>CM049842.1:12897696-13497696 GCA_027422415.1 Schizothorax lantsangensis | reverse complement strand
GAAAAAATTCAGAGATTCCACCATCTCCAGAGAGAACCTCGACGAGGCTATTGCTAACGGTGTTAAGCTAGCACTTAAAGAACAGCAAAGCACTTTGAATTCGGTTGTGAATTCGGCAGTAAGAGATGCGATGGACTCGATGCTGATTTCAGCATTGCGCAAACTGCATGAGGACATGCAAGCGACGTCTGTTAAAGAGCTAAGAGAGGAGTTTGAGGCCATAGTTACCACGGCGAAGCAGACACGTGACCGTGTTGATTCTGTTCAGGCAGATACACGTGAGGATAGAAGGACAGTCACGGACTTAAGAAATAAACTGTAACGACTCACCGAGAAGATGACAGATATTGAAGATAGGGGCAGGAGGAACAATGTTCGTCTGGTGGGGCTGCCAGAGGGAACGGAGGGTACCAATGCAGCTAGTTTCCTCAGCGTTAATCTTTCCAAGTGGATTCCTTCCTTGAGGGGCCGTGACATTGAGATTGATCGGGCGCATCGCGTGTATGACGGAGGGAGGGGCACCGATCGGCAGCGCACTCTCATCTTCCGTGTACTAAGATGGCATGACAGATCGGAAATCCTGAAAGGTGCCAGGCAGGCTTATCCGGTGAAATGCGCACAGGACAATATCACACTTCTATTTTTTCCCGACTTTAGTCCAGCTACAGCGATCAGGAGAAAGGCATTTAATCCGGTTTTGAAGATGACAGCGCTTGGTCTCCAGCCCTTCCTCATCTATCCGGCGGTAATTAAACTACGGCACAAAGGGGAACAGAAGAGCTTCGATTCCCCTCAGAAAGCGGAGGATTTTATCAGCTCCCTGTCTCAGCAGCAGACGTATGCCGATGCTCTGCGGGGGGGGGAACAGCGGCCACTGTTTCTCCGGCCCGGCGGGAGGGGCTTGTTGGCCGGGATGGAGGCGGTCCTAGCTGCCCAGGGGGGATGGTGGCAGGATGGACATGGACACTTGCTAGACCTGTTTTTTTGCTTTTTCTTCTCCCCTCTCTCCTACTGGGATATTGTCCCTATATATCCGGTACAACGATCTCGTTGCTGGTAAGACTGACACTCCTTTTTTTTTTTTTTTGGAGGGGACTAATGGAGAGTAGGTTTAATTAAAAAAAATCTTTTTTTTTTGGCTGTGTGAGCCTTTCGGGAGACATGTCTTGCGTTGGAGTGGATCGGTCACGAACCATTACTATTTTTTGTTGCTCAGTCAGACCTATGTTCTCGGTAATGTGCGGTCTGAATTGTTCCTTGTTTATGGTTGTCAGTTGTTCATGTTTTTTTTTTTTTTTACAACAGACATTTATACTTTTATTTATTTTACCTTATTTCTAAAGGGATTTTTCATCTAGGTGGTTTGGTATCTAAAATGCACATCAGCGTTTACATGCTATTTACAGAATGGAGGTGCTTCTGTTTTTTTTTCATTTATTGAATACAATCTTGGGATTACGAATATTCAATACATACTCTAAATATTTTATCACTGAATGTGAATGGTTTAAATTCTGCTGTTAAACGAACCCGTGTTAGAATATTTACACCGTAAATCTATTTCCTGTGCCCTAATTCAAGAGACACATTTAAAACAATCTGACGTGGCACGTTTCCAGAATAAGTATTATAAATTAGCAGCTTTTTCCAGCGCTCAAAATAAAACTAAGGGGGTGCTTATCCTTGTTAACCGGAAGTTAAATTTAACGATTGAACACCTTGGTAATGATGAGAAGGGTAGATTTGTTTTTATCCGATGCGAGATATATAATAATAGGTTAGCATTGGTCTCTATTTATGGTCCGAATGAGACAGACAGTGCATTCCTTACACAGATTTCCAAAACTCTACTCGAGGAGATTGATTGCCCTCTAGTGGTGGGTGGTGATTTTAATGCTGTCATAAATCCTGCTTTAGATAAATCTCAATCTGATACAACAGCCAATCCATCCTCTAAATTACTGAATAAATTTATCACTGAGCTTAACTTAATCGATCTTTGGAGAATTCAGAATACTAAAGCTAAGGACTTCACTTTTTTTTCTAATAGACAAGACTTTCTCTAGGATAGACTACATATTTCTCAGCCCATCTTTAATTTAGTCTAATTCCTCCATCTCTATATTACCAATTTTATTATCTGATCATTCTGCTGTGTTGTGCAGTGTTCCTCTTTCCGATGTGAAAGCCAAGTCCCCTAGATGGTGCTTTAACATATCATTATTAAGTAATCAGACTTTCATTACGTCTCTAAAAGAATATATTAAGGAATTTCTTGAAATTAATATGCCCTCTGATGTGGATCCTCAAATGCTGTGGGAAACGACTTGCCAAAGCGAAAACTCACCAGTTTACACAATTAGAAAATAAAATCCAATCATTACAAAATCTACAAAAACAACATTTTGCTGAGCAACAGGCTACACAGCTGTCCTCTTTAAAAGAAGAATATGTTTTACTTTCACACTCAAAAGGTGGAATTTATTTTACATAGGACTAGGCAAAAATATTATTTCGAATCAGAGAGACCTAGTCATTTATTGGCCCTTAGGTTGAAAGAATGCGAGTCTAAGGCATATATTAGTGCAATAAAATCATCGGATGATCAGGTCACCACAAATCCTGTGGCAATTAATGACATATTTAAAGGTTTTTACACAAATCTGTATAAAGCCGAAACAGATTTTGATGATCCAATTTGTAAGCAGTATTTAGATAAATTGGAACTGCCTCGGATCTCACAGGTAAAGAATCTTTGGAGGCCCCATTAAGTTTTGAGGAACTCCACGTCTCTCTCTAAAAAGCCTTCAAAAGGGCAAATCGCCGGGTCTAGATGGTCTCCCCCCTGAATTATATTTAGAAATTTGGGATTTGGTAGGGATACTTATGCTTAACTCATTTAATTTTGCAATTGAACATGGGGTATTTCATAGAGATCAAAAAACATCACTGATTTCATTACTTCTTAAAAAAGGGAAAGATCCATTAGATTGTTCCAGCTACAGACCGATTTCGCTTATCCCATGTGATCTAAAAATCTATGCTAAAGTTTTTGCTTCTCGTATGGAGAAGGCAATTCATAGTCTGATCAAGGAGGACCAAACTGGTTTCATCAAGGGGCGCAATGCATCTGACAATATGCGTCGACTCCTTCATATTCTTGACTTTGCGGACTCCCACCCAACCCCTTGTGCGGTCTTTTCACTTGATGCAGAAAAAGCCTTTGACAGGCTAGAGTGGAATTATATGTGGGCAGTTCTGCAATTTTTCGGCTTCGGTGAACACTTCATTTCTATGATTAAGACATTATACCACTCACCTGCAGCATCAGTCATAACTGGTAATATTATTTCCCCCTCATTCCCTTTACAGCGGGGAACGAGGCAGGGGTGTCCGCTTTCCCCCTTATTGTTTTGTCTATCTCTTGTTACCTCGATTTAATTTTTTTTCTCTATGCTACCACTTTCTCCCCCTCCAGGTTACTTTAAGGAGATCAACTCCATAATTTCTAAGTTTATCTGGAATGATAAATGTCCCAGAATTAAACTTACCACATTACAACATCCTAATAGCGCAGGAGGACTGGCTGTTCCAAATTTTGAATTATTGGTCGTTCCAGCATAAGGCACTTCATAATTGGGTTGATCCTCAATCTACAGTTTCATGGAGGGTGATTGAAGCTGACAAGGTTAAACCAAATAGACTTGCACAGGAAAAAAAGGGGATAATTATAAATTTGGTCCGGTTGTGGCTAACTCTATTAAAATCTGGAAAACGGTTGAACGTCGGATAGGTGGACCGGCTGGACCCTTCAAATTTTGTAACGGTACTCCTTTATGGCACAATTTTAATTTTGTATGCGGAAATCGTCCATTTGTCCAACCCTCTTGGTCGTCTTTAGGTGTAAACACGTGCGGAGATATATATGATAACCAGGGCCTCTGTTCATTTCAGACATTAAGAACCAAATTTTGTCTACCAGCATCCGCATATTTTGTCTTTCTTCAATTACGTTCTGCTCTCGAAGCGTATGGCGTTTCGTGGGCATCTTCTATTCCCTCTCATCCTATGCGGGACTGGATTACACCATCTGCTAGTCGGCCATCTGTTTCCTTAATATATAATAAAATTATTGATTGCATTACAAAATCTCTTTCTATTAAAACTATTTGGAATAGGGAATTATCTGACCTTAATTTATCTGTCGACTGGGAGAGTGTGGCCTAATCTCATTTTAACATCTAAAAATCTAGCTCATCGTCTTATTCACTTCAAAGTCATTCATAGAGCATACATAACTCCTTACAAAAGATTTAAAATGAAACTACAGTCAAATTTGAACTGCCATATATGTAACACTACATCATCAGGCACTTTTCTGCATATGTTTTGGGAATGTCCTGTTGTCATCAGTTTATGGACACATGTAAACCTGGTTTTGTCATCATTACTACGAATTGATTGGTCTGTTAACCCAAGTTTGTGTCTTCTTAATGATGATTCTGGTCTCTGTATTAGTTCAATGCAAAAGAGAATGTTGTTTGCTGGTTTTACAGCTGCAAAGACGACAATAATCCAGAACTGGTTTACACCACACGTGTGGAAAAACATATTGGATCCGTAGCCTCCTGCAAATAGTGACTTGTGAATGTGCAACGGCATGAGTCGGTGGGGCTAGGCCTTCGACCATTGACGCTTGGCAGTGTTTTTTGTTTGATATACGTGATTATATAAAGGAGTGACTTTTGTGTTTTTATTGTCCTTCCCTCTCTCCCTTCCTTTTGACTGGACTTTGAGATGTTGAGTATGTGTCTGTTGTTTTGTTTTGTTATATTTTGAATGCTGCGTTGTGTTGTGTGAAAAAAAAAAAAAAAATGTTGATAAAAAAAAAAGAACCCTACTTTTTGTGTGAGTGTCCCCTAAGAAAGAAAGAGTCTGATTTGGTGTACATGACACAAAAATTGGCCTAATCATACAAGGTCTACTAGTTTGGCACAACCATAATGCTCACATAAATGCATTTAAACTTGCAATGTGCTGACATCCTGAAGATAACACCACATACGTGTCATCTGTGCTGTGAATCAGCCTCAGGGCTGATACTACAACACCAAGCATACTGCCATAGAGTAGAGCTACACAGAGCTGCCAGTGTTCATCTGTCCACATCATTTGCATTAGTGGAATGATTTTCTCCTCACTGTGTATTACATTTTTGTGTCCCACATTATACAGTACGCCTCTCTCTCATAAAAACATACTTGCTACCACAAACTACACATTTGTTCAAGTCTCCCATGAATCAGCCTCTGAAGTGCCCTTATTTCTGTGACGCACGCTTCAGCTGTTTGGATTTACAATCAGGAATAAGGGCCTATGCCACTCTCCCCCAACATCTTATGTGGGCAAGCCTTACATTTGCATAAAAATGCATGCTATACTTTTCTGAATGAAATTGACAAGTTGAAATCCTGTACTATTTTCCGATTCTATCATGATTTGATTGCATTGATGGCAACTATAATAGATTATATTATATATATTATGTTTTAATGCAGAGTAAGTTAACATTTTGATTAATGTTTTTTTTTAGACCAGAAACTTGAGGTGTTGTTATTCAGGTAAAACTGACTTAACTAGCTGAAGTTTTTCTTCAAACTGTTGCTCAATTTTTATTTGATGCTGTCTTTTAAAATGAAACTGTTCTACAATGCAAGTTTAATTTTTTTCCCCATAGCAACTTGAATCTTTTAGATCAATGGTTCTCACTAGGGGCCTCAGCAAACTTCCATGGGGGGTTGTTAAAGGCTTAGTTCACCCAAAAATGAAAATTCTGTCATTAATTACTCACCCTCATGTTGTTCCAAACCCGTAAGACCTCTGTTCACCTTCAGAACACAAATTAAGATATTTCTGATGAAATCTAAGTGCTCAGGTGCGTTCACACCAGACGCGAATGAAGCGTTAAGCGCGAGTGATTTACATGTTAAGTCAATGCAAAGACGCGAATAGACATCCTGCGGCGCGATTTGAGCGAATTGAGTGTTTCGGGCGTTTGACACGCGTAATGAGTTGAAAAATCTGAACTTTGGCGAATATTCGCGCCGCGTTAACCAATCAGGAGCTTGCTCTAGTAGTGACGTGATTACGACATAGCGAGCGGAGGCAGAAATCAGAAACAACAATGGAGGACAAAATTATCGTGGCTGTATGTGGACACCCGAAGCTGTTTGACACATCTTCCTACTTCTACAGAAACAGGAATAAAAAGGATCTTGCTTGGAAAGTGAGTGAGGAGGTCGGACAATCTGGTAAATTTTAAAAAACGCTCTTTACTCAATTTGAGCTCATATATATATATATATATATTGAGACTACGAGCTAGCTAAAGCCTATTTGCCGTATTTTACAACTACTTTCCCACTGACGAGTTGATTGCATGTGTTTATTCAGAGGAAGTGTGCAGAAAAAAAGTGGAAGTGTCTGAGGGACACATATTTAAAGGAGAGGAGAAAGGATACGGAGAAAAGGAGTGGGTCAGCAGCAGGGTCAGGGAAAAAGTGGAAGTACTCTTTCCTCGACCCCTTCGTCTCCCCACGGGAGACAAGCGGGAATATGGAGAGGGGGGATGAGAAGAATCAGGCCGCAGGTTACGACCACCCCAAGGACCAGGGCGAGACAGAAGCAGCAGCAGGGCAGTCAGAGACAGGAGGTGTGTTGACAAGTGAAGCAACACAACAGGGCATATATGTTGTTGTTGGTTTTTTTTTATGATGAAATGTCTAAATTAATTTCTCTCTGACTGGTGTAATGTGCAGTGTGTGTAATGTTGTATTAATATTTAATATTGTCATGACAGAGCCGACAGGTTCTTTTGATGGCAGTGAGCTTGGGTCCCCTCTGCCAGAACCTGCTGCTGCTTCTGCTTCCCCTGCCGGCCCTTCAACAACTGCTGCTGTACCCACAGGTGTGTACAGGCAATAATGACCATGTTTACATGCATATTATATTTACAGTAAGCACTCATAGCCTCACACAACACTGATGGTTTGTGAATGAGTTTAATCCTTTTCTGCCTTCTCATTGTACAAAATGTGTTATCATTTGATACAGCGCCACCAAGAAGAAGAGCTCAGAGAAGGCCTAGGGAGCAGCCATCGGAGGTGGAGCGGCAGCTCCTAGAAGCACTCCGGACTAGAGGTCTGCTACCCGACCCGAGCCCGACGGGTCCCGAGATACTTTCGGGTTTCGGGTCGGGTTCGGGTTAATGTTTAATGGATAGCTTCGGGCTCGGGTTTGTAGCTAAACTAAAACTATATGCAGGCTTCGCTGCTTTCATAGACGCACACACAAATTATTGCACACAGATATCAGAGATCGCGCAGCGAACATACAGCACGGAAACTTTTATTAGTAAAATAGCTTCGATAGCCTACTGACTCTCAACGTTATATTTCTCTGCAATGAGGGGGTAAAAATCACAGTTTTTGAAGTAAGCCTCTTTGCTTGTAGAGAGAGACGCGCAGACGCAGGTTCACACACGAAACTTTCATCTCTCTCTCGCTAATTCAAATAAATGATTAATTAATTCAAATAAATGCGATCTTACCGCACTACATCTCCGTGTCTGATTTAAAGTACGCCGAATGCTAACGAGCCTTAACTGACGAAAATTACCATAATTTGCACGGTGGAAGAATTATCGTCTTGTCATATACAACCATTCAAAAACTCGCCAGAATTTATGTGACCGCTGCACCTGATGTTCATAAACTTTCATAACTGGTAAGTGTTTTTTCTTTTGCCTTGTGAACTGGCAGAGCCTTGATGAATCTGTTTCTTTACATGTATTTGTTTACTGATCATTGCATGCAATCGTGAAATACAGCATCTTTCTCTCTTTTTTAAAAAAAATTGTCTATTCGTTGTGAAAAAAAAATAAAGATTTCGGGTTCGGGTCGGGTTCGGGCTTTAAATTTAACTGTGCCGCTCGGGTCGGGTCGGGTCGGGTCAGACGATCTCGGGTACGGGCCGGGTTCGGGCTTCAGTTTAAAGCCCGTGCAGATCTCTACTCCGGACCCGTCCTGTAGCTCCAGCGCCACCTCCACGCTCAGAGGATGAGCTCTTCCCCTTGAGTCTGGTCCCTTCCCTGCAGAGGTTGCCGCCTCAGATGAAAGAATTCGTCAAATTTCAAATACATAAATTAATTTATGAAAGCAGCACAGTTCTGCTTAATTTGGAACGATTGGAGCCTTCAGAGTAGTTTTTTAAAAAAAGAGGCAGCAATCTCTGCAGGGAATGAACCAGACTTTCTCTCCTTTCTCCTCTCCTTCACTTTGGCCCTCACTCTTCCCTCTTCCAAGCAATATCCTTTTTATTCCTGCATGTAAATAGTTGTAAATGTTCTTTGTATATAGTTTTTATATTTTTTTATTTGATTTGATTTATTTTGTATAAATAAATGTTCTATACAATGACCAAAGGTTTTGGTGTGTTACTTTGTGCACAACATAGTAAATCATAATTTATATTTGTTACATAAAAATATTATTTCTATGTTAAGACTATGGCAAACATTTGTACATTCATTCTAATTATATCCTATTGCAAATACACTCACAATAGTATAGTAAAAAATAGTTATTTGTGATTGGACCAGTGTTGTGGTATAGTGTAATGAGAATGCAGCAATGAGACCGGGATTCCTTTTGGAGGCTGGCTCCATTTATCATTTGAAAACTATAACAATCTAAACTTGATTGAAAAATGAAAGATTTACAAGAGTTAAGGATGAAAAAAGATAGCAATATTTACAAGAAAGGTTGAAAAGATGTGATTATTTACAATATATAAAGGGTGTAAATCAAAAGAAAAGACAAAAGGATGGGAATATTTACAAGAGTTAAACATAAAGGACATAAACAGCACAAGATATAATAAATCCAACAAAATCCATGTCAGCCATTTCGCAACGAGACTGGAGCCGCCTGGCAGAAGCCCCTCCCATGACGCGAATTCGCATCTGTTGTGAAGTGAATTTCACACGCGAATGAAGCGAATTTCATGCGCGAATGAAGCGAGTAAACTCAAAATGTTCAAGTGTCCAACTACACGCGAATAGCGCGATTTATTCGTGCAAGTCACGTCTGGTGTGAACGAACTGTCAGAATTCATCCAAAATATCTTTATTTGTGTTCCGAAGATGATGATGTCTTAGGTTTGGAACGACATGAGGGTGAGTAATTAATGACAGAATTTTCATTTTGGGTGAACTATCCCGTTAAGATGACTAAATGATTTAAAATAGGACAAACAACTAAATGAGCTAAATAAAATCATTATTTTCATTCACCCCTCCCCCAAACAACTCAAATTACACCCACTTAAAATTACAATTAAAATCATGTGTTTTTAATTATTCACAAGGTAATGCTTTTTGAATTATTGTTTTTTTAACAATTTTTTTAGTTTCCCTCTCCTATCATGAGTCACTCCTACTCTTTCTACAGCACATGACAATGACCTTTAAGTTGGTTACAGGTGAGTTCTCATGTTTCCCATCTGTCAAGTGTGGTATCACCTACACAGTGAGCATGACAAAAGAGCCCTTCCCCAATATCACTCAAAGTCTTAACTACATATGCACACACACTTACCGATATCCCCCTGATCATTCAGGTCAAACTCAGCATATTTATCTGTGGATTGGAAAAAAACAAACAAAAAAAAAAGTGAGATTTTAATAGTCCAAAAAGAACAAATGAAACAATTCACACACAGCCGCCAGCAACATCTGACAGTGGCAGCATCTGGAGGTCAGGCATGTGACAGCTGCGGCTCAGAGGGCAACAACAGAGAGGACAATTGGAAAACCCAGCATTTCTTATCCAAAATGAGGCCTATTTCACAAAGGATGGCTGGCTATATCTGTAAATGAGGACAGCTAGTACCAGATTTGAATCCGTGTCCTATTTGATTTTGCAAGATTATTCTACTATTTCCTCTCTGTCCCCTCCATCTCTTTCATTCTGTGTTGTTTCATTCTCACAATGAAGCTTCTGTTGGAGTGGACGCATTGATAGTGTAACGGAGTCACCGTGAGAGGAGGCTGATGGGAAGGAGAGGGTTACAATGGCCCCCTATAAACACAAACGCAGCCTGTTCACCCCCGAGCTGAATGAGTGCGTGTGAAACAGAGCTGGCAAGAGAGGTCGCCCGTCAAAATGCACCGACGCTGCCTAAATGTAACTCACAATTGTCACTGACTGAATCACTATCTCTCTAAATGGTTTTCTTTTTTTTGGATGATGATCCCTTTTATCATCAACTGTATTCTTTCTCTCTTAACTCTCTCATTTCATTTCTGCTTTTAGGGCAGTGGTGTACACACATACTGACATTAGTGGGTCAAACACTCTGCGGCAAGTGCTCAGACTGCATGTATGCGTGTGTGTGTGTGTGTGTGCGCGTGCGCTTTCATTTCAACAATGTCAAGACAAATCTCAAGGGTTTGGCACTCCTCCTGTCCCTTGTGCTTTTGACTTCTGTCCTTTCCTTCCTTCCATTTTCTCACTCTGTTTAACAAGAAATCATTGTAACATTCAGAGCCACTTAAGCCCTTTAACCTGATCACTGCCTCTTGATAATGACCCACAAACCCAGGCGTACACACTGAGGACAACTGGTAGTAAATAATTCAGAGTTAAAAGAGGCCCTTGGGTAAAATTCAACATGTCTCACAGTCAGTTTTTTTTATTTTTTATATATATAATCTGATGCATTACTGTCTGACACAGAATATTCAAAGAAGGGCAAAAAAAATAGAGCAGGACTAGATTGCATTATGAAAAGTGGGCAATGCACACCAAAATGGAGACAGGCAGATGAGGGGAGGAGTTGAAAAGTAAGAGGAATTTCTTAATGTCAGCCAAAAACGAAAGATGTTTCAGATAAGGAGGATATACCGATTTTAAAAGTTTTGGCCAATGCAGATAAAATAACTTGTGAATAAAACTTCACAGTCTTTTGTCTAAATACTCTAGCACTTTCAATCATCTCTAGTTTCAGAGACAGAGCAAGTTATCACATTTTAATATAGATTACAAAATTTTATTTTTTTACTTGGAACACCACCAATCAATTGTGCTCAATAAGACCGAGAATGTGTGTTAAAGTCAATACTGACTTCATAGGTCATCTTTTGAGAAGTGTTAACAGTAGAAAGAGAGGGAGGATGACTTCAGGATTCAGGTAACTGAAGTTTTCATGGGGGTTTTCAAAGAGAAAAGCAAAACCACACTTCAGCTTTGACCAAAAGGCTGAGGACTGTTCGTTTACATTCCAGTTGTCCTTTCCCACACACACACACACACACACAAACCATTATTTCCCTCTCCCACAAGAAGCACATGTCCAAAACCCTTAGCGCTAAAACAACAACAAGGGGGCAAGACCAGCACATTCCTGCAAGACCATATGGAGAAAGCAAGTCCATCACACATGCACAAACACCCACACAAGCTCTCTTAGCATTCATGCCACAAACACACCAACATGTGTGGACTATGTCGGTGTTTAAAAAAAATTCAACTATCCTTACTTTTAAAAGAATCCAACTTCTCTTGTAAATCCTCTTCATCCCTGTACTTCTGATCTTCCATAAACTCCTGCAAACAAGAGAGAGAAACAGAGAGTTAGCATGATCTCAAACTGGAATAGACTGGGTGGATGAATGATCATCTGTTTGGTTGTGCATGGCAGAAGCCCAGAGAGGGTGCGCAAGCATGTGTCAAGTATCTTAGAGTGTGAATTCTCCGCTGTGTAGTTTTATTCTCTAGAACAGTTTTGATGCCAAGGACACCCAAATATCTCCTTCCTTGAAAAAGCACAGACAGATATATATTTTTGTGTACAAAGAGCCATATGACTGGGATTATTTCCCCATGTAAATTTTGCACTTTAAAGTTGGTAACATGAAATTTGTTGCATTGACCAACAGAAATCTTCTTGGTCTGAAAGGGACTTATGTGTGAGCTTCATCAGGGCTCAGAAAAATCGCTAGCCTGACGTCCTGGGACTATTGTGTTTTCCAGTCGGGCTACCAAAATGTATCACCGCCCTGCCCGATCTTAAATACAAGGGTTCATGCAAGTCCTTAAAAAGTCTTCAATTTAGTTATATCAAAATTAAGGCCATAACAAATCTTAAATATCTTTAATGGTATAAGAAATGTCAACATTACAATTTCAAGAGGTCTTACATTTAAGGATGGAAAGACGAGAATCACGATATGGATTAATGTGATGATTAAACTTCAATTTCATTGAATAAATATGAGCTGCACGTTTCAAGTCAAAACGCAGCATGAGTGTTTTTATACGAATGTATCTCTGAAGGGAAACCGACTGTATTCAGAAAAGTTTCGATGGCATTTTCATTTCATCATCTTGCCTGTAATGCCTAGTAACGTTGCGTTTATGAGTGCAGCACTGCTTTGTGTTCAACCGTTATCGGGAAAATGCTATATTTTGCCTTTCCAAAAGCAGCATCTACTGGCAGGGAATGAATCTGCATTTTCAATAAGCCTTTCTGCTGTTTATGTTCAGACCAATGCAAAATTTACCCATATTTTTTATGCAACAAACACAGAGACACATAGAGACTGTGACTTCTATAAAGATATATATTCATGTTTTAAATTAATATGATAAGGTATGGGTTTGACTCGTCCATATTTATTAAAATGACCCTGGAACCTGGTCATAAGGGTAAATCTTTCGAAATTGAGATTTATACATCTGAAATCTGAATAAATAAGCTTTCCATTGATGTATGGTTTGTTATGATAGGACAATATTTGGGCGAGATACAACTATTTGAAAATCTGGAATCTGAGTAGGGGTGTAAGAAAATATCGATACACGCGAGTATCGCGATATTTTGTTTGGCGATACTGTATCGATTCTCAAAAACGGAATATCGATATTTAAAAAAATAAAAAAAAAAAATCATACAGGATGCATGTCAGTTGTTTCGTTTTGAGTTCATATCCCGACCACTAGAGAGCAGTCTTCATCTCTGAACTTAAACAGTGACAGGAAATACTAGCATTAGAGCACACCACTAATGTTAGCTTTAATATAGTTCGCTGCCAGTAATGGAGGATGAAAGAATTGTTCCAGCTCTCGTTTCGGTGTACAAAGCTGAAGTGTGGCATCATTTGGGCTTTTGTGGTAATGTCCGCCCCGGGACCACAGCGCGGGCGTCACCTCGGTTCCGCCGCTTGCCGCGCCCCGTGTGAAAAGCCTTCGCGCGTGGCGCAGCGGGCGTCAGGGTCGCTGCGCGGCTGCAGCTTTCTCTCGTGTTGGGGGCATTTTGTGCAGTTGGGGCGGTGTTCGCGTCGCGGTCTCGGCAAATCCACACGGAACATAAATACAAACTGAAAAACCTGTGAAATCCAAGTTGAAAGGTTCTGAGAATGTTCAATATCTGTATTTATTTTGTTTTACATTTGTTTTGGTTTTCATTAGGAATCCAGCAAGCACTTTATTTTTCATTAATATTTAGCAGATGTAATTTTTTGTTCAGATCAAAATGTTATGACATTGTGTATTACAATTGTAAACTTAAACTGTGAACCTTTAAAGCAGGATCTAAAATATATATGGTCTTTTTTATAAAATACATTTTATACATACATTTAAATAAAGAATCCTGCAAGCACTTTAATTTTTCCCCCTTGACTCGTACTGCACAAAAAGTGGTTCAATAATGTTGAATGTTACAGGGACTGATTATTGCAAATGCAGATCCCAGTGTGTTCTGGTTAAACAATTATTGTTTATTTATTTATTTATTGCCAAGGTTTGCATATAGTGGTGTGCTCTTAATGACAGCTGTCCTAAAAATATATCCTATTCCTAAAATAAGAAATATCCCAATATATCGCCTTGCTTACAGTATCGCAATATATCGTATCGCAACCCCTGTATCGTGATGCGTATCGTATCGCCAGATTCTTGCCAATACACAGCCCTAAATCTGAGGGTGCAAAAAAAAAAATCTAAATATTGAGAAAATCGCCTTTAAATTTGTCCAAATGAAGTTCTTAGCAATGCATATTACTAATCAAAAATTAAGTTATGATATATTTACAGTAGCAAATTTACTAAGTCTCTTCATGGAACATGATCTTTACTTAATGTCCTAATGATTTTTAGCATAAAAGAAAAAACTATAATTTTGACCCATACGGTGTATTTTTGGCTATTGCTACAAATATATCCCAGCGACTTAAGACTGGTTTTGTGGTCCAGGGTCACAAATGGTTTAAAAGCAGAAATATAATGTGATATAATTCAATTCATTTCAGCCTACCAAAATCTGAAGTGTCTGCCCGAAGGGCTACCAGGGATTTTGAAATTGAGCCCTGTTCATACATTATTGACAATAGTCAACAGCCCTTTTTCGCCCAATACATTTTTGCTAATGTGACTGCACCTTTAGTGTTAGTTAGAGGATAAGCATGCTTCTTAAATGCAGGCTGCTAGCTAGTGTAGTGTAGTGTGCTAGCTAGCGTGTTATAAGAAAACAGGACAGTGCATAATAAAAAGACAAACACAACACAGGCCAGGAAATTCTAACATCTTTGTTAAATGATCTTTGACAAAACTCTGCATGAGGCCCATAAATCAAAGATCCATATGTTTGATATGATTCTTCACTATCAGTGAAGTATTAGAGTGGGTGTGCCTATCAGGGAGATCACGCAGTGTGTGGGTGTGTTTGGGAGTGGATTTTAATTATGATTGGTGGGAGATGCTGCTGACTAAGTGAAGGAATGTGCTGTAAGAGCGAACAGCATGTATGTGTGAGGAGCATCAAGCAACCTTGAATAGTTAAGTATGACTCATCATGACGTCTTGTCTCTGCTCTTTCGCTCTAACCCACACATACTGAGAGAGGGAGAAAAAATAAGCTAGATTAACAAACTGTGGTCAAGTCGTGATACAGTTTTAGAATTAGAAGATGAAAACTGCACTGTGAGGATCAGCCCTCTTGAGTCATGCTGATAGATGAAGAGCACGAGTACCACCTTCTACCTCAGCCAAGTCACGACTACACATCGACATTCCTTCATATCAGAACTTGAAACTGTGAATTTGTTTCATTTGATAAGCACAGTGTTTGCTTTTCACTGGCCTGCAGTCTCACCGTTACCACTGACAGCTCTTATCAGATTATTAAGCATCAACACATATGACTGACGAAAACATGCAAGAACATGTACATATCATATTACACCCTCAAAATCAAAAGACATTAGCCTTTGTTTTACTGAAAGAAAATTAAGGCTATTTTAGCACCGCTAAGATTTTCATAAATAAAGCACATTTCCCCTAATTTCGTATTACCATAAGGGACCAAGAAAGAGACCATTTTCATTACTGTAGAGCAAAAGCATTTTATTTAGTATTAAGCACATAAGACACCATAATTTATTAATTTAATTGAAAAAAAAGCACTGTCTTTAAGGGATGATTTTTATAACTGTACTAAAATAATGAGAATAATTACACAGAATAAAAGAAATTACAAATAAAACAAAGGTCAAAATGTCTGGATGCATTATGGTAACAATAATTGGGTGGGAAATGTGCTTAGTCACATTACAATGGAAATAGTGAAAGATATTTTCTTCTGGATTGTGACGCATATTAAAATAAACCGAAAAAAAAGAAAGTAGTAGGATGGATACTTAGCTCAATCTATCAGTTGTTAAATGGATGGAGACAGATCAGAGGTTGATTGTAACATTTTATTGACCCTTTTCCTGAGAATCACCTCAACACTATGTGCAGGTAAGCACTGCAGATGTCACTAGTAGGCCAGTGCATGACCTGATTTTCTCCTTATTTCTGAGTGTTCATGTGACCAGACCGAGCTGTCACTCCCACCAGCCGCAGTCCACATGAGAGAAAGAGAGAGAGAACAGCCGCTGAAACTGCGGCTCAAATGCCACTGCTGCCCACTCCTCAATCTCCCTCCCACATAATGGGTCTATTCATGCTGGATCACAGACACCTGTTTCCCGTCTGAGGGCACAGAGACAGCCGGCTGCGGGGGGACACACTGCCTCTTATCACATCAAAGAGGGCTGATCTTAAATGTTAGCTTCAAAATAACACTAGTCAAGAAAATAAGCCTCTTGGGATTTTCATAAAAGGTCTGGGTTTGTTTCAAACGCCCAAGACGAGGTCACCTCCTTTACTTAAATGTTAAGCATGTCATTTTTTATTTTAAAATAATTTAAGATTAATATGCTTATTGTAGTACCCAGTAGGGTTGCACGATACACCGGTACTACGGTAGTATCGCGATACTAAAGCTTAAAAATACCCGCGGTGCCATTGCATTTTTTAAACGGTAGTATCGTCCATAAGGTAGTACCGTAAGATATGTAGTATGCACGGCAGTAACACTGTTTAAAACGTTCATTTGAACATGCATGCCAGCAGAAACATTACAAGTTGATTGCCAAATGTCTTTCTGCTGTGCTCTGTGTAGTATAGTCTGTGTATACGCTTTATATGGTATTGAGTGTTTCCCGACGCTTCAGTTCAGTTTGCAATGAGAAGTTGCACTTGCACGTCGTTGTTCATGCTGCAGTTTATCAGAAGAAAGGGTCTAATTCAGACCGTCTGATGTCATTTTAAAAAACAGCAGCTCAAGCATCACTTATTCAACATCATAATATCTTACAAGAAAGTATTCTCGCAGTTTTATTCATTTGACCACTTCTAGAACAGGTGTAATAGTTCGTTTCTGGAAGCATCTTTGCGATCACGAACGCAGTTCCATTCATCAACATAGCGGCTTTGCATTTGGTTCTTATCAATCATATATATATATATATATATATTCATTTATAATGTTATGTTTTAATATACATTCTGCTAACTTGGAAATTTCAAGATATGCGAGCAAAAAATGCTCCTGACAGTTCGGCAATATGGCACGAGCAAGAGTGCTGTTTTTGTTTCGTTTCTGTGTTCAAATCCAAATGCTGTTTGGGCGAATTGATTCACTAAACCATTTAAAAACAGTCATTTGTTTCTGAAGGTGCCTTTTTGAAAGCATCGTTTGAATGAAATCCAAACTTCTGCCACCCGCGTTGTCTAAAAGTGCATATTACATTATTTTCCAACATATTTCTATATTCAGAACTTAGTATTTAAAACATTAATCTCATAACATTATTTATGCAATTATAAATCACTAAATGATTCACAATGTCAACCAGCTTCTGTTCATAGTTTTGTTTAAAATGTGCGGGTCAGTCATTCGACTAAACGGTACAGCTCCTTCTTCGACACGCTTCTACACGAGAGAAAAAAGAAGGATTCAGCCGTTTTGAACTATAAAAGCATCGTTTGAATGACTCGTTTTTTGTAAAGTGATTCAATCACGAACTTGGAGCTGTAATCATATTCAATACAGGCATGTACGTTGGCTAGAGGCTGCCAAAGCCAAATGTCAATTGTCATACACAACCTGCCGCTGCGGTCCGCGTTTCCGCCTGTCATCTAAACGAAGAACTTCGGTGGTGGTGCGGGATTTCCAGCTCTTTTCGAAACTGTCTGCTTGCTTGTAGTTATTTCTCTGCGTGCCTGTATTAGTTCCTGCAGCGCTTTTTTTAGTCCCGTTTTCGCCAGACCCGTTAACATGTTAAATATGAACAAATGCGCACGGTCTGAGTAAGTAAAACGAGCTTTGTTTTGTTTTTAGACAATTAGCCAACAGTACATTTTTAAAAGCCGTTTTTTATTCCTTGTATTTATTGTTTTAAACTTTTGTTTTAATATGTGTTTTAATGTTGGCTCGTTATATCATGAAGAATTCTGTCACATTATTTATTTCTGCCTTGCAGCCGATTATAAGCTATACTGGTTTATGAAGAGTGTAGTAACGAGCGCCTAAATGTATAACGCGAGGCAAATACGGCATAATCGTGACGTGTGATCAAAGATTAAATATTTAACTGTATGCTGTTATATAGACACACGCACAGTTTTTTTTTTTTTTTTTCATTTTTGTTTCAGCTTAGACTGTGCAGTGATACAAAACTTCCGTTTAAACGAAGTCAAATTAGTCGTAGCGCACATCCCTGTTTAGATCATTTCATGGATAACAATAGCCAGTCATTCATTCACATGAATTAAGTATTCAGAGAAAAATATTATCTGTTTCATTTACATCTATTTATTTATGAAATTTTGATTCATTTTGTAGAATTGAATTTTAAATTAACACAATACCGCATTGTATCGTGATACTACTTGGTATCGTGATACTTCAGCTGGTATAGTATCGTAAGACATTTTTATGGTATCGTGACAACCCTACGTCACACACTGGATGCGTGTGCGCACTCAGATCACTTGGACATGGTTGTGCACAAGAGGTAAAAAACGATATAAATACTGTTCGTTTTCTCACACAAACCGCTCGTTTCGTGTCTTAGACCATCAATGTGTAGTTACTATGGGGAATTGTTTAATTTGGATTTCTCTGTGCATGTTCTTTTTTCCTCTTATAGAGACAGTGACCTATACCTGCCATTATATGACTGACAGACTAGAACGGTTTGACCTAAAAACATCAAAATTGGATCTACTGAAGAAAAAAAGACACCTACATCTTGGATGCCCTTGGGGTAAGCTGATAGATACCAAATTTTTATTTCAAAGTGAACTATCCCTTTAACGCAGCTGTGAATGACTCATGGTGAGCGGGTTGAACTGGTTCAGCTGGTATAGTATCGTAAGACATTTTTATGGTATCGTGACAACCTAAGTCACACACTGGATGCGTGTGCGCACTCAGATCACTTGGACATGGTTGTGTACAAGAGGTAAAAAACGATATAAATACTGTTCGTTTTCTCACACAAACCGCTCGTTTCGTGTCTTAGGCCATCAATGTGTAGTTACGATGGGGAATTGTTTAATTTGGATTTCTCTGTGCATGTTCTTTTTCCCTCTTATAGAGACAGTGACCTATACCTGCCATTATATGACTGACAGACTAGAACGGTTTGACCTAAAAACATCAAAATTGGATCTACTGAAGAAAAAAAAGACACCTACGTCTTGGATGCCCTTGGGGTAAGCTGATAGATACTAAATTTTAATTTCAAAGTGAACTATCCCTTTAACACAGCTGTGAATGACTCATGGTGAGCGGGTTGAACTGGTCTGTGTCTCAAGACCTAGTCATCTGTCTAACGAGATTTTTTATCAGTTTTAGTTTTCTGCAGAATTAAAATAAGAAGAAAATCCTGTCTCCGTAGGCAGCTCAATAAATTGAGGCACAGTCCTGCTCTGGATTGTGAAATGATCTGTGGCTTAATGTGCTCGAGCTGTCTAACTAAATTAGGTCATGCTGCTGTAAAATCAAGCTTAACAATTCCGCTGCTGTCCAAAATAACATTTAACAGCAAAGAGACCACAGAGAAGAGTAAAGTAAATGAATAGCCTCGCTAATATTTACAGACAACGCGGGAACAACATCAGGGTAAATGGAGGCGGCTCAGGCCAATGAAATAATCTCGCCTCCCCATTCAGACAATAATAATCCATCAGCGTTAGCTTATTTACCTTATTGATTTCCTCCAGTTTCTCCCTCTGCTGTGCTTTGAGGAACCCGAAGGCTTTTCCTCCTGAAAAATGAGACATAGTGACCGTTACACACACCCGTCTGGATGTTTTACCCAGGCTGTCTGGTGCACTTGCAGGCATGAGATAAGGACAGTCGGCCGCTAACGGCACACGCGCGAACAGAACAAAAACAGGCTTCGCGCGGATAACGGTAAATACAGCATCAGTTCACAAAAAACAGACCGGCGACAAACGATATACCTTGTAAGTCCAGGTTGGAAGGCATGCTGGGACGGTCGAGCGGTGGTAATGAAGGAAGAGAGGAGAGACACTGGTGACTGCTCGCGTCGGTTGTGCGGGAGAGAGGGAATCTCACGCTGCTTAGAGGCGCAGGTCTCCTGTGATGCACTCACTGCTCGCCAGGAATGCAGCTATATACCCCACCGTGCGGTGAAGAGAGGTAATGCAGGCCATAGACTGAACAGGGAAGCGTTCTGCCAGCCAGTGTTCTTTTATCATGTCTAAAACTATTTGTATTTTAATTAGTCATATACAGGTGCATCTCAATAAATTAGAATGTCGTGAAAAAGTTTTTCCTGTAACTTATTTCAAAAAGTGAAACTTTCATATATTTTAGATTCATTACATGTAAAGTAAAACATTTAAAAAAAATGTGTTTTAATTTTGAGGATTACAGTTTACAGCTCATGAAAGTCAAAAATCAGTATCTCAAAATATTTCAATTAAGAGTTTCAATTAATGACCATCCATACAGTATAAATTCCGGGTATCTCTTGTTCTTTGAAACCACAATAATGGAGAAGACTGCTGACTTGGCAATGATCCAGAAGACGAACATTGACGCCCTCCACAAAGAGGGTAAGTCACAGAAGGTCATTACTGAAAGGTGTGGCTGTTTACAGAGTGCTGTATCAAAGCATATTAAATGCAAAGTTTATTTAGGTTAATTTCTTGTTTTGTACATTTCATAGTTATTGTATTTCATAAATCATTTTTTATTACTTGTGCACTCTTTTTAGAATATTTTTTTTTTCCCCTATCATATTTTATTTCATTTTCATTTTCACTTTTATTTGGATGGGACGATGCATATTGATGAATGTACAATGACGTAAATATGCCGGATTTAGCAGTGCTAATTAACATCCGTTATCGTTCATTATCTTAACATTGAATTTTTAACTCTCAGCTTAGGCTATCAGTGATTTTATCTCTGCTTTGGATCTGCAAGTCATAAGCATTTAATTTCCTGCAGTTACTGTTGCATGATTTATTGTGCAGTTGATATATAAAGTTTGACTTGATGTGTGTGGGTTTCATTAAAGACAGGTTTTAACATTGTTGCTTTTAATGATTTGCATTTGATACTACAGCATTTGTTTTATTATATTTTGCGTTAATTTATATCTATATAACGAACGATCAACATTAAACTTATAGCTTTGTAACTAGAACCGTTAGTGATTACTGATAATATACAAATATGGCAGTTGTTATGAATTCAGGTTTTCGTGATGCAATATGGATGTGTATTATAGTGTGAAGTGTTCAATCTGCTTGTCTGTTTTTGACTAATGGTTCCCTTTGTATTGAAATAAAAGTTAAGAAAAGTGTCTCTAGTCTTGGGTTCAATGGGGTTAAGAACATTAAAAGGGCACCAGGCTCAGTCAATGGCTCAGAGAACAGATCAAAAGCTCAGTTTCCACAGGAAGCAGCTAATACAATAAGCCATGATACATCAAAACTGAAGACAAGCAAACAATGGGTCACGCAGGCATCCATATTGATAATATATCCCAAATAATGGAACATTTCAGCTATTCATAGCCAATTCCTTTTGTGACTATAATTTATGAACAGATGGATAATAAGCACAAAAATAAATATTTAATATGCCATGTAAGATATTAAATAAGTAATAAGTTGCATGTCAACAGGCTCACAAGTAAACACACTGATGCTCATGATGCAAGATCACACTCTTGAGAACAACATAACACAATATGTTTATTTGGTCTTGATTTACTCACTTTAAAACCAAATTTTCAATTTGCAAACTTGTGTGCAAGACATTGTGTACAGCAACAACCAAATTAATTTGAGTAGATGGCTCCCTCAAGTGGCCACATCTTGTCAGGAACTCCCATTAGTTAAGGTTAATGGATGGGAAAATTGCATATTACTACAGTACATTGCATGCGAACTTCATAATGTCAGTCTGCAAAAATTAAATACAATATTTAAGCATAATGTCAATGTGATCATCTTGGAAGCCCAATAAAGATCACACTGACATTTTGCTTGAATACTTATGATTTAAATTCAAAGTGCTACAGTTTATAAATGCCATCCCTTGCATTTTGACTTTTTACCAGTAGAGTAAATAAGTAAAGCCACTCTGTATTCACAACAAATGAATGTTTATAAAGAATTTACATTTTAATGTGTCATTAATATGTTCAGTATTGCTTTTCTAACAAGACACAGCTGAAAGAGGAATGGAGAGGGGGATTTCAGAGGTTTGTTTACTTTTTTTGTTCTTCAGCTTCCCTTGATTCAGATTTTCTGAGGCGACTAACTCCTTTGAGCTACCTCAATGTCTCTCTAAAAGACTACATAACTGATAGACTTCTTCCTCCCCCTGGCTTAGTGCCCTTTTTGTGGGCATGTTTTAGGCAAGTTCTGGGCGATGTCTGTCAGACTGTCTCTTTCTTCTCGTATCTCCTGCAGGCTCTGTTCAAGATTTTGCAGCTGTTCCTCTTGATCGTGCGCATAACTGTGGAGCCTCTGAATCTTTCCGGTGAGAGATGGACTCTCCACAGCACCCTGGAGAACACGAAGACGGGCTGCCGTCTCATTCAGAATGCGATCATAGTTCTCCAGCACCACATTAGCATCTGCTCACACCAATGGGAGAAGAGTATGATTTTGAGATTATTGCTGGAGGAATACTGTTGTTCCATCTTTTAAAAAACACATAAAAATGAACTACTGCAAAAAAGTAATTGTCCTAGGTATAGGGTTGCAGGGGAAATAAAATAAAATAAAATAAATAGTGCTGTCAATCGATTAAAAAAAAACTAATTAATCACATTTTTTTTTCTGAATTGAATTGCGATAATTCCCACCTAACATTAAAGTTTTTAAATATACGGTACTTTAATATTGCAATAATTTCACATTCATTCTTCAAATGAATGTAGAAACAACAAAGAGACAATATTTTTAATATTCGTTTAGTGGCATCTTTTTATGACTATACTAACATTACAGTATAATTGAGAGCTATCAATTTTAACATTTATTAGACTTTAAAAAACTTCTAATTTAAGTGAACTTAAAACAATCTTCACACAAACCCATTATAATAAAAGTCATATTTATCTGTGTATTTACCATTAAGCAAGTAGGAAATATACAGAAATTAAATAAAGCTATCAAACACTAAATTCTAAATGAAACAGATGAATCCTTAAAGCTACAAAAGTGATTGATTTCCTGTGTTTTCTTTTGTTCTCTGATTAACAAACATCACAGCAGCTGGGTTATTAGTGGCTGCTATTACTTCGCTGAGGCGAAGTGGCGTGCAAGTCTGAAAAGTGTGGTCGTAAAGACGTTCTGCATCGAAATAAAAAGCAAATCTTGTCAAGAAAAAAAGAAGCAGCAGTTGTGAGTGGGGTGGCCAACCCTAGCTACCTCAATGTCTATCTAAAAGATTAGATAACTGCATTAAAGGGATAGTTCACCCAAAAATGAAAATTCTGTCATCATTTACTCACCCTCAAGTAGTTTCAAACCTGTATGAATGTCTTTGTTCTGCTGAACACAAAGGAAGATATTTTGAAGAACGTTTGTAACCAGGCTGTTTTGGGGCACCATTGACTTCCATAGTAGGAAAAAAAATACTATGGAAGTCAATGGTGCCCCAGAACTGCTCTGTTTCTCACATTCTTCAGAATATCTTCCTTTGTGTTCAGCAGAACAAAGACATTCATACAGGTTTGGAACTACTTGAGGGGGAGTAAATGATGACAGAATTTTCATTTTTGGGTGAACTATCCCTTTAACAGTGTTAAATATTTTTAACACCGTTAAACTGGAAAAATTCATCACCCACGTTAATGTGCTAATTTTGACAGCACTAAAAATGTAATCAAATAAAAATTTAATAAAATAGTGAATTTACCCAGTTGTTTAAGGAGCAGAGTTAGCGTGTTTGTAAAGGACTCCAGCTGACTCTTGGCTGTCTCCATGCTGTCTATCACACTCCTTGAAGAAAGCTGGATGTCCTGAGGAGAAATGGCACATCAGCATCATTGCTATGCAAAAACAACCTGCTTGGTCACCTAAGCTGGATATTACAGATAATTATCATGTTTAATACTTTTTAAAATCTAGTCTTTCTCTGGAACATGTACTGCAGTGTCTCAAACCCCCTAAACAGAATGGCAGTACTGAATGTCCTGCAGAAGTCTGTGTTCTAATAATAATGACATTGAGGTCCGTCCAACTGGACAAACATTGGCAATTCCACTATCAAGTTAATGCCAAATTGTTTACCTCTGCCTCCATGGTTTCCTGTTTCTGTGCAGCTTGGCTTTCCAGCTCAGTCAACTGCTCCAGGGTGGTGTCCACAGCTGAACGCAACTGTCCAGATGTATGCTTTGTCCGTTTCCCCTGCGTGAGGGACACTTTGGCATCCTGTCATGAATAACAGCATAACAGGGCTTTCAGTTCCCATCAGTTCTTGCTTCAGTCCAGGCTCCTCGAGGCAATGCAGTGTTTATACACTTAAGATCTGATTTGACTAAACTGCCTTTCAAAGTTCCGTTATACACAACCATCTATTAATCACAATTTGTTTAACAGAATTATAGCATAAAAAAACTTTACTGACAAATACTTTGATTCAATGACTTTGAGAAAAGTATGTCTTGTTTGCATAATTCAGACAAAGAAACTTAAGCTGAACAGGACTGACAAATATAACCACTTTTGTTTTTTGAATGCATGTGTGTTTCAGCGTAGCCTACTTTAGCCACTGCATCTGCAGACTCCTGGGCATGTTTAGCTGTGCTGCTCACAGCCGTAGCATTCTGCATTGCAGGCTTGATCATTCTCTCTGTCTGCTTGACTCTTTTTTTCACATCCACCAGGGTCTTTTCTTTCAGAAACTTCTCTCTCTTCAGATATCCTTTGCTATATGTGGGCAGTTGAGGCCAGTCCTGCTCCATGTCTACAGCAGAGAACATTTTTACAATGTAGAGTACATTATCACAACATTTTCACATTTCCATTCCATTATACACTACCATTCAAAAGTTCAGTGAGATTTCAAAACCTCTTATGCTCACCAAAATGGCATTTATTTGATCAAAATACAGCAAAAACAGTACAATTGTGAAATACTATTACAATTTAAATTAAGTGTTTTCTATTTTAATGTTTTAAAAGCTGAATTTTCAGCCAGTCTTCAGTGTCCTTCAGCGATCCTTCAAAAAATATTCTAATATTTGCTGCTCATGAAGTATTTATTAGTATTATAAAGGTGAAAACACTTGTGCTGCTGAATATTTTTGTGTAAACTAGATTTTTTCAGGAACCTTTGATGAATAGAAGGTTCAAAAGAACAGCATTTATTTGAAATAGAAAATGTAGAGTATACAGTAAATGTCTTTACTCTCTTTTAATCCCCATTTTTTTAAATTAGGACACATTTACTTCTATATTTAACTCATTTATTGCTGTCATAATTTGAAAACAGATTCTTTTATCAACAGTGAAAATATGAAAGAAGTAAAAAGCAGAATCAGTTACCTTCCAGACCCTTCTGTAAAGACAGGATCTCCGCCTCAACCTCTTTCCCTGTCACCACAGAGGAGACGGCTGACACCTTAAATCCCTCCGCCACAGCCGTCAGCTTCAGATAAAAAGACAAAAGACGCATCTCATTACACTGTCTTTTGGCAGGAAATTGTCACATTTGAATTTGCTTTGAGCTGAGAGCACATCCCTGTTGTTTTTTTCTCTTGTGCTGTAACATTTCCCACCAGGCTGACTGGCAGGAGGTGCTAAAACTCACAGGATGAAATAACTGCTAGACCTCTAATTACTAGGACTTTATTATACTTCTTTGAGTGTTTCTTTAGCAGTGTGGTCAGGCTTTACCTGCTTGAGCTCTTGAACAGCTTTCAGGTGTTTTTCAGCACTGTCCACGTGAGGCTGTATTTCCTCTCTGGTCTTATTTATCAAATGCTCTTTGGACTGGACAGAAACGTCCAACTCAGCTGTCCTGTTCATCAGGTCCTCGATCTGAAATACAGATTAATTTGGTTCAGAATATATTCTTTCGATGACCTCCACACTCAGAGCACACTATTTATTTATTTAAAAAAAAAAAACAATTTTTTTTTATTAATATTTTATTGCCTATGGCCTGAGACTCTGGGATATGCTCCAGCCCCACGACCCTGCAGAAGATAAGCAGTATGGAAAAAGGATGGATTTTTATTGGCATATCAGAATCATTAACTAATTTTTAAGGTCAAGTATTTTACAAAAAAAAAAATGCAAATAAGCTTCTTACAGATTACAACAAATATATTATTGCTAAAGATCTTTCGATTTTATATTTGTTAAAAATCCAACAAATTTTGCATGTGAAAACGTTTTAAAAACATTCATTAAGGAACGTTCTAGATAAAACCAACACCTATTAGAATTAAACGGATAGTTCAACCAAAAATGAAAATTCTGTCATTAATTACTCACCCTCATGTTCAGAACACAAATTAAGATATTTTGGATGAAATCCGAGAGCTTTCTGACCCTGCATAGACAGCAATGCAACTGACACATTCAAGGCCCAGAAAGGTAGTAAGGACATTGTTAAAATAGTCCATGTGACATCAGTGGTTCAACCGTAATGTTATTAAGATGAGAATACTTTTTGTGCGCAAAGAAGTGTGCTGACCAGCTGCATCACTGTCTGGTACGGGAACTGTAGTGCAGCAGACCTTAAGACCCTCCAGCGGACAGTGAACACAGCTGCAAAGATCATCGGTGCTCCTCTCCCATCCATCCTGGACATTTTCCTTGCACGATGCTCCAGCAAAGCCAACAATATTGTGAAGGACCCCACCCATCCCTCCCACAGTCTCTTCCAGCTCCTACCATCAGGAAGACGGTACCAGGAGCATCAGAGCCCGCTCCGCCAGACTGCTCAACAGCTTTTTCCCCCAGGCTGTGAGAGCCCTGAACTCAAATCACCCCACCCTCCTCTGAAACCCCATGCAAACCCCTACCTCCTGAAACATGGACCCCCCCCCCATCTCCAAAACACCTCCCAACCTTACCACACCAAAGAAAAAACTGTATGAAACTTTTTTGTGCAATTCAAGTGTGCTACACACAGGTGAGTGGGCCTGTACAAACCACCTGTAGTAACACACTCTCCTCTATGCGCACTAGACACTTTTCACACACTGCTGTGTGTACACAATCCCACAAAAGACTCAGCAATATATGTATATTTACATGCTCATGCACTACAAATCATCTTGCACTGTTCCCCAGCCAGCTGCTTGACTCACAATGTTTCTCTCTGCACATGTACAGTATTTATGTGAAGCATTCGTATAGTTTGTATAGTTTGTATTTTTATTTTTTATCTTTTATCTTTATCTTTAGTTTGTATAGGGTAAACATTTATATATAGTATACTTAGTCAAAATCTGTCAGTAGGTTAGTTGTGTATAGGTTTATAGTGTTTTACTTCATTGTTGTATGTCTGTATTTATGTAGCACCGGGGACCTGTGAGGCACGACATTTCGTTCCACTGTATGTCCCCACATGTAGCGGAATGACAATAAAGCTCAACTTGAACTTGAAAACAAAAATAACAATTTTAACAATGTTCTTACTACCTTTCTGGGCCTTGAACGTGGTATTTGCGTTGCTGTCTATGCAGGGTCAGAAAGCTCTCGTATTTCATCAAAAATATCTTAATTTGTGTTCTGAAGATGAATGAAGGTCTTATGGGTTTGGAACGACGTGAGGGTAGGGGTGTGCGATATTGACAAAAACTGATATCTCGATATTTTCTGGGATTTTTTCGATAACGATAATTAGACGATATTTTGCCGAGTGTGTTATTGTGCTGATATCTGACTACCGTGGACAGCTGCAGTTTTTGATATTCTTCATATCCTGTGTGGTCAGTTCACATCAGTGATAGAAATTAATCTTTTCCTATAAGTTTAAATTGATATTTACCTTTTATGGGCATTTTTACCTTTAATAAAGCTTTTTTTTCTAAAAGTGTACATCTTTTGAGTCAAATTCTTACATTTAATCAGTCAATTAGAATAATACAACATTTAGGCTGTTACCAAACAAATGAAATCAGTATCAACAAAATTAATCTTTGCAGAAATTGCATCTGAAGTGGCATTTAGATGTATTTACACTGTTTAATGCAGCTCAGAGGGACATGGAGTGCTTTAACCTGCAGTTACAAATGCATAATGTTTTGATATTTTAAAAATAAAACATTGAAAACTGATATTTGAAATTATTTAAAAAATGAAGATACTTTAAATGTGAAATTAAAACCACCAGTAGATGGCAGAAAGTTGCTGTTAATAAGTGAGTCATTACGACTGAACCGAATCATTATAGACGAAACATATACATTTTCTGCCCCCATATCTTGAATTTTGTTATCACTCTTAATGCATTTTAATAGACTGAATCATGCAGTGAAAGAACACACTTTAAATGCACATGTGCACTGTTTAACCCACAAGACTTCATCACGTAATGTATGCGTGCAATCCCTATGTGTTTTGTTTGGTTTTTGCAAAACACTCGATAATGCCAAATCGCACATCGTTAAAACAACAATTACCATATTATCGCAGACGATATATATATATCACACACCCCTACACGAGGGTGAGTAATTAATGACAGAATTTTCTTTTGGGTGCACTATCCCTTTAAAAGTATGACAGTTCAATTAGAAATGCTTTTTAGTATATAGCTTTGCTTACAAAACATATGGCTGGACCATAAAATAATGTTTATGAAAGGTTCTGAAAATAATTTGTTTGTCATGTTGCGGAATAAGTCAACTGATGACAACTAAGCATAGTAATTTTAACTATAAAATAATTCATAATTTTTCGTAAATCAACTCTAGACGTATAAGATTTTAGTTAATAAGATTAAAATACATGCATGTTGAACAATAATTAGTGTATTGAGGCATATATAGCATTACCACAATGTCCATTCATAACGCATGAACAAACCTCTGTGATTTCAGGATCCTGGGTTGCTTTGACATTTGTTTGATTGAGCATCTGTGAGAAAGACGTTATATTGGACTCCTGCACTCTGAGGGTGAAATTGCCATCCGCTCTGCGCAGTTCAGATAGTGAAGCAGTGATGTTCTCTAAAATGGCAGCTATCTCGGAGTTGTGCCTCTGAAGTGACAGGTGTGTCACTAAAGTCTCATTAACCTCAAGCGTCAGATTCTCCTTCATCTGCTGCATCTCCTCCAGCCTTTGAGACAAAAACAGATAGACAGTGACACTTAAAATGAGTTATTAAAGACCAATACAGGGAACCCCAAATTGTGCTTGATGAACACAGACACAAACATAGTGTAACTCACTTCTCTGTGAGATCCTGTACATAGGACTCTGTGGAGTTGTCTTCTAGTAAAGTTATCAGCTGTGAATAGGTTCTCTTAGCCATTTTAAAGGCATCTTCTGCTATCTGCTCTATATGAGCTGCCATGTCTGTGTGGCTGTTAAAAGAAAACGTTAGAAACAATGTTTGCAGAAGTCACATCTAAAACTCGAATTGACGATTTGTAGTAAATTCAGTATTTCTGCTAACCTTTTCACTAGCACCTCAGACTCATTCACTATGGCGTTCCATTTGTTTGGTTCTTTAGGGATTACAGATGGGATGACCTGAGAATAAGATGTTTGAAGAGAAACAGAGAGACACAAAACCTCCATTAAGTCACGTTCTCTGGCCAGACGGATTAGACATTCATTTAACTGATCTGTGCAGACTCACCATGCTGTTAAGGTCAAGAGTCATCTTCTGAAGCTGGTCTTGCATATTCAGAGCAGCGGATAAAGTGTCACCAAGCTCTTGACACTCATTTTCACCCTTCAGAGTCTTTTTTTCCTCTGTAACTTCTCCGCTGTCTGTTAAGTTGCAGTTCAATGCCGTTGCAATGCTACGCAGCTGCAGCTGTAAGGTCTGGGCAGATGTTTCCAGCTGTGAGAACTGCTTAATGAAGGCCTCACGAGCCTCTGCATCAAAGGAGGAACAACAGTGTTGCATCAGTAGGGAGTTTCCAACAAAACGACTGTCACTGGCAGAAACAACAAAGCTGAATGGAGGCACAATATGTTCTACATTTGTCTTAAATAAACTTTGATAAATTGAAAAGTGACTGTACAAACCATACTAGACAAATTTGTTTTTCTTAGCATACAATACCCTTCAAAACAAGTTTTTTTTTTTTTTTTCTCTGAAATAAGACTTTCATGCTCACCAAGGCTGCAATTATACAGCCTGAGAGGATGGGCAATATAATTAATTTTATTACATTTCCTAAATCCAAACAAAACAGAGCAAAATGTTCCTAAGTATTCAACCCCAACACAAATGAAGACAAAAACGTTCATTTTCTGGTTGTCATACACTCATTAAGTTACAATTTTCATCTGCTCAAGCAGAACGTTATGTTATCCTTAGCTTTAGCAAGGTATCTCTGGCTAAAACTAGCTAACGTTAAAGTTAGTGAGTCCATGCTAACGTACAAACCTAAATAGCGGACTGTTCTCGAGTCTTGTACAGTGTAGGTCAAAAACACATAAACGAAGGTCTACATTTCAGTGCCTCTCCATATTAAACTGGTTAAATGTACATTAATTTAATCGTAGCCTGCGATAACGTTACATGAACAGTGTTGATCCTGCATGTTGTCATCAGCGATCGTGATGACCGACCGTAATATGAGATTTCTCCCGCTTGCATTGTGATCTGTAAACCCTCACTTCGAGTTACCCACCGTATTTATTTTTAAATATTTTATAAATCCCTCCATGGAATATGTAATTCCCATTTGGTGGCCTTCTGTGTCCAAAATTGTGCAAAAACATTATGGGACAAGGTTTTCACACTGCAGCTGTCAATGTAAGACAGTGAGCAACTCCATTTGTTTGTCCGAGGGAGCAACAGTAACTAAGGGGGGCGGGGCTTACCGATAGGTCAATTACATTTTATTTACATTGTGTTACTTACTACTAACAATATAATGGTGCTATAATGTAAAACATGACAAATTCGGCATTTAAAGGGGCATTAAAGGCATTTGTTTTTAATATTTTATCTAATTAATCTGCCTACTATGTAGTAAACATAGTAAATGTGCTGTACTTGCTGCATGTATCAGATTTATTGTGCCAGTATACTGGACATTGAATATAATATACTGTACTATAGTATTATTTATTGTAGTATAAAATATAATGTAATATTATATATTATTGCACTATTGTACCCCTGGTACTTTGCCATTTAATATGTGTTTACCAAACACAGCGTGTTTGTGAATTCTCTTATTTTGGGAGTGAGGTTAATAACAAGAGCTTTTCACCTTGAATAGCTAGGAGGTCCTCCAGGGCATTGGGCAGATAGTCTTCAACTTGGTCCTTCTGTATGTGATTGTCCAGGCCGTTATGTTGGTGTCTGTGCTGCTGGCGTCCACGATAATGCCGACTGTATCTATTGCAGTCATAGCTGCTGAGCAGCGTCTCCAACTCCTGCAGTCTGGCCTTCAGTTTACTGGCCTGTACACATAACAATGTAAAAAAAAATCATTACCAAAACCTGTGAGAAAAATGTAGACAATTTGTAAAAATAGTCATATTTAAAAACGGAAAAATCAAAGCACTCAAATACAGCAGTAGAAGTAGCTTTGATTATTAAAAATATCCATCACACCTTATTAGCTCGAGCCCCACTGAGCTTTGCACTATCATTTAAAGGGAAGAGCTAAAACCAGCCTTGCATTACCGCCCATTCATGCTCATTATGAAAAACCAGGAAGATGTAGGTCAGGGAGACAAGCATCTGAGCAAAGAATCTTAGTGAGTGGGTGAGATAATACGTAATTGTGAACCTTTTAATTTGCTGAGCAACCATTACATCAAAAGATAATTTCTCATGTTTCATCATCATCTCTCTCTCTCTCTCTCTCTCTCTCTCATGCACTGAGGAAGGCCCACCTGGTCTCTGATGAGACTGTAGCACACAGGGCACTCCTCACATTGGTGGGTCAGGCGGTTCTGGTAGTAGTTCAGTTCACACTTGTCACACTTATAACCAACAAACCCATGGCGACAAGAACACGTCCCATTGTCATGGCACTGCATCAAGGTAGAGCCCATGGGGTCACAATTACATGCTATAGGTGGGAGATTGACAAAGAGAAACAATGACTCTCCAACACTTGAAACAGGTATTTGAAAGACACAATAGACAAAATTATGTCTAAAATGTTAAAGGGATAGTTCACCCAAAAATAAAATCCTGTCATTAATTACTCACCCTCATATTGTTCCAAACCCGTAAGACCTTCGTTCATCTTCAGAACACAAATTAAGATATTTTTGATGAAATCTGAGAGCTTTCTGACACTCCACAGACCGCAACAATACTAACACGTTCAAGGCCCAGAAAGGTAGTAACGACATTGTTAAAATAGTCCATGTGACATCTGTGGTTCAACTGTAATTTTATGAAGCTACGAGAAAACTTTTTGTGCACAAAGAAAACAGAAATACCGACTTTATTCAACAATTCATCCTTGAACTTGGTAGTTCTGTTGCTGTCTATGGAGGGTCTGAAAGCTCTCGGATTTCATCAAAAATATCTTAATTTGTGTTCTGAAGATGAACGAAGGTCTTGCGGGTTTGGAACGATATGAGGGTGAGTAATTAATGACAATTTTTTTTTTTTGGGTGAACTATCCTATTAAATATGCATTAAAATGTATACATGTTTAAAAATAATTAAATCGTGTTATAATACTCCCTGGAATGGATCAAAATCTAAGTTTATTTAGCTGAATTCACAGTAAAATACATTGGTTAGCAGAGTAACAGTGACAGCTGACTACTATAATTTGTTTATTAAATAGTTTTATTTTTAATTTGTTAGTAATTAAAAAAATTAAAGGTTCCATAAGTAAAATAAATATAAAACATTAAAATGTAAATATTAAACCATTTTAAAGATCAAATAAATCAATCTCAGTTTCAGGGCAAATCTGACTTCTGTCCAGTGTCTGGTTCTGATGATTGATTTCAATACCTCTGCAGCCTCTAGAGGAGAAACCAAAGAATCCCATTCGACATGTGTCACACGACAGCCCCTCTACACCTGTTCGACACATACACTGTCCTGTGATTGGATGACATGCTGAAGAAGAGGAGCCAATGGGGTTGCAGTTACACCTATAGAACAGAAGAAAAAAGCATAGAATTTATGCAGTTTAGTTTATAGACTGACAGACATACTGATAGATCTTACATCTCGCAGCCCAAGCCTGGCTGCAGGTTGAAGTAGCCAGTTTCACACTGTCCACAGTCTCTCCCTCTCACATGACTGAGGCAAACACATTTTCCTGTATCCGGGTGGCAGTCATTCGGTGATCCTGATGTCCCAGCCACGTTACAGGCACAAGCTGAGAAACAGAAATTCATAACTTCACAATGCAAAATACCCAGAATGTTAAGTTTCCTGAGTTACAAAGAATTTCATAAAAAATCTTCTCACCCACATGATCGCAAATGATGTATAGCTCATGCACAAAATGTTTTTTTAATGTCTACTTTCTAATGAGGCATGCAACAAAGCAAGATCTTGAACAAGGACAAAATGCTTAATGTTGTCGAGCTTCTCAAAAACAGTTTAATCCAAGTTTTGAAGTCTCAAAGCATCAACGCCTTTCCATTGACTTCTATTGTTTTCATACTCAGCTAATGATATTTTCTGTCTCTTACTCATTTGCATTTACATATCTGAAGTATATTAAGCCACTTTCTTTTGGCGGGTTTCCACAGTGTAGGTCATTTTAAATTGTACTGCCTTTATGAGAATAAGTAGGTGACTACATACCCTTTTCCCCCGAAATCAACAATCAATTGTCTTCATTTTGTGCCACATTCATGTTTTAAATGATACTCACGTTTGCACTTTCGCTCTGGATTTAGTTCATTGGCCAAAGCGTTGCCGTAGAAACCTGATCTGCATTTTTCACAATGGTCCCCAGTCGTATGTCCCAGGCATTTCAGGCAGCGTCCAGTCATGTGATCACACACACCCACTGCATTGGGATCCACGTTCCCATTACACTCGCACCTCACACACGGTTGCACTTTGCCTCCCCAGCCCAGAGGGTTGCCATAGAAACCATCTTCACATAATTCACACCGTACACCTGGGAATCCATTAAAATCCATTAACACAATCTACTTTCTATTTATAATCACCCTTTATGTTTGTGCTTCGGATGCAAGCATCTGCTAAATGCATACTTATTTACAGTGAGTGCATAATGTATTTTAACTACTAATCTGTTTGCATATTAATGCTGAACTGAGCTGAATTATGTAAATAGCACATAAACTGACTGCAACTGACCCCTTTGGCCTGTTGGACAGTTGGTACAAACCACATCCCCCGTCTCTGGCACCTGGGCGCAGGTGGTGTGATCTGGACAAGGACAAGGTAAGCAGCCGCCTGGGCTGCCAGTCAGTGCATTGCCATAGTAACCGTCTTCACAAAGCTCACAATAACGGCCTGTGGTGAAGTCTCTGCAGTCACACACACCTGCAATAAAACACACACAAAGAAAGCATATACAACTTGCACACAAACAAAACTGTTAGGGCCGGATTTTGACACAAATTTCACGATTCGATTCTATTACGCTTCACAAGCTTGCTATTGAATTCAATTAATTAATGATTATTTTGTATATATATCAGGTACAGTACATGGCAATTCTCAAGGAAAAAAAAATCCCTCAATTAATGCTGTAAAATAGAGATGAGAGTCAGCTGGTACTACATTATAATAATATTGGAGGTTAAAAAGCACTAAAACGGCATTTATTGTTTAAATATTGTAATAAAATGGACAGAATTCGAAATATGAGACTTTGTTTTATATCAAAAGTAACAAAGCACTAAGCTTATTGCGATTTATTGGATGGGAGGTGCGCTTCAATGTTCTGTTCATTAACTGAAAACCGGCTAGACTAATCGATTCTTGGGATTTAAGGATCGATATTGTTTCGTAAAAATGAGTATCGATTAAAATCGAGAAAGCAATATTTTTTTCCCAGCCCTAAATAAATGACCCTTTTTTAATTTAAAGTGCATATATTGAGACAAGAAGTGATTTTGGAGACAAACATGAAGTCAGACACTCTAAGACAATCATCAGATTCAATGAACCTCACACACTGAAACTCAGTATTGCAGCTCCATGAATACAATATGAGTTTCTACAAAAGCAAATAAACTCAAATGGCTTTCTGGTTCAGTGCAGAAACACCAGGGCGTGAGCAATCACGTATCATCCCATCAGTTCAGACAATCAGCTCAACGCTGCCAGTGTCAGCACAAAAACACAGGCTGTAATATGCCACTGGGCAAAACGCTGGGCTCCATTTGGATTCTGCCAACACGCCCTGACAGTTTCGTTTCACAGAAATTAAAAACAAGTAGAGATATACTACAAAACACACAATAAGGAAGAATGTACATTAAATAAGTAACAAAATAAATAGAAATGTTTAAGCATACTAAACAAATACTATAGGCTAATATTATATATAAAATTAAACAAACGTTTTATAATTGTTCATGTATGTTTGTGTTTGTGTGTGTGTGTGTGTGTGTGTTTGAGAGAGTACAAAATCACTTTGTACAGAATCCAAGGCACATACATAAATAATATAGATGTGCATAACCTTTACCTGTGATAAAGGTGCAAAGTGCACTACCCATCTGAAACAGCAGATGGCAATATACTATTATATTAAACGTGTGAGTGAGAGAGAGAATGTGACAAGACTAGTCGGTAACTACGCAGCTTGAAACTATCTATGGCTTCAAAAGCCCATTCAAATCTTTCTGATTCAGTGGTGAGAATTTAATTTAAAGGTCATTTATTCTCTTTACCAATAAGAACATAAAATCTCCAGATATATGTCTTTCTCTCAGATTATTAGGAAAAGCTGTTATAAGAGGGCAAAACAGCATTATGGGGGTAAATTCCTGACCTTTGACTTTAAAGTGGTCATCGGATGCCCATTTAGTTGATATTCTTTAGGGTCTTAATGAAAAGTCTATAACATACTTTGGTTAAAATTTCTCAATGGTAGTGTAAAAAAGACCTTTTTTACCCTGTCAAAATCAGCTCTGTTTTCAGCAAGCCATTCTAGTCCATGTTGCTTTAAATGCTAATGAGCTCTGCTGACCCCACCCCTCTCTTCTGTGGGGTGACGAGCAGACTGTAAACTTCAGCCGTGAAACTGGCTAACTAGCACATTATTAGGAAAGGCAATTTGCAAAGATTCATAAAAAACCCTTATACTCACTTCTTCTGTAAATGAAGCTGGATCACGAATGATTCGCGTGAACATAGATGCATTTAGGCAGATCGGGATCGGCGCATTCCCTTCAAAAACGAAAGTAACGTTAATCCTCTGCGTCTTCAGTGGCTCAGATGTCGGGAGTAAATGACGACTGCTATATTCATTACTACATCCAAAAACAAAACACTTCAATCACTTAGGAGACATTCTTGTCTACATCTGCTTCAGAGGTGAAACAATGGTGGACAGCTCTCAGCTCACTCAGAGCGGGTCTAAGGTAAGACGGCTTGTCAATCAACTATCGTGGAAGCGGTCTGTGCAGAACTATGTCATTCTGACAGGAATCTCAGAACAGCCTGATTTGAGAAAGGGGATTTTAAAATAGGAATTTAAAGGGATCCCCGGGTATTAAGACACGTATAGCTTAATATATAATATAATATTTAATTAATATAATATAATTAAAATATCTAGCCTTCAGAAATTGAAGCTAATACACCGATTGAGATATTCAGATGGTTTGAATAAAAGCACAAAGCACTATGCAATACAAGTTGATGGTGAAAAACAACTCATTTGTCAGTAAGGTCGTGTGGAGCTCTGTGTGATGGCTAATTCACACCTATCAATCAGATAATCAGGTCCTTAACATTAAAGGATAAAGACTTCAGGCTCCTGCTGTCCCTCAAATGCACTAAATGCCACTGAGAGAATTTGCAAGGTTAATACTAATAGATTTAATAAGGTTTCACTGAGAGAGGTAGCTGTGCCTCAGAGAAAAAAAGAGAAAGAGAGGGATAAAAGTATTGGGTATGGATGCACTGATATGGAAATACTACAGCTAATTATTTATATTATTTTAATTATTTATGAAATAATTAGTTGTATAGCCAATAACAGACAATAACGTAAATGGAAAGCATACTTCCACAAATATATATATATATATATATATATATATATATATATATATATTTGAACTCATATTATATTTGTGTTATATTTGTGAATAAAGCATATAAAATATATGACGAGTACATATTCAGTCCCCACCACTATCCAGGAAGACATGCTTCCTTATAAGCAGGAGTACTATCTCTAGTCTGGAAGACTTTGTGATTTCGAAGATTTTGACCAGCGTTAATAGATCCAAATCAGAGGCAGAGAAATAAAGAGAAAGAAAGCAAGAGACTGAGAGGAACAGACAGATGGACCGAGAGATCAATAACGGGAACCAGTGTGATAACTTCAAATGAAAAGCACCTTAGTTCATAAAGAAGTCTGGAGTCTTTTAAGAGAAGACTGTAGGGGCGTCTGTTTTTTGTTTTTTTTGGTCTGATTTTATAAGCAGCTGGATTCGGCCGTGTTCCTCTTCCTCTGTTTATTTGTTCTGCTGAATTAGATTTAGGAGGCATTTTATTTTCAGTCTTTGGGAGGTCTGGGAACACAGTGTGTATGCACAGACATATGTGTCTGTGTCGGTCTGACCTGCAGGAAACAAATTTAACTCTAAAAGTCTTACTAAAAGAACCACTGCCCCATATATCACTTCACCAAGACAAACCTCAACTCTCACAAAGATCAATACCACTCTCTTACACAGCAAAACAGAGGACTCACAGCAACACCACATAACGCAGAGCAAAAATGTTTTGAACACTCTGTTATGCCTTAAAGTACAGCAAAACAAAGCCAATTTTGGTCTTTTTATGGCGTCAAAAGACTTAGAATACAGTACAGAAGCCACATGGATCACATTTTCGGGGGCTTTTTACAATTTGAAAGCTTTATTCTCCATTTATTGTAACTGCGTGGAAAGGATTATGTGTTTTATATGGTTTTATGAAAGAGAGCATGAGGGTGAAAAATGACAATATTCATTTTTGAGTGAACAAAATGTATGGGTTCTCAAACATTAAATTCAAGGTCATGAGGTGAGACAACATTACAGATTTTGTCGGTGACCCATTTCATTTCACTTCACTGCCCCAGTAATGTTGCAATCCAAAGGCAACAGGTGACATGGAAAATTTGGACCAGATTCATTTAAATCATAACTGAGTGCTTGAAGATGACGGATGACATTTCTGTCAGCATTGCAACCGGTGATGAGAATGTGTGCAATCCAGCTGAAATGATTAATCACAGGACGTTTTTCAGCACGAACAGCCAGTTACACCTGGTCACAAAGGTATAAAGAGACAGACAGAAGGGAGAATGGGAAGGTGAGAGAGGTTACATTTAATTCTGTTTGAGTGTAAAAGAAATGCTGGCTACCATCTGTCTGTCGGCCTCGGTGGATGTTAAAGTTGCCCTTATGGTAATATGAGACAGATGTGGCAGCTATTGACTGGCAGATGCCATACACACACACACACACACACACACACACACACACACACACACACACACACACACACACACACACACACACACACAAACACACACAGAGAAACAACCACTTCCCTGTGTGCAGATCAAAAGCTGCTGGCATGGAAGTTGTGTTCATTTGCATTCTGAGACAAAAGTCTCCTTATTGCAGCAAACTGCTTCAGGATGATATCAGATCAACATTCTCTCACAGAGTCCGATTTATATTTAATGGCTAATCAATCAAGATTAATCAAGTTAATTTTACATGCTGTCCAACTAATGGTCACAAAAGAGGCTGGGTTCATTTTGTATTCAAATCATAATCCTAAATATTCACAGACTCATCTGTGCTATGCAAAGCAGGACGATATCCACGGCCAGAGGTCTGCTGGGATTATCATATCAATGTCTTTATTTGAAATCTTGCATCTCTTCAGGCAAGTTTATTCCTAGCGCCTGACATTTGTACCTTTCCTCTTTTTGAATTATTCACTGCTTTAGGGTGGCTAAATGTCAGCACCTCCACATGGGCCCTTCCTGACTCTTTGAGAGGGGTGAAAGAATGAGAGTAAAATAAAGACGTCCCTCTCTTTCCAAAAACAGAGGCATGAAAAGGACCCATCCCTGCAGCTGTCCTTTGGGAAAAGGGCGCTCTTGACCTCCGGTAGCTGACAGACTACATCCGTCATAAGGCGGTCGAGCTTGTTAGAATATTCATTACAGTTTGGTCTACATTAAAGAGCTAATTAGACTGTAGCATTTTCATTTATGAGGCTCCAGATGGTTAGCCAAACATTTTTTATGTTGCAATGGCATCAGATAGAATAAATCTTTGGAATCAATTACAGCAAAAATATTTATTTAAGAGTTGGTATGTGTCTTTATTTATGCTTTGTTTTACCTTCTGCTGTTATGTATAGCACAGCATTTCTGAGTATAAACTATCATTCAAAATCTGGGGTCGAACTTTTGAATTTCTTTTTCAAAGAAATGATTTTATTCTATTATAATAAGAAATGTTTCTTGAGCAGTAAATCAGCATATTAGAATAATTTCTGAGTGATCATGTGATGCTGAAGACTGGAGTAATGGCCTTTTTCCATTACAGGAATATTATTAAAATTACATTTTAAAATATATTAAAATAAAAGACAGCTAATTTATTTGCATTTCACAATATTACTGTTTTTACTGTATTTTTAAACAAATATACACATCCTTGGTGAGCCTAGAAAACTAAGGAATATATAGCAGTCTAGAAATAAAATAAAATATTTTTTTAATAAATAAATAATTATTGTATTGTGTACCAAGCACAAGGTGTATTGGCAAACGGACATCTGAAGCTTCAGAATGATTTTACTCACCGATGCCCTGATACTCACTTCTAAAAGAGAAACTACGAAGATTGAAAGCTGAGTCTTTTCATTCAGTCTTTGAACTGAAGATATGTTCTCACAACTCTGAACAATAGACAGCCGATCATCTATGACAAAGACAGACAGATGTCTTTTCTCACTACAGAACGTCTTACATGTACTTTCCCTTCTCCTTTCATTATCTTTTTCACCTCCTTCATAAGGCCGGCTTCACTGTAGGAACAATGATGATGGTAGGAACAGAGAGAGAAATCAGAATAGAACATACAGAAAAACTGCCTTTTAAATGTATGAGTCACCCTTATAAAACATATGTGAACACAGAACCTCATGTAATACAAGGATGTGAGAATATATTTAAGTCTGAGGTGACCATTCAGTTCTCTTTAGGCAAGCTTTCTTCTTTATTTGCTGGTTTTAATTAAGTAAATATTACAGACAAACATCCTAAGCAGATGAATGCTATTTTTATGTGCTGTTATGCGCTATAAAATTATTCATTGTTTTTGCTATATTTACTGATCCAAATCGAATGCACATCTCTTTTGCAAAGAGTGCGGAGAGAAAGAAAGTGTGAGGAAGAGAGAATGAAAACGACACAATGGTGCAAGGTGAGATATGAATGCTCTCGCACATTCTGTGACTGTAGCAGTTCATGTAAATACATTTATATGAAAACCCACATTCTCAGCAAACTACTCTTTTTCTGCTGTTTCTCTGTTCTTTTCCTGATTCTTCCATACAAATACAAGCCCTCTCAGCCTAATTTTATGGATGGGAGCCCTTAAATTAACACACTCGGGAAAAGTACTCAAGAAAGAGACCAAACACACGCACGCAAAATATATGTGCATCCGAAGACATATGCTCGACTTCATTAGCCCTCCAGCACAACACTGTGCCACCGTTCTATTTTTCCGCTGCAAATATTAACTTTTTTCAATCTGTTGTATTGCTTGCAGGAAAATAGAAATGACACGAACAGGCAGACTTTAAATAAATCACAATTACGAAGCACCACTGGATCCAGCCCGGAGAGGTGAGCTTTACTCCTCTCTTATCTCCGACCAAACAAACAACACCTGTGCTGAGTGACAAGACTGATAACCAATTAACAGCCAATTACAACCATATTACATTACCATGAGAAACACCCTCTCGTTCGGAAATAATAAATCAAAGGGGTGTGGCCCGTCAGTGCACAAACCCTTCCTGAAGTGGAAATGAGATTGAATTAATGCTCATCAAAGGACTAACACAACATAATTACGCTTACGGATGCGAAACGAGATTAAAACACACTTTGGTTTTTGGCGCGGAGAAAAATGAAGAGTGACGTATGCATATGCTAATGAAAAGCACGCTGGTTTTCAGCAGGGACCTTGCGGGCCTAGTTCTATTTACGAACCTGGAAAATATTTAAGCAGCTAAATGGCAATGAACAGCGCCCGCTGTGACTTAGGCGGAATCTGCTTTGAAGTTAAACAGGCTCATAAATAAATAAAAGGAACGGGCTCCTCCTTTTCTCTGGGGAGGTGGAGATTTCCTGTGCATACATTCCTTCGATCTTTCGCCCCCCTTGAGCTCCTTTTGCTTTGATTCCCTCTTTCCTTCTTCCTTCCATTCCCTCCCTCTTTCTCGCATACATGCGAATCGCTTGCTCTCGTTTGTCCTTTTGCCTACCCCGAGTGGTAGATAAAGTCATGTCTGACATTAATTTGTAATGTTAAAGACTTGTACCAAAGTAATCACACATTACGCTCATAATAAGAACGATGGAGGTTTAATTTGCCGCGTATTAAAAGAGTGAAATTACTCATCAGTGTGAAAGAGAGACAGTCAGAGCGGGCGAGAGAGAGAGAAAGAGGGGAGGACGAGCGCTCAAATCCACGCCAGGAGTCGTCGCTGAAAGTAGACGAACACAAACAAACACTCTTTGTTGTGCAATCGACATCACAATTAATTAGCCCCTGGCTGGCTCGCAGGTCTAATAGAGGAGAGAGGAACGAGTGTGAACTCTATCTACCCTGTACAGAAAGACAGCCCGCCATTCTAGCTGCTAATGGGGTCACGGAAAGAACAAGAGGAGGAATGAAAAAGTGAGAGAGGAACAAGGGGAAGCAGCACAGAAAATGACAGGAACAAGAAGAGGATTGTGAGAGGAACATTTGAGTGATTTTGCTGGAGGTATAAAAATGTATTTGGAAGCCTACAGTCTTCAGAGACAGTATAAGCAGACCACTTGTAGATAAATGGAGAAATTGCAGCAGTCAATATGGCAGCTGTAGGAATAGAACTTCCATCTTTTAGATAAAAGAGCAAATGGGCTTTTTGATATAGGCTTCTTTTAATCTAGAAGAAATAGGAACTGTGCTTGTAGGTTTACTATACCACTATTTAAAAGTTTGGAAATACTAAAGACATTGTTTGAAGGAAATTCATCCTTCTGTTCACCAATGTAGCTCTTACTTAGTAAAAATACATTCAAAAACTTGTATACAGTTTAAAATAATTACCATTTAAAAAGTTTTTTACAATTCCATAATATTTTTTAGGGTTGTTCCGATACCGATACTAGTATCAGAAATCCCTCCGATACCACAAAAAATCCTGCCATTGGTATCGGCAAGTACTTGAACCCATGTACCAATCCGATACCATTTTCTTAAAACAAGACCTATAGTTATGCCCGCTAGCTTTGCTTAACGCTGCAAATCGGAAATCAATTCTTCTTCGCTGCTCAGAATGCAAACACAGGAAGTTGTGCTGTGTTGCCACAATCAACCACTATTTAGAGCAGCAAAGAAGAAATACAAACGTGTTAGCACATTGCCAGTAAATCATCAACATATACGACTATCTTCACCCTGGGCAAATAAATGATGTCTAATATTAGCCTCTGGCTAATAAGTGCTCAGATTTTACTCGCCAGTGTGTGAGTTGGAGGCTATGTATAAGTTTAGCAAAGATATATTTTCATTCGCCGAACACTCTGACTGAGCGCTTCAGAGTTTCACTCTCTGTCAAGCGATCTGTGCTATTTTTCATATCATCTGAATGGATGCGCAGCACACCAGTATTTGACGCACCGTAAGCTCTAGTGTGAAGCGCACGCCTTGCCGTCGCTTTACTTTTTTCTCAAACGCAGAGAGAGAGAGAGAGAGAGGGAGCGATAGAGTCTTACATGTAGCGCGTCAATTCTGCATGGTATGTAAACGATATTCTTTGTTGTATTTTCCTGTCAAAATAACGGAGTTCCTTTGGAATTCTTCAGCTTTTAAGAACTGCCGGTGTATTGCCAAATTCTGAAACCCGCCAGATTACTACCCCCCTAGTATTGGTAGGTTTAGGGTTAGGGGTGGGGGAGGGGTTAGGATTAGGGGTGGGGTTAGGATTAGGCAATCAGGTAGCGATTTCAAGGAGAGGGGGTAATAATTTGGCAGTGGTCGAAAATGGGCACAACACCGGGTTCTCCAGTAATAGGCGGAGCTAATCCGCAAACGACAATCTCATTGGCTGGAGCTCACCTATTATCGTCCCTGTTTTGATTTCAGCAAATCAGTTCGAGCCAATGCAGACAACGTCATTATTATTCATGAATCCAGCAACTCGTTAATCCTTAGTGCGTTTGATATTTTTCTTAGTAGAATTCATAGTATGATTATTATCTTATCAGTATTATTGATAGTTTTCCCCCCCATTTTTTACAGAAACACTGAATGACCAAAAAAGCACCACCACCAGTCCTAAGTTCAGTTCAAATGAATAATATGCATTCATACATATTTACCAAGTTTTAATTCTAATTGCTAAAGTTCTATCATTAAATAATACTTGATTATCATAATATATGTATAATGCTTGACTGACTGATGTTAAGAGTGTACTTTTAGATATTTAAAAAGATGTGCCATCTTCCAAACATTATATATTATATATTTTTTGTTTACTTGCCAGACTATATATATATATATATATATATATATATATATATATATATATATATATATATATATATATATATATATATATATATATATATATATATATATACTGTATATATGGCGAAGCACACCATAAAATAATTGTATCAATTCATACAGGGCTAGTAGTACATACAACTGTATAACCAGATCCACACCCAGGTATCAGATCAGTACTCGGTATCGGCCGATACCCTGAGCGTAGGTATCGGAATCGGGAAGGGAAAAAGGGTATCGGAACATCTCTAATATTTTTTTTTTGTTTTTCAAATAAGTTTTTTTTATAATTATAATTCAAAAATTATATCTACCACTCAAAAGTTTGGAATCAGTTTTTTTTTTTGATTGTTTGAAATAAATTAATACTTTTATTTACCAAGGATGCATTCAATTTATCAAAAATGACAGGAAAGACCCAATAATGGCTTTGTTTGGAGTCACATGTGACGACATTCACATAACTAAAAATGCCTTGGCATTTGTAACATTAATAGCTAGAAGAATAATTATTTTAGAGTGTAAATCACCAATCTCACCTAAACTGTCACTATGGCTAAGTGATGTAATGTTCTTTCTAAAAACTGAAAAAAAAAAAAAATATTTTCTCAGAGGATCAACAAGAACATTTTACAAAACATGGGATCCTTTAATAATATATATATCGAGAAGAATGTACTCCTCCAACTTTGAGCTCCCCCCCACATTCTCTCCCCCTACCACTGCCCCCATGTTTTTTTTTTTTTGTGGGTAGAAAAAGATAAAAATTAATGCATTTGAAAGTGCCTCTGTCACTGAATACTTTCAATGTACCTTGTTCTGACAAAAATATAATAAAAAAGTGACACGAAAAACATTTATAATATAATTATAAACAAAAGATTTCTATTTCAAATAAATGCACACACACACACACACACACACACACACACACACACACACACACACACACACACACACACACACACACACACACACACAGAAAACTGGAGTAACGACTGCTGAAAATTCAGTTTGGCCATCCCAGGAAAGAATTGCATTTAAAAATATATTAAAATATGCTATGACTGCAAAGCCACATATTCAGCAGCCATTACTTCATTCTACTAAGAAAACCATGTGCTATATAATCCTTAAGAAATCCTTCTAATGTGCTGATTTGGTATTCAAGAGACTTTTCTTATTATTAGCACAGCTGAAAATGGTTGTGCTGCTTAATGAACTGTGGAAAAGCCAGTACCAAGTCTCTTTCAGTTGTTAAAGTAGTGAATATACTTGCATTTCTTGCAAGTCACTGTACAATGCCACTTTTGAAATTTTGGCTTTATAAATGGCCCAACACAAACACATTTTTTCTAATCATTCTACTGTCCTTATGAGAGATGAAGGCTTATCTGTACACAAGAACAAAAGAACAAAGCAAACAGGATCTAACCAGCACAGGGGAGAGAAGTGGACAGCCCAGATTCACAACAAAATGAGGAGAAAATACGAGTCTGCAGTTTGAGAAAGAGACCCCTCACTGATGCTTAGCTGGAAGCTTCATTGAACAGCACACACTAAACACCAGCTTTATTTGTAGTAGTCAAGAAAAGATGCTGAGATGCTGCTGGCCTTTCGAAAGAGCCCAAAGAAAAAGCCACATCTGACACTTGAATGATTAATGATTAGAAATGCATGAATTTATCAAATTCTTAGGGAATAAGTGCCATTTTTCTCTCAAATGTGACCCTGGACCACAAATCCAGTCATAAGGGTCAATTTTTTTAAATTGAGATTTATACATTATCTGAAAGCTGAATAAATACGCTTTCCATTGATGTATGGTTTGTTAGAATAGGACAATATTTGGCCGACATACAGCTATTTGAAATCTGGAATCTGAGGGTGCAAAAAAATTAAAATACTGAGAAAATTGCTTTTAAAGCTGTCCAAATGAAGTTCTTGGCAATGCATATTACTAATCAAAAATTGAGTTTTGATATATTTACAGTAGGAAATTTACAAAATATCTTCATGGAACATGATTTTTACTTAATGTCCTAATGATTTTTGGCATAAACGAAAAATCAATAATGTTGACCCATACAATGTTTTTTTGGCTATTGCTACAAATATACCCCAGAGACTTAAGACTGGTTTTGTGGTCCAGGGTCACAAATAACAATTATGTTGTTAGTTAGTTAGAAATTAGTGTTCCCCAAATACACGGAAATTACCTGCCTAGAGGTGAAACCAAGAAACATTACTATGGTGGGGAAACAGTATATGTCGTATCACCGGATGACACCCTGCATTAAAAAAGTTGAGACTGCATGCAAACAAACAAACACACTCCCTACCTGTCTCAGGATGGCAGGTCCCACGTTGATTGCAGTTGCAAGGTACACAAGGGGAGAAGGGTCCACCATTAGGGGTTTCCCTGGTGAATCCAGGAGCACAGTGTTCACAGAACTGCCCAGTGAATCCTATGGGACAAGTACACTCCTCCACCCATGAAGCATGAGGAACCATATTGTAGTTTGTCCGGACTGCAGATTCAAGGTTTACCCTGGAGAGCTGGGAGGTGTCTGTAAACAAGAAAAAAGATATAGCACTTATAATAATTGTACAACCTACTTATAAATTATACAATAAATAAATAAATACACTACAGTTTAAAAGTTTGAGACAAGATCATTTTTTTTGAAAATAAATTAAGTCAAAAATGCATTAAATCGATAAAAGTGACAGTAAAGATATATACAATGTTACAAAAAATTCAAATAAAAGGTTTTCTTTTGAACTATCTATTCATTAAAGAATCCTTAAAAGAAGTATCATGATTTCCACAGAAATATTTAAGCAGCACAACTGTTTTCAACATTAATAATAATAATATTTATCATTTAAATATTTTTATCTTGAGCACATTAGATATTAGAACAATTTGAATTAGAATCTTTATTTCTGAAGGATCATGTGACACCAAAGACTGGAGTAATGATGCTAAAAATTCAGCTTCACCATCACAGGAAAAAATGACATTTTAACATATATTACAATAGAAATCAGGTATTTTAAACTAATATTTCACAATATTAGTGTTTTGTGATATTGTTGAGTTTTTTTTTTTTTAAAGACAAACCAACCAAACAAATAAATAAATAATCAATCCTTGGGGTGCAAAGAAATTGCATAACAGTAAATATATGTAAGACGCTATGTGACCGAAAAACAAGGGTTTTTTAGAGTAAGAAACATCATGTGCTGACTAAGAAAAGTCAAGTGCCCATTCAAACGTTTTTTTTTTTGAAGGGAAAAAAGGATTCAGCAGTTCTGATGGATTTGGAAAGAGCATTCCACCATGAATCTACACTGAATGTGAAATCACTGTGTCCCGTCCACTTGTAATTGCCCTCACGATGTAGCTTAGCTAGCCTGCCAGCTAAAGCTCCCCTCTGCCCTTTGCTTACACACAGACAGACATCAGGACCACTGGGTGCAAGCAGATAGAATCTTTGATCACCATATGAATAAATGAACAAGGAATGAATTAATCAATAAGGGCTGAGTGGGGAGAGGTGGAACATGGTGAAGGTGAGTGGGTCTTTGTTTCTCTCAGGGATCCATACTGCCTCATAAATAGTGATAGATAGTGAATTTCTCTCTCACCTCAACTCTCTCTCTTCCTCCAGGGTCTCTGTGTCCTATCGTCTCAACTTTCATATCAGGACATGGCCAGGAAAACTAATGTTTGCGTGTGCTTTTGAGAGATACCGGCATTTGCGTGGCCGTATACAGACAAACTGATTATCACGTGCACACTGTAGCAGAAGGAGAGAGCGGTTCAAACACATGCACGGATTTCAGCGCAGCGGTTTCCAAGAATCAATGAGAGGACCTGTCAGCGCAGGACACAGTAGAAAAATAATTATGCTCTTTGGTAAGATGTAATTTACTTCCTTTGATGAAGAAAACAGACGAGAGAGAGACAAAGTGTGTGTGTGAGAGAAGACATTTTCAGTAATGCTCCACCGCAGAATCACACGGTTTGTCTCAAACTCTATGCTGCATCATGTGTAAGTGCAGCTTGGCAGGGATGTACAGAGTTTAGAGATGTAAGATGTACACAAATGCAAATTTAAAAAGCTTCTATAAACAGAAAAGCTTCAGGTTAGCAGAAAACACTTCTAAGTAAAACTGCAATATGCTGACCAAAGTCGCATACAATGTCATGACTGAAACCACAATTGGTTTCTGATGTTTATCCATGTTGTTCACTCATTTATAATTATAAAAAAATACTTGATAATAAGCCATGTGGTCTCAGTGGACAATGTTTCAGTCTGCCATGGAAACTGAAATACCTTCCTCGAAAACACAAAGGAAAACCTATTTTAAGCAATTCACACAAACTATGCCCTATAACATAGCCCTGTTTCCACCTGGTGTTAAGGTTTTTTTTTGTTTGTTTTGTCAGTGCTAAATACAGGGGAAAATAGTGTATTAATTGCTGTATGTATGTATGCCACGTTCTGTTCTGCTCTGGCCTGAAATTAAACTTCCAAATATTTAACTCATTTATTTAAATCGGAAGGGTTTTATTATATCTGTTTTACTTTTTACATATTTGTATTACCTTATATGTCCAAAATTGTAATTGTTCACAATTTTTTTTTTACATCTTGTTGCAACATTTTACAAAAATCAAGATTTAATATATTTGGTCAAAATCCCATGTTATAAAAGATGAAGTGTTATGCAGGCTATTTAAGACAAGATTGGCTGATTAGACGGCAATGCTGACCTCTCTCTCTCTCTTCACTGTTCCCACATCTCAGACCTCAAATACATAAAACATTACCCTTTTTAGACATAGTTTAGTAAAGAGTAAAGCAAATACTATACAAAACTTACTAGCAGTTGCCAAGTGGTTATCAGTCTTACTTTTCCAATACAAATAAGACCAGTCTTTCATAACTGAATATAAAAAGTTATGACCAGTCTGCAACCAGCCCCAGTTCTTTATGTACCCTTGTAAGATCACAAGTACCCTTTTGGCACATCTCTTAACCCTCTAAAACTAAATAAAAACAGAAATGAATATAACACATGCAAACTCAACTTATGCTACACTGAAACATAGTCAATGCACAGGAGTAATGTTCAATAAACCTAATTGTCATTCATTTTCCAGAATTAAATACAAAATCATCATTACATTATTATAATTTTTTTTTGAAAGTCAAAACATAATCTGTTAAAGGGAAAACAACATGGTGATGTACGTTTAAAGAAATAAAACATTTAATTCATGCCAGAATGGGAAACATTCACACCTATAATCCACTCAGCTGTATTGTATTCCAGCGTGTGACACTTTCCAACTGGCAAGTACAGAGGTATATCACTGTATATATCTCAATGAGCACAGAAATCATGCCACAATGAAAGGCAATCACCAAACACAATCACAGGCCAGGAACGAACTGGGGGGCATGAACAAAGTTCCAGGCTCCACTAGACTACTAATCGATGGCTGATTACAGTCATACTGCCAAGTTAGAAATGTATGTTCCCTTGCCATTTTAAATCAATTTATTTTAGTCTTTAATGACTGCATTTCTGTCTCATTTCAGTGCATGTCTTTTCCTTACACAATTGCGCAACACACACATATACAAACATATAAACAACATATATATATATATATATGCATATATAAACAATGACTTACAGTTCTGGCCTCCTGCATTGCTGATATGTAGTGCGGTTAGATTGTAAAGCATTCGGAGAAACTCAAATGGGGCAATAGATGGATTTACACTCTTCTCTGTTAACCTGGAGACCAGAAAGCAGAGAGATAATAGTTAGAAACATGTGACTGTGTCTGCTAAAATGACTATGGCAGTGTTTTTCAAAAGAAAACAGCGCTCCTCAGACTTTATTTACGTAAAACTGAGGCTCTTCATTAAGGCACACTAGGTCTAGTCAATTTAAGCCAACGGAATAAGGAAAGTGTCTCGGTATGAGTGAGTCACAAAATTTCAGAATTTTCTTGTCATTCTGGTAGGAAAGTGCCTGTCAAAACAACAAATGCAAATTTACATGCTTGTATGAACAGAAAAGCTTCAGGTTAGAAAACACTGCCAAGTAAAATTGCCATGTTCTGACAGACGTACATGTCGCACACACACAGATGTCATGACTGAAATCACAATTGTTTTCTGATGTTTATTATTGCTGTCCACACATTTATAATTATATAATAAAAAATACTTGATAAGCCATGTGGTCTCAGTGGGCAAATGTTTCAGTTTGTCATGGAAACTGAAATAACTTCTTTAGAAAACACAAAAGCAATTCACACAATTTTTCTTTCTATAACATAGATCTGCTTCCACCTGGTACTAAGATGCTTCTTTAAGTTGTGAGAGCTAAATACAGGTGAAAATAGTGTAGTAATTGGTGTAATAAACAGCTTTTAGCAGCACTGCAAGAATAAATTATAACTACCACTTTCATGAGAACAATTACAATATATTTTTAAACAGAAAGCCCAATGTTGTGATAAATCTGGCATCTTTTCACCCATCACAAGGTTATACATTTAAGCTAAAATACAATGAACATCCTCATTAGCAACATGAACAACAATATTCTTATTGAATTTCAACATAATGTGAACCTACCAGCCTGCAAATGTCCTTAAAGAGCATTATGTTTGTTTTATATTTTATTTTGTGGTTTACCACCTGATCTTAAGCCTCTTCACTGATTTGTGTGAAATGCTACATGCCTTTTGATTTGTACAATTACATTTACTTGTATTACTTTATTACAAATAAGTAATACAACAAAGTAATTCAACCTAAAGAGGCAGTAACATAAGAAATATGTCAATACAAAATGTTAGGAGTGTTCAGAGGAGTGGACTAGAAATAGTATCGAGAAGAATTGCATTTGAAAAGTATAATTTCTTTTTACACTGTTTTGTTTTTGCACAAAAAGATTTACAAAAGGATTAAGATATATGTTTTATAAGACAAAATTGGTGAAGGAAAGTACTTGCATCCACTCTATAAAAACTAGGATAAAGGATTCCTTGAAAATATAAAATCACAACACATACTTATGTGGGAAGATTGTTTGGCTTAGTTATTCACACACAAAGTGATCAGATCATTGTTAACAGCACACAATGAGGCATAATTGAATTACCCTTTCAGTTATGTTGCTTTAAACACCTACTTAAAATATTGGCTAAATTTGGTATAGTATGCTACTCTTACTATCTGCAATGTCTTTATACAGAGTACAGAAGAGGCCAAAATGAGGCAGAGAAGTGATCTGATTAAGCAATTTCTGTTCATTTACATAAGCACCGTAAAATTTAAGATGAATACATATTAGAAATATTCCTGCCAGACCTACAAGTAGTTTAAGTTTGAAATGTTCAAGCCAAATCTGATCTTTTAATGCATTTTAGCCCATGTGCCATATTTCAGCAATGTATTCACTATCTGCCCACATGTTAGCAAATAGTAGGGAATAACACACTCACTCACACACACCTGAGAGTGAAAGTGTTGATGGACGTCTTCTCCAATGAGGAATAACTCTCCTGTTGAGAGTACAAATCAGCAGTAGCTGATATTCCGGAGCCCTCCAGCATCACGGTCACACTTCTGGGCAAGAGTTCCTCCAGCTCAGCCGTAAATGACACACTAAGGGTGCGTCCGTAACTTAGCAACCTGTTCCCCAGATATTTATCTGCAATATAAAGATAAAACATTTAACACGTACCGTGCATATTCCAATTTGTATGACCATGGTGTGATTAAGCAAACATGAGTGTAACATCTATCTGATAGCAACAGCTGGGCTGTGAATTGAGTTAAGTGGTTTGCTCAAGGGCAGCGCAGAATTTTCTGGAACACAAACTCACAACCTGCAGATTACCAGCACATTACACCAGCCACTGAGCCGCAACGACCCGATTACCAAAGATAAACACCAGCACAATGAAGAATGTGTGACTGTGAAAGATAACAACTGTAAAAATATAATAGGAGGCAAAAATGTTCAGTTCACAGAAAGAAAGTGGATTTTTCTGCTTTGGAAAAAAAGACGGTTGTATCTCTGATCTTATTGTGTTTGTACATCTCTATATGCAAGAGAGTGTAAGAGGATGAACATAATTGCCACTCATATCTTCCAGCCTCATTAAAGAGCTTTAACAAGACTTCAAAGAACCCCATGCTGAGCTTCAACTAAAATTCACATGCACGGACACACACGCACACACACATTCATACATATATACTGTGTGCATATAATATATATATATTGAAGCTCATAAAGTCATCTCAGTTGAATAAGTCTGTAATATAGAAAAGGCCAGAGTGGATGTTTGAGTAGCTGGCACATTTTAAATAGCATCAGCAGTCAAGCTTGCCATTAGCTCTACTACATTCCTTTTGTAGCAGTAGTATTTAATATACCAGTAGAGAATGCAGAAGCATGTGTTACTGAATCTCATTTCTAAATTCAATATCACTGGGCTGGTGTTCTTGTACTATATTTATGTATAGATACTGTGCAGTGGCTTTATCCATTTTCTGAGGTTACTGTGCAAACATAGTGGCGTTATGCAGAAAAATGCAAATGCTTTTTTTAATGCATTCCAAACGAATTTGCATGATGCAAAATTTTGTTTTTGAGCATTGCAAAAGTTAGGCCATCCTATTCTATTATCCATGAACAAGTAGCCATGAAATATGATATTTAAAAACAGTTGCATTGAAATGGACGTTTTTGTTAGTTTGTGTTACTCATGTATAGATTATTGCCTCCAGGAGCTTCAAGTTGAGATGCCTGCAATGCAACAAGGCACTGCAAATGTAAAAGTGATATAGCAAACAGCGAGCCAGCACTTGTAAAAACTGTTAAAATAAATGATCGATAAAAAAAAAGAAAGGTGCACAGCAATGAAAAAACTAAGTTATTGATTCCAACATGTAATAATTAATATAGAATATTTAAATAATATATAATAAAAGTGTCGGCTAATATACAACTGCAATTATGAGAAGGAATTCTGAGATATAAAGTCATGATTGAATGATAAAATTATGATTGAGGCAAAATTCCCAACAATTAAAACATACCATAACAATCTGGTTTTATCTTACTTGAATTATTTGTAAGTTCTCATATAGCACACCCTTTTAAATAATGCTTACACCCATCCCAAGGTGGTTGTGTGTGTGTGTGTGAGTTTAATTATTTGTTTTTGATGGGGCGCCTCCAAGCAGCTGGTGCCCAAGGGTCTCGCAGGACCATAATTCCTCCTTGGGGCCACTGTATCTGTAGGCGGTTAGTCTTTACTCCTCACAGAAGTTAATGCTTGCTTCAGTCGAAGAACATTTTCCAGAGATGAGTTACACATCTCAGGACATAAAGCGATAGTAATACCTGTGAAAAATGTGATAGAATAGGATGGAGAGGGTGAGCTAAGGGAAAGACCGACTGTAAAATTTTTGCCCAGACAACAGAATAGCCAGTGGTTACAGTAAAATTGTTTTATTGTATTGGGACTTTGAGAGAAACACCTACACTTGCTGGTGGTGATTAGATGCTCTGCTTAGGGATAGAGGTTCAGTAATGTCAACCCTTCCTTTTCTTTTACTCTCAATATGTTTGTCTTATGGGCCATTCACACATCTTGCCTTTACAAGGCAAAATAAGTGCAATAAAACAATAAATTGCATTCTGTGGCCCCTTAAACTTTAGTTACCCATTGAGAATCTGTAATTTAATGTATGAAGTAACAGAAAATATTAGTTCCAACGTTTCAAAAAATACACACATTCAAAACATTTACTTGTCTAATTGTGATGCTGTAATGGAATACGTGGCGAGGTGATTCATAATTATTTGCATACTGTCAAAAGTCAACACACAAATCATACCAAAATGATTGTCCTTCCTGTTATCTAAAGCATTAGCCGCTCTGTGGGATCAAATCTCTCATTGGACCATTACGTGGCACCCCTAGGAGTTTCTTGTTCCCATCATCTCTTCATCCTCGAACTGAACCCTGAAATACATGCACGGCGCCACATGCTTCACCTGAAACAAAGAGCTGTTCAACATCTTAGCCCTGACAACCTGAAAGCTTGTTAGATACTTAGCAGGAGTGTGTTTTCTTCTCTACCCCCCTGCCGTTCCACATGCAGAGACAAGTATGAGTCAACTTCAACAAAAGGAGGCTAAAATGTTCTGTACCTGTTGGATTCCTGTTGTTTTCAGGTCTGATAGAACACTATGAGAGCTTGTTCACAAACTCCAGCACCCGTAGAGATGCTGAGGCAAATTTTAACTTGGAAAAAAAATATCTACAATGGGTGTTTTTTTCCCCCCAAAACCCGAAACTGATTCTCTGGAGACACTCAACAATCTGAGTCTGGTGAAACAACTGAAGCTAGAAATGAGAAAATATAATATAAAAGTAATGTTAGCAGTTCAAAAGAATACAGTATCCCTCATAGCTTTCAGCGCTACCTGTTTAACTCCCATCTCTTCAAGATCAGATTCGATTAAATGGAGGTGTTAACCCTCTCTCAGAAAAAACAAATTAATCGTCACCACGACGACAAAGCCTGGTGACATTTAGCGAGCCGCCATCAAACTTAACAATCAATCCGGGCTTTAACTTTTCCCTGACTCAATTAAACCCACTGAGCCTCAATTAAATTTCCTCAGCTTCACACAAACAATCCCTCTGAGGGGATGGATTGAGCATCTGGGTCGTTTTTATAGGGGGAGGCCTGCTGAAATGCATTTTCTACATCTTTCTGGGGTTTTTGGTTTGTACTTTAAAGGGCAGAATGTGAAGAAATAATCTCTAAAGGAACGGAAATTAAACAATTTATTTTTAACATTCAATGTTTAAACAGTTGCAGTGAAACTCAGACCGGGTAGACGACATAGTCAATGTGATGCGAATGAAAGCAAAGCTCAGTTCAGTCCATTCAACACTATGCAGATGGATAGTTCACCCAAAAATGACAATTCTGTCATTTAATCACCCTCATTTGGTTCCAAAATGAATGTATGCCTTTTTTCTTCTTTGGAACACTAAAGAAGATATTGGCAAACAGTTTTGACTTCCATTGTCATGTTAAAGCAGCAACAACAACACTGAAGCATTTTTCAAAATATCTTCTTTTATGTTCCAAAGAAGAAAGAAAGTCATACAGTTTTCAAATGGCATGATTTTAATTTTTTTGAGTGAACTATCCATTTAAATTCATGTCTAATTGTCACAACCTTCATCATTTCATATGAATAAAATTATGCTACAAAATAAACATTTTTTTAATTATAATTAAATATTTATGATTTAATATATATGTATTTATACTGTACATAATTACACAAATACAAAAAATGCAACACAAAAATTACAAATATATTAAAATAATACGGTAACACTTTAGAATAGAGAACACTTATTCACTATTAACTACGACTTTTCTGTTTAATTCCTAATTTGCTGCTTATTAATAATTAGTAAGGTAGTTGTTAAGTTTAGGTATTGGGTAGGATTAGGGATGTAGAATAAGGTCATGTAGAATAAAGCATTAATATGTGTTTAATTACTACTAATAAATGGCTAATATTCTAGTAATATGCATGCTATAAGCAACTAGTTAAGAGACCCTAAAATAAAGTGTTACCAATATTACAAATATATTAAAATATTATGCAACTGTACTTCTCTCTCTTACAGTCTCATTTTTGTTTGGATCACAACATATAAAGTTTATACTGATTAAGAGGAAAAATAAACTGCTAAAAGGGTTTCTGTATTTCCTAAAGCTCTATTAAAGGGATAGTCCCCCCAAAATGAAATTACTCTCATGTTGTTTTTTGTCCATAAAATGGAAATCAATGGTCACCAAACTGTTTAGTTACGAACATTCTTCAAAATATCTTCATGTTCTGCAGAAGAAAGTAAGTCAGGTTTGGAACAACATAGATGATGACAGAATTGTAATTTTCAGGTGAACTGTCCCTTTAAGTTACACAGTGAAGATCCTCCAGCTGTTACACAGAAGAGAGGCAGATCAGTCGGTGATGGTGGACAGGCTTATAAATCATGTATTTATTCAGTATTTACCTCATTGCAACCACAGTGAGGTGTGCTTGCACTTTTTCCCGGTGTCATCCCACGCCACCCACTGTAGTAAAAAACCCAGCGGCAGCATCAATGCGGCATATATCAGACCTTTTAACAGAGGAGTCTGGCCTTATTGCTGCAGTTCTATTGATATTTCTGCATTTTACAATCAGTACAATCTTACATACGGGAGGAGAAGTTGGGTTGACTATCATGATTAAACCCCGGCTTTAAACATCAATCTCAGTGATTAAAGGATTGAGCCTAATTTGTGCCACTTGTCTCAGTTGATCACATTTGATACGTTTCACCAGCGAGTTCTGATTGCCGGAGAGATTTATGCCAGGCATATGGTTGGCTGTCAGGGTGCACGGGCCAAGTTGTTCATGGACACAATGTGGTACCTGGACGCATCTCTCTGAGGACGGGAGACGTTTAGATCTCCCTCCAACATCCATCCCTCTCTAACTCTAATCTCACAGCGACCTCCGTTTCTCTCCATCTGTGTTTGTGACTCCGAGACAGCTTGCGACCAGCTTTTGGGAGGTGTGTATGTGTGTTTATGTGAGCGTGTGTGTGTGTGTGTGACATGTTGTTTTCTCCTCAAAGCTATGATAAATGTTCCACTCTGTCCTCTCACCACGGAGCAGATGTACCTCTGGGGAGATCACACACACATACACACACAGTCTGGCTCAGTCAGCCAGCTAAACTCTTGGCTTGGCTGCTTGGCTATGGTATCTCGTCTCACCCCTCTGTTGACATGGCAGCCTCAGCGGTGTCAAAAGCCCAAAGCTGTGCCCAGTTAGATGAGCTATTCAAGTGAAGAAACATTTGCACACAAACACACACTCATCCTTCCAATACTCAAGACAGACTTAATCAGGAAAACGTTCCTCCTTCACATCGAAATTTCCTCTCCACTGAGACCGGTGCTGTGTAAAAAGCATTAAATATCCAAATAAAGAGTACACCGCAGATCAGAGAGTGACGTTCATGAAAAGGATAATCTAAAAAGTCCTTGGGTGTGGTTTCAGTTGTCAGGGTGGCTGTACTCTAAAGGAAATGCACTTGAGTGACGAGATGCGAGTAACCAGGAAAACAGAGAGAGGGAAGGAGTGCAAATGAGATCGTTAAACGCATTGAGGGAGCAATAGATCTCGGCGCATTTTAGCCGAGCGGCCAGAACTGCACAAACAAGCTCTGCGCCGCAGCGATAAGAGAAACGGCAAAGAGTGCTGCATCTCTGTGGCCAGTCGATGGTGGGAAAACAAAGATGGATGAGACTAAACACGCACATTAGGACCTTGTGGATACATATGAAACCTTACAATTCAATTTATGCTGCAAAAAAGCCACATTTGTGTATTTTAAGAGTATTCAGAACAATAACGTTGTGTTGGTAATGGTGTATTTGTCTATGTCCCACTCATAATCCATCAAAAAACTATGTGAGACATGAAGATGTGCTATTAACAGGATTTCTCCCAGAGCGAGCAGCCAAGTTGGTCTGGTTAAGTGTCTCCCCGTGGCGGTAAATTGCTGTGTAGATGAGTAAATCCCCTCAGCCTGTCCACTACACTCAGGGGACCTGGACTAAAACTAGCCTCTGGACTGGCCTGTACAGCTGGTTTATCTTCAAAGGCTGCTCTATAAAATATTATTTATGGCCAAGCATGCTAATTCTAACCCATTGTTTATCATCTGTTTGTTTGTTTGCATAAAAAAGAAAGCTTTGAATAAATTACACTACCACACACAGTCAAACCATAAGCTATGGTAGGTTCAGCTTAGTAGAGTTGCTCTGAAAAGAACAGACTTAAATGTAAAACACATAAATCAATTTTACAGGTTTAGCTTGAAGTTATTTTCCTTGTCGTATTAAAATATTCTAATTGGCCGCATACTATATAACTCAACAATCGTGACAGAGACTATACTGTAAATCTCGTAACTAGTCTAGAATAGTTTCAAAGAAGGCCAACTCCTACATGTTCTAAGAAGAAGTGTATATTTGTTGTCCTACCAGGTGCTTTGTAGAAGCCATTCTCTTCTCTGTAGGGCAACAGATAGACTTCTCCCTCCTTCCAGATGAGGGATTGTTCGTGCCCTCTGGTGAACACACCCTTCCAGCCATCTGGATCTGAACACAGAGCACACACAACAAGGTCTGAGATCATTGGTGAAAATGCTTCCATTGTGCTTTTATTGTTTAATACAGAAATGTTCTTTACAAATTGAATCAGCATAACAAAATGTTAAACGGAATCTTAAAATGTTAAACTCAGAATGTGTTAGCATTTGGTTTGTCTCTCTTTTGCTCTTTCTTAGTTCTTTTGGACCCCACTATATATCTCGACTATTACCTGAAAAATAATACAAAAGGTGCTGATAAAGTGAGTGAGGAAAGAAGTGTGTGATTGCAGTGGAAGGCGGAAATTGTGAACGTTGATATTCAGAATGTAAATCATGTCAAAACAGTATAAATGCTTGATAAATCACCTTCTAGGAAGTCTGAAGTAATATTAATTGCCATGTACTGATTGGAGGACGAACAGGCGAGGGAGTGTCCAAAGCAAAAGCATTTTTTACAGCCATCTGGATTTTCCAGTTGGAGGTTGAATGAGCCTGGTTTACACCTATAACACATATAAAGACACATAAAGCAGACATACAGTACACTGGCAGAGTGCTCAGGTTCCTCACATTTCTCAAAACAATTTATGTAAAGATCTGAAAAAGGTGGTGCTTATTTCTTGAGCTTGCAGTGTGAGAGAAGAGTGCAAATGAGCTTTTGCTTTGTTTCACAGAACTAATCGCCTGGGTTGTGTATGTATGTGTGGGGTGGAGCTATCAAAATAGGGGCGAGACTCTTTTGGGGTAGGGGCGTGTTTGTTTTGGTGATTTCAAATATCAACATTGGCTACCAGAAATCACTTACCCCACCTTTAAAGGAATAGTTCACACAAAAATTATAATTCTGTTTGAAAGACTGAAAAACTGTTTAGTTACCCAGTGTCTTCACAATATCTTCTGTGTTCAGCAGAAGACAGAAATTCATACAGGTTTGGACCAACTTGAGAGTGAGTAAATGATGACAGAATTTTCATTTTTGGATGAACTATCTCTTTAAGTAACAGAGTAACTATATAAGTAATTAGCAATGGTATGCAAGGGTGAGAAGCAGTAGTTCACCTGTTGCAGGAGTGACCCTCCACATTAGTCTTGCAATGGCAGCGTCCGTCTTCAGCTGAACACACTCCTACACTGCCCCTGTTGTCACACTCACACAACCTGTTTGAACACACACACACACACACACAGATGAGAGAGCCACAACTGATGTGCCTGTAGTGTGCGGGTCAGTTGGTTGACGGCCTCAGGTCAGGGCTGCTCTGTTGGGTGTAATTTTTTTTATTTTTAATCTCACTATGATCTGCTACATGGCCTGAAACCATGGTTTTACCTGGCTTGCCATTACCCATAATTCTCCTATCTGACAAGTAACCTCCCTCCTCTCGTTTCTCTCTCATTTCATCTTTTTTCTTTCACGTTTTGCTCCAGTGAACCAAATAATTTGCACCCAAAAACAGTGACCCACTTGGGACACATGAAAGTGTAGTGGTGTATAAAATTTTAGTTTGTCGTTTGCCTTTCTCCTGTGTCTTTTGCATTACAATATTATTTGCGTCATTGAATGAGCACATGCAAAGTGCAAATCTTCTCAGGTGGATATAATCTGTACGCAGCTCAATACTGAAATGTTTCTCATTCTTTCTTAAAATTATTAAAATAATAGGTGCAAAATTAAGTAACAGCACAACTGTAACAGACTCTAAAACAATACATTTTATATAAAGCATAAATTAAACAACATAAACGACTGTTACATTCCTCTGCCTCCCCCTAAACATCTATTTCAACATTTACAAAAAAAAAAAAAAAAACAAGGTCACTAAATTAATTTGAAATAACAGATATTCCAGACTCTGCCTGACACTTTTATATTTGCAATATGATAGAGGAGGTGTACAGTGTCCTAATCTACATTGGTATTATTGGGCTGTTTTATTTGTTGGTATTATTGGACTGCTTTATATGTTTTATTTTTTTATCTCAGGACTGCCCACCTGAGTGGATATGGAATCATCTGCCATCAAATCTGGCCTGCCTCTAAATGTATGATTATATTCATCAGAATTGAAAGATCTTTAAATAAAATGTATCTAATCCTATAGTTATAAAAATTATTGCTGTATGGCATGATGCGAAAAAAAAAATAGGTGCATTTTACCCTTTATCTTGTTTTAGTCCCATTTGGGGCAATACAAAGTTTAAACCAGCAGATTAGACTAGGCTTCAAGATTTGGGCTGACAAGGGCATTGAAAAGATAGCAGATATATACGTTAACAATGTTATTTGAGGAAATACTGTAGCTAATAATACAATATTACATATACATACAATATTCATACAAAACATTTCTTTAAGTATTTACAAATAAGAAATTTCATACTCAAATCACAAAATAATTCCCTTGCTATGCCATCATTGTGTATTTTGGAAAGGAAAATGCAAGGAATTGTTTTAGTAAAGGTTTAATTTCATCATTATACAATAAACTGGTGTCAGGATCAAACGACTCTTCAAACAGTAAGTTGGAAGCCTGGAGATCGGGTCTAAAGGAGGATATTCAGATGGATGTCCCTGACACTTGCTTAAGATGCAGTGAGTTTAAAGGTACGCTATACCATTGTATATAGGAGAGTGAAGAAGCCAAGAATTTTTGGAAAGGTGTGAAAAGGATGATAGAGAAGATCCTTGGTATTAGCATTCCACTGTCAATATATGTATTCTTCAAGCAAAGCGGTTATTTTTTTTTTTGCACCAAATATATACCTGAAAAAGTATTTGTAGACCAAATATAGGAAGCTGGCTGAAGGAAATAGTAACACAGATATCAATGGAAAAGATAACACATTAAGGGATATATATATCCCTTATATATTTATCCTTAAAATTATATTATATAATTTTTGATAGAGTTTCAAAATGTGGAGTTGGAAATGTGTTGATAGAAGACTGAGGTGATACTATATACTAATGTAAAACACTGAGAAGTTATTTTTTCCTTTGATTTTGTTTTTGTTTCTGTTCTCTCTGTTACATGGAAATTTAGATGCACAAATGTATAGTTAAAATGTAATAATAATTAAAAAAAAGACTACCTTTCAAAAGCTTGGGGTCAGTAAGATTTTTTTTCCTGAAATAAATTAATATTTGTATTCAGCATAGATGCATTAAACTTATCAAAAATGTCAGTAAAGATATTTATAATGTTATAAAATAAACTGTTTCCTCATATTTTTACAAACAAGCACTATCGTATTACAATGTTTTTATATATTTTTCTTTTGATATGATATAGTACAATAATCTTTCCTCTTGTAGAAGACATGGTTTCCTGTGTCTGCTGGTTTTATATCTTGTCAAGGCTGTTCTCCATTTTTGAATCTTTCAATATTTACAGATAGTCTGCAATGGTGTACTGTCTTTTTATTCGAATTCTATAGGGATATTCTCTCTCTCATTACCTGCATCCGCTAGGGCCGAGAGAATGGAAACCGGACTTGCAAATGTCACACTTCACACCAGACACACCTGGCCAGCACATACACACTCCCTCTGCATCACACTGCAAACTCACAGAGCCTGAAGAGAGACAGAGAGAGCGAGAAGACAGGTTTTGACAGACTTTCATAGCCTTTGGGTTTTTTAATGAGTATATGGATAGTTTCAGTTGCATTAAAGAATCATTTCCTTATCTAAAAATTCAGCCAATAAAGGTTAATAAATGCTAATTTTAACATATCTTATACACACATTTTGCCACCTGAAGCAAAATCAGATATTTCAGATACAAGACGAACACAATTAGCGTGTATTAAACAGCAACAAATCATTTTAAAAGTGCACGATTTTTTTCCCCTGGCATTCTGGGAATTTAAATCCATTAATATTGCAATATCCGATTGCAAATTAATATTTAAATATTACACCAATAGGCAGCATATTTGATATATTTTTAATAAGCTTTTTTATCACCTGCAGTCTTGCACTTTGTTAATATTAACTATAATAAAAATAAAACCCATGTTTGAATTTGTGTGTGTGAGACTTTTCTTAGCTGTAGTCGCTTCAGAGCTGTATATTTGTATGCATATATGTTCATTTGCATGAGTGTATGAGATTCAAGACTGATTACATGGTTGATAGAAGATAGTAGTAAAAGTGTGAATGAGTGTGTGCACAATTGGTTTGTTGAGTATGTGTGTATAACTCACCCATTGCATTACAGTTACAGGTTTGGCAGGTCCGCTGCGGTAAGGATCTAAAGAAGTTCTCTCTGCATCTCTCACAGTGAGGGCCAGCTGTGTTTTCCCTGCAGCCAACACAGCGCCCCCCACTTCCTGTGCTGCGGTACTGCTCTGCATCAAACACACATTCATCAGCAAGACCACTGCAGTTACACCCTGAGAAACAAGAGAAAGAAGTGGAGGAACGTATAAGGATGAAACAAAGGAAAAACAGGCAAAACAAGAAGAAAAACAAATAAAACTGATTAAAAATAGCAGTTGACGTTCTACTAAAGCTTTCGGTCAAATTCACACCAGCGTGTTCAGTCTCAATAGGTTTTAGATCACACACACTACCTAATAAGCTCCCCTGCCACAGGCCCCTTCTTCTCAACATATCATCGAACCAGAATGCACAAAGTCAGCTTTTTATGCACCCCGCTACCTAGGGGGGCATTGTGGGACATTACTCGTTTTATTACAGCTCCGTCAGTCTATTGACTCTGCAATAACCATCACATTATCACTTTCTAATGGGACACAGTTTCTCGAGCTGCCACTGAAAAAAGGAATGCATGCTATTACAATAAAGGAAATGTGCTAAGGAAAGGGAGACATGCTTATTCAAATGAATTAAAACTCAATTTCTTTTACATTAAAATACTTTCTTTATGAGCACAGACAACTATAAGTAAACACATTTTTCAAAGATTTCTCTAAAACATAAACTAGCATTCCAAAAGGGTTTTGTAAAGGAATTAATACCAATACATCAAATACATCAATACATCAAATAATCCTGAGGAAAATGTATCATGGTTTCCAAAAAAAAATTAAATAAGCAGAAAACACAACTGTTTTTAACTGTGATAAGAAGTATTTCTTGAGGAGCAAATAAGCATATTAAAATATCATGTGACACAGAAGACTGAGTAATGGTTTCTGAAAATTCAACTTTGCCATCATAAGAATATATATTAAAAAACAAACTGAAATAGAAAATAGTTGTTTTACAACTCTTTTTACTTTTACTTAAAAAAAAAAAACTTCCAAAACCAAAACTGCACCAAACACAAACTTTTGAATGGTAGTGTACAATATGTGGCTCCTTGGTGCTACTGAAACAGCTTTTTGGCCAGAAACAGCAACATTAGGAGTGCTTACAATACATGCACATCTTGATTTCAGTTGGAATAAAACAGTAATTTGTATTTATATAAATGTCATGTGAATGCTTTAGTCTGACTGAAATAAGACAGTTTTTTGGGATTAACAAATCTAGATAATGTGATTGAAACTTTGCTTCATCTAGCATACATGTTAATCGGACTACAATGGCCTTGGTGTTGAGCGCATGCTTCAAAACACAATGAATGACATGCACAAAATATTTGATTATCCATATGTGTCATGCATACATGGACAGACAGACGAAGACTAGTCTCAGCCTCAGACGTCACGCCCACGGAACGTTGGCTAAACATCTGATGCATATGGCACACTTTTCTGGAAACACTTCAGGAATGTTGAAGTCGTCATCTGACTGGTTGAATTAAACAGATTTCTGGGAGACGTGAGTGTCACGTTTATTTTCGGTCCGCCGGGAAACAAAGATGCCATGGCGCCAAACCCCCTCACGAAAGAAGAAAGCCGTCGTGTTTACAAATGTGATGACGAACGCTTATCAGGGTCAACTAAATGCTGGATTTTCAAAAGTATGTGAAATATTTAAAGTTCACGGCATAGAATCTTTAAAATACATCCGCGAGTTTCACACACCGGTTTGTTATTGTGGCGACATTTCCACGCCCCGAAACGTGACGCTAAACAAAACGAACTATGATTTGTTGTTTGACATGTCGGTCAAACGGCCTCATGGGCGGGCCTTGGCCAATGAAAGCGGACATCTATTCCAGACCTTCAGCCGTCAGTCTGAAGGTCTGGCTACGCGAGACTAGACGAAGACTAACTCAACTATACACAAAAACCTGCTGGAGTTCCATTATAACTACGCATGTAAAAGTATTTATTAATTCAACCAGTGGTGTGAACCTGGGGCAGGACTGCATGTTTGTTGAACAACGACCGACAGGCAGAGTTCAGGAAACCTGTTTGAAAACCTCTGAAATCATTATTTTTGCAATTCTGTTCGGTACCACTAATGAAAAAAACAGAGAGAAAAATGCATATTACTGTGAAACTACTGTGTTCAAAGACATCAAAACAGACTGAAAAAAATGGAAACAAACTTAGGAACAATTGGTAGTATTTTCTAATTATGGCTGGTTTCACATAGTTGCAACATGTTTATGTAAATATGCACATTAAAGATAAGTGTGGACATAATAAATAAACATTTCTAGGTAGTCCTAATTACTCTTCTAATTTTTAGTCATGCAGAGTAGAGCATTGCAATTTAACAAAGAATTTCCATTGCATATATAAAGAAAACCGTGGTAACAAACAGCAACAAACCGTATGCGAACAAGGAAAACAAGAATTTTGTGCTGTTTGCAAGCTAGATTTCCTGTAGCTCAAATGGTAGAGCATGGCGCTAGCAACGCTAAGATCATGGGTTCGATTCCCAGGGAAAGCAAGAGCTGATAAAATGTAAAACTGTAACATAAAATGCAATGTAAGTCGCTTTGGATAAAAGTGTCTGCTAAATGCGTAAATGTAGATTTTCGTCTTTTCTCACACACTTTCAGATTGGAGGGTAAAAAAGATGTCCTTTGTCCATCTGTTTGAAGCATTACAAGAGAAGCATATGGTGGAAGCTTTCAGAGTCTGCCATGCAAATGATAAACTTGGCAGAGTCTGTGACGAAAAACTTTGCGAAGCAACCATGCACAGAATGCGTCGGTGGTTGACTCCACCTCCTCACCAACAGATAGTGCTGCTTTTGCAACCAGAAACCTGTTTATTCATTAAATCCACTTTGATGAGAAGGAACAACAATTACCAACAGAAACCCATCTGTTGACCACTGAAACAGAGAGTTAATTAAAGGAACGTGGAGCTTAGTGGAATACAGAATGAAAATAATTAACATGGCTTTTGTCGCCTTATGGGTTTGTCAGAATAGCCAATTACAGCATCCCCCTAAAGTATTTACCAGAGACGCATGACAGCACACATGCACACAACACATTACACGAACAAAACTTAGTTACTGTGCTGAAAGGCTAATGATGAGTTGTTTGATTGAATTACTGATTGCTGTGAGCATCTTCATGTAAGATTGTGCTGTAAATACAGTGCAGCTAAGTGAGCGAAAGAAACATGATCTTTCCAAGATATCGCTATGATACCGGTAACTTCATACGGAGGTGAAATTGTACTGTACAACATGTAAAGCTAACTTTTTTTTACAAACTTCTTTTAAGGTACATGGTTGCACGAAATTGATCTACAGTACATTTTAGATAGAGAACTTACCACATTCGCATTATTTGTTTTCATTAAATCAGCTCAGTTACACTGAGTAAACTAAGCAAATTAAATCACAGCCAATGTGCAAGAGGCAACAAATTCACTTTTTAAACAACTTCATTTGAAAGTTAATTTGAGAAAGTAAAACTCTGCAGTCTCCAACAGAATTTCATGTTTAATGAAGTTTAAAGCATTAAATATATAATGCAGATGTGGAGACTCATAGAAGCTAAATTCACTTAGTTAATTTCCATTTCTCAGATACTCCAAACACAATGCACAGATGTGCAGATAAGCCCTCAGTTAAAACTTCAGTTCCTTCTGGCTGATTTAAATTTACATATGTTACTTCAAAACACTGAAAATGGATTAAAAATCATTTATTATTAACTAGTAAAATGAAAAACATTGTTAAATTAATCATGTAATGTAAAATTTATTTGGGGCCTAATGCATTTTTTCAGCTCTTTTTCTTGATTAGAATCTCAATGGGTTGAGGTGTCAATACATTTATGAACCAGATGATAAAACTTTAAACTTTTAACAGAATTAATGAGGAATAAGACTTAATATTATATGTTTTGCTCTTTTTTTTTTTTTCTCTCCAATTGTTGTTTATTTATTGGCAATTGTCTCTATCAAATTCTGAGTGTGGTATTTTCAGGTTGAGGGTGAATCTAGTCAAACAGATAAAGAATCAGGCCGTACTCACTCACACACTGGTTGGCTGAATCGGCGGTGGCCCGTGCCCATGGCCGGTCCTGGTAGAAAGGGGCACAGTGCTGACAGTTGACCCCTGCAGTGTTATGCTCACAAGCACACACCAAACGTCCCTCCTCATTGGTGAAGCAGTCACTGGCATGGCCATTACACTTGCACCTGTAAACAGTTGAGAGAACATTAGCATACTTTTAAGGCTCATTGTCTCTGTGGACACTCATATAAAATTCCCTTTGCCTAAAAAAAAAAACACTCAGGATGTGGCATACTGGGACGGGAGGAACAAATGAGCCAGATGGTTGAATTTAAAACCAAATGACACCAAAACACAAATCAAATTACGATATGCTACAGGGACTTTAAAAGAAAATATGAACTGGCAGAGTTGATCAATATTGTCAGATATATTAAGTAGAAATGCATTCTGACCACAGTGTAGATACTGCAGTTATTATTATTGCCATAAGTTTGGCAGGAAATTAGATTAGCAAGTGATGTGTATTTTTTACCAACGTGGCCTGATAACTACTGTAGCATTAGCATGTTTGAGCAGTTTATTGTAAGACCAAATAATCAGAGAAATGTTAAAAAGACGCTTTGATATGTGAGCTGTTGACAAAAAAAAAATCAGACATGCACAAACTCAAACACAGACACAAACAATATACAGATGGTGACAAACACAAATACACAAACACTGTCTCTTCCACATCCTGTTTATATTACAAATACACTGATGATGTAGAATGCAGATCACATGGCTGGAAAAAAATCTCTCTCTCTCTCTTACTAAAGCCCAGCTCTTTCTCTTTCTAATTGTCCTATTCATCACTCCCTCTATTCCTATTTTTCTTAATTTGCTCCCTTTTCTCTTCGTCAGTATACATCTGCCAACAAAACATCGGTGACAGCTGAAAGGCACATCTACATAGTTGTGTTTTTATTTACCTGCCCCCCACGGAGAAATCAGAAATGGCATAAAAATATGAACGAAGCACTTTGGGATCTTTGAAGAACTCGTCTCCGAAAGTGTTCAGTCTGTCCAGAGAGATGAGGATATCAGTAGCTGTCACCCAGTCCTACAAAGAGAGAGGGAAATTAAATGAATTATTTTTACTAAACTCAAAAACATTAAATACTATTACTAAAGTAACCTGCATGAGGTTAAATAAACATTTTAAATGTTAGATTAAGTAGGAAAAAAAATCTTAAAAATGCAAGTTGCAGCTTTTTACAGTGCACTCTGATAAATTGTGAGCCAACTGTTATATAACTGTTCTAAGATCTGAACATGTAAGCAGCTAAATATAATACATTTAAGAACCAGTGAACTGTTATAGCTATATATAACACAATTAATTTAATAGCCATTTCTTTAATTTAATAACTAAGATATAAATTTGAACAAAATATACAGTAGCTAATCATTATAAAAACTAAATCTGCACAACTGCAAACTGACAAAAACATGTCAAGATCCAATCCAATCATGATAAACTGCCCACTAATATCTGTTTATGTACGTTTTTTCTAGATTTTGATTGCAGTGCACTGCAGTGCAAACTGGTCATCAACATTCTTAAAACCCTAGCCATTAACCACTTCAGACTCCATGGACAACAAAGAACACGCAGACAGTCCTTTCGGAGTCATTTGTTTTCAGCTCATTCACTCATATTTAATGTACTAAATAATTTTTAATCTCTTCAAAGAAAGGTAAGGATTTTATGTAGTCAATCCAATTTTATCAATGTAGTAAAGCAAATTAAAATATTACCTGAAAAATATTTACTTAATATTAAGTTGACAACTTACTGCTTTAAACTAGAGGAGTAAAACATTTTTTATGAATGATCACAACATTTTTAGAATGATCTTTAGAATATATATCACATTATATATAATAAAATTCTGTCAACCCTCGACTACCCTAAACACATTTTTTTTTCTCAAATTTAAATTTTACTCTCCCATAAGGACAAGAGCTGTAGGGAACAGAAACACAGCTGATGTAGAAATACCAACAGCAGCAGATTTACATGTCCACATTATATACTACACACAAGCATACTTTCAGAATGTATTTTATTAACGGTCTAGAAGTAAATTCGAAATTTAGATGCAGCTAAGGTGAGGGGTTGGTCTGTCATGGAAAATAGAGCACCAAGCAACTTTTTTCATAATTCTTGTGTTGAAGTGAACTTCAAGGAAAACAAAGCTAGCATCTCTATGTATTCATGTGCATGTGATACAGACAGAAGCAGAAATAATGAGATAGGAGACAACAACAGAGCTTTCCTTTTTTACCATGTATGTGTGCAACTGCGTGTCTTGTCGAGTGTGTGTTTTGGTTTGACCATGCATTTGTGTGTTAGTGTGAAAGCAATAGAGTTTGGTCATCCTTATCAGTGGCTGGCCTGTTGACCCTTGTTCTGTCCGTGTTAATGGGTTTTGCGCCCGGTGTGACAGCCTGGCGTGACGGCCTAGCGTGTGGAGGTGAGTGCACACATCTTTCATTCTGGGGGAACAAGATAAAAGAAGGAGCAGAGTTGGCCAGCACATCCCTGCAAGCACATCCAAGCCTCCTCTCAGAGGGATGGTAAGTCCATTCCTATTCAGAGCAGTTGAGCAAACAAAAGAGAGAAACAAATAACCCCTCCATGTCTCTTTGTCTCTCTAACGATGCTCCTCTGACTCTGCTTCTGTTTTTATTATATATCTCTCTCTGTTCTTCTGCTTCCACCTCTCTCTGTGTACAATATTCTTTATTTCCCTGCCTTTTCTCTTCCCCATCCACAGCTCTACAGTTTTTTATGCCTACTTTCCTTTTTCAACTCTCTCTCTCTCTCTCTTCTCTGCATATCTTGTTTTTGTTTTCACAATACTTGTGCATCATGTAGAAAATACTTATTTTGGGGGAGAAACAATGTGCCATGAATCATAAACAATAACAGCTCCAGTACTACAGTGTGAGAGGAAACTAGAGAGAGAGAGAAATACAAGTTGTGTTCTACAACCTAATGAGCTGCCTCTGTAGACAGTATTTTAAGGCATCATAGTCACACTCTCGATGTGAAATCTGTGCCAAAAAGAAGGCAACTTAATCATGCTGCCTTCTAATATATCTTTTTTTAGCTGAATTATTGGAGGCACGGCATTTATCCTTCACATTGGTGGCAATCCCATAAAACACTATACAACAAACTCCAAGAAGGTATACAAGATCTGACTACTTTACACCAAGCCGTGTGTGTTTTGTATATGACTGCTCATTATTAATGAGAATCGGTCCTTAAATAAAGAGTTACCATTTTTTTAAACAAATTAATTATTTTATTCAGCACTGATTTTTTTTTCTCTGAAATTCGGAAAAAAGTATAGTGGTTTCCACAAAAATATTTAACGGCACAACTGTTTTCAACTGCGATAAGAAATGTTTTTTGAGAGGCAAATCAGCATATTAGAATGATTTCTGAAGGATCATGTGACACTAAAGACCTGCTTAAAATTCAGCTTTGCCATCACAACTACATTTTCTAAAAGTGTTGAAAAAGAAAACACTTGTCTTAATTTGTAATAATATTCACAATATTACAATGACCTCAAACTTTGAATATGTGCATTCTATATGTACTGTATGTTCCAAATCAGTCGCTTATGATGTTACACTTCAATAAATAGGCTGCTTATGTATAGGCAGAAGCAGCTCCCTCAGTTTTGGAATGGAAGAGCAAAGGTTATGGTTTGCTCTGACCCTGTGCTAATGAGCTATATATTGTAGCGGGCTCTACTAATAGGCTATACACTGATCCTCAGTGTCTGAGGATTTTTTAAAATAAGCATACAAAGATTAATTTAAGCACATGTGTCATACAGGTATTCAACTGACATTTAAATTCATTTCACTTGTTGATGTTGCAGGAGTTATAGTTCACATCTCTGACATTAGTAATAATATATAGCAAGTCATTTATTTATTAACCTGACAACATTAAGCAAGCAATGGTATAACATTTTAGATTTAAATGACAATGCTCTTGCTGTCAGTACAATGACACATCCACATGTGACACTATAGCCTTATTTAAGCTGAGAATCAGTTCACTGAAGATAGTGTTAGTTACCAAAGGTGGGCTGGTACGCGCCAACAGAAAAGCAAAGAGGTTTATCTGCCTCAGTCAGGATTGTGTTGGCAACTGTTCTGTCATCTCACCACATTTGTGCCATGATTAATCATGTTGCCACTTCAGATTACTGGCTCAAACCCTGTGCCATGAAAGAAAGTCCCCGGGGTTAGTATTAAAAGTACATTTGATTTCAAATGCCATGAGGCAACTATGAAAGGGTTGCTAAACCATAATTGCCTATATGGAACCAGAATATGCCTACAAAGCAAGTTCATTTTAAAAAGTGAGACACTGATTAAGAAATAAATAACTTCTTATAGAACAAGCGTTCAAATTTCCATTAAAAGAGCTCAAAGGGTTAGGCTACTAGCACTCTCTGGCAATGACATTCAAAGTGAATGCAGATCATAATAATAAAAAAAAATGCCTGTCATTTTTTCTTGATTAATGCCAGCTGAACTATGCCTAATTGTCTCGAGCGAGTTGCTCTTTGAGATATTATTTACATGGCAGTATGGAAGTAATCTTTGAAAGGTTAATTTTTAGATCGTTTACTGGTGGTTCTTTGCGCAAACGGCAGCAAGCACTTAATTAGTCTTCATTTGCGTCTACTGGTTTTGGCTGATGAGTTCCTAAAAACTGCTGACCAAGTACAAAACATTTTAGTGAAAATTGAGAAATACTCTCTCGGTTCTCAATCTTCCATCTGTTTTAATTTCTCTTTCTTCTTTGAAGAGTTTAGAGGAGTCATACTTTCTACTTTTTGTACAGCTTTTCTGTGAATTATTCACCCCTGCCCCCTAGCCATTTGTCTCTCGATTGCGTTTCCTGTTTTCGCATCATGAGTTGCACCATTTCTTCCATCCCTCTGCCATCTTCCTTTCCTCCCCTCTTACGTGGGTCACAGCCAGGAGGGCCTTTATGATTAGAATGCATCAGGAAGAGGCTTGTCCCTCATTTCAATTCCTCATTTCTGAATAACTTTTTTTAATTTGATTGCTTAAGTTCACTGTGTGTTGCTCGTTTTATGCGCTCTATCTCTCATTCTCATTCAAACCTGGTGTTCCAATTTAACACCCAGCTCTCCAGCCTCAACCGAGTGAGAGAGAGAGACAGAGAGAGAGAGAGAGAGAGAGAGAGAGAGAGAGAGAGCACGCACGCCGATTTAATGGATGACTGAACAAATTAAATTTGAATTCATAGGACAACTTTCATCTTCAGCACGGATTTTGTTGGTGTGGGGGAAAATATATAATAATGCCTTTCAGACTGAAAAAAATAACATACAAATATCCCCTTTGAAGTAATTCATTACTTTGCAAGAAACCATCAAGTATTAGGTTACAAGGTGAGCGTTTTTTTATTCTAGGCAATTTGTATAGTAATGATGAAAAGGGAAAGCATGAATATATTAACAGATCAAGATCTGGCTCCTCCACATGGAGAAGTACTTCCACTTTATTAGAAAAATAAACAATTGAATTAGTGACTAGTGACAGAAGAGCAATGAATTAAACAGAACTATGAGAGTAATCCAATACAGATACAATAATTAGAAGCTAATCTGATAATTGGGTGGGTTAGGCTGATTTAAGCCCCCCTGTGGAGCTGGGCTTGGTTGTAAATGCTGTGTTTTAAGTTGTTAGAGAATGAAAAAAATAGTTTATTAGGTTTTTATCTAGTTCTTATTATTATTTATCTATAGGCAGACAGACAGACAGCTGTTTAAATGTTTTAAAATAAGTCTCTTATGCTCACTAGGACTGTATTTATTCAACCAAAGATACATTAATGTGTTAAATATTACAAATAAAAAAAAAAACTACTTTGTATTTTTCTATATTTAAAAATGTAATTGGGATGGCAAAGCTGAATAGCTCAAAAAAAGAAAAGAAAAAAAAAGAATTTGCTGATCCAAACTTTTGAACAGTAGTGCATAAAAATAAACATCAAAGTGCCCTAAATTAAAAACATAAAGAATATCACAGAACACCTGTATTTAAAGAATTGAAACAGCCTTCATGACAAAGGTTTAGTATAGCCGACATGACTGTATAGAGAATATTGCAGTTGATTTGAGTGCAATTCTTTTCCTCTTTGAGCTTTCTTTTTTTCCCTCTCTCAAATAATTCTGAGAATGGAAATACAACCCAGGGGGCCTTTCGTCTCTGTCATCTGATTTGAAGTTCAAACTTCCTTCCTTTTCTCCCCTTTTTTCTTCTGAGAGGTTTAAGAGTGGAAAAGGGTGTCTGTTAAATTCTTTCTACAGAAAGCTCTGTAGGAGACACACTGGGATTAAATGCTAATATTAAAGGCAGGATGCTGTCTGCTGGCGTTAAAGCTGATGAAATATGGATGGTTTCACAGAGGAGACAAGCAGGGTTGACCACGTGTCAGTCTGCACCTCTTTTTTGTGAAAATTAGTTAAGAACATTTAGATTTGTACCCTGTGCTGTCAATCAATTTAACAATTGTCAATTATCAGTTATATCAATATAACAAGTGTCAGTTATCTGTGGTAGTTAACATATTCAGTTCATTTGTATCCCTCAAATTCCCATGGTAGCACAATTTAAACAATTAAACCTAACCTAAACCCTAACCTATATACACTGCAGTTTTATACCATTTTTACAAATGAGGATGCCCCCAAAGGTCTTGTCTGACTTACCTCACTTTTGGGTACAGATTTGTCCCCAAAATATGGTTAAGTAGATAACTCTTCTGCTTGCTTTCTTCTACACTGCTCCAGTTTACTCTTGAAACTTGGCATAGCGGTATGTGTTGGTTCTTGCATGATAAAGTGTTTGTGATGTTCATTTGTAAGTCATTTTAGATAAAAGCGTCTGCTAAATGGCTAAATGTAAATGTAAAATTTGCATATAACAGCAGCTGAAGCACGACTGTATCGCAGCAAGAATTTGTGCAATATAAAAAAAAATATTGAATGTCATAGTTTGCTAAAGTCATACAACAAGGTCACTGCTTACTAACTACTGTACATTGATAATACTTTAGGAACAAATGTAGCCATTTTCCAAATAAGTAATAATATTGACCTGCAATATTATACGTATAAGTGATATGTGAACAAATGTAGTGATTGAAAACAGATTACATCCACCACAATATCTATCTTCATAAAGACAATTTAGTAACTCTGAAAGACCAACATTGCAATATTGCAGAACATGTTTAAAACTAATCACTTTCAATGAAGATTTTTTTTAAATACTTCAGTGTTAATGCTTGGATCTTTGAGGATTAAGGGAAAAAATATATTGTCTTTCTGCAACTAATCGATTAGTAATTCTAAATAGGTGCATATCAGTGATATTGTTTTTGTTCTTTTACATTTTGTATTTAAAGCTCACTGTGGAAGATTTTCTGAGGAGTGTAGAAGACTGAGGAGGTAAGCTGAAGGGCATTTAAAATGGTATCTGTCTAGACTGAAAAAGGCAAGTTGCTATAATGAAGAACATGCTTCACAAGCCATGTCTGCAACATTAACAAATGTCAGCTCATCTTCATAACGTCCACAGAATTCAGAATTTCTCCATGAAAATTCAGGCTGCTGTAAATGGCCAGTCAAATTAGTCATTTTCCCTTTTCACATTTTAATTTAATATGTCAGTGGGAGAAATAAGAGGGAGGGAGAAAACTCTGTGTGTGTGTGTTTGTGTGTGTGACTTAATTGATCTCACATGCATTCAGATTAGAAGTCAATGTATGCTCATTTTCTCGTTAAAATAAGAAGGCGTGCAAAGATGGAGAAATACAAAGAATGAGAGAACGAGAAAGAGATAAGAATGCTCCAAGTGGATACAAACAAACAAAAAAAAATAAAGATTTAGTTTTGTCCCCAAGATTTGTCACCACCTCCATGTACAAACTGGCTTGCGTATTGATCAGGAGTTGCTTTATAATCAGCATGTCGATGAATGCCTCACTGAGCAGAAATCTATGGGCAACTGGGCCATCAGGGAAAGCTCAGCTATTAAAAAATCTAACAGAGGTTTTGAAAGCTAAAAACGATCAATCAACAAAGAAGTGACGGAGAGGGGAAATGGGAAGCGTGCTGTGCCACCATTCTTGTTAACGATCACAAAAATGCAGAACTGCACTGCCACAAATTCTTCAGACGAGTTATGAAAGCTTGGGTGGTAACAGAAAAAATAGCTGAATCCGAATCCAGAGAGATACGGCACAACATATTTACATTACTTTCTGCTCAGATGCTTTACAACAAGTGAATGAATATAATATGAGTGTCAGTGTACAGATGAATTACATGTTTCACATTACCTTAATAAATCTATCTGCTAAAATGAGTTTCGGCGCTGTCTGAAGGACAGTGTAAGTTGGATACATATGCATAAAACTAAAACATATATATGACCCTTGACCACAAAACCAGTCATAAGGGTACATTTTTCAAAATTGAGATTTATACATCATTATAAATAAGCTTTCCACTTATGTATGGTTTGTTAGGATAGGACAATATTTGGGCGAGATACAGCTATTTGAAATCTAATTATTGAGAAAATCGCCTTTAAAGTTGTCCCAATGAAGTTCTTAGCAATGCATATTACTCATAAAAAAAAAATTGATATATTTACAGTAGGAAATTTACAAAATATCTTCACGGAACATGATCTTTACTTAATGTCCTAATGATTTTTGGCATAAAATAAAAATCTGTACTTTTGACCCATACAATGTATTTTTGGCTATTGCTACAAATATAGGGGAATATTCAGGGGAGTCCATGGCCTTGGCCCTTGGCCTGGCCACTATGGCCATGCTATATGGCCCCCCCAAAAAAAATTCTTGGGGAAATCTAAGTCTGGGGGGCGCTTTGGAGGAGCGGGCACTGGAGGAACAGGCCCTGGAAGAGCGGGCACTGGATTGAGGATGGGCACTGAGAACTCCGGGGTAGCGCCGCATCCAGGAGCTCTGGGGCTGAAGCCGGCGGGCTCGACAGCGGAGAGGTCGGCGGGCTTGTGTTGGCCGCGGATTGCGACCTTGATTTCCCTGCAGACGGTGGACTTGAGGGAGCCGCGGATGGCGGCGGGCTTGGGTGAGTCGCGAACGGCGGCCGGCTTGAGGGAGTGGCAGCTGGCGATTCGGATCTTGACCAACGAACAGCTGGCAGACCTGACAGCGGAGTGGCGGCCACATACTCCCGCACATAATCCTCCAAGTCTCTCCTGTTCTGCAGAATGAATATTGAAGCCCCTGAAGGGCTACGAACATCGTCCCTCGGGGCTACATTGATGGACGCCAGCTCAAACCGCATCTTTTCTTTGGTCGGTGATTCTGTTACGGTTCCTCCAAGGAAGACCGCAACGATGAATATAATCCACAAGAACTTTAATTATAACTCACAAGAATACAGCAGAGTAGCAGATACACTGATAACATAAACAATCACCGACAAATCTGAACAGAAAAGCTCACTTTAAATAGTGCAGCTGACGAGGGGCAAACAGGTGATGGGAGTGAACTAATAATGACTAATGAGTAAACGAATCCTAAAGTTAAACCGAACAGGAAAAAAAAACATATAAAGGAAAAACAGGAACAGACAGACGTAACTGAAAAAAAACAAAACTCAAGTCCAAACTCCTAACACATATATATCTTTGGCCACTCAAATTCTCCTCCTCACCGTGCATTAGGACGATATAGACACATGTCCTCTTCCAGGCAGATTCATAACATTTTCTGTTGATTGGAAATTCTTAATTATTGCCCTGATGGTGGAAATGGGAATTTTCACTGCTCTAGCTCTTTTCTTAAAGCCACTTCACTAATTTGTGAAGCTCAATTATCTTTTGCTGCACATCAGAAATATATTCTTTGTTTTTTCTCATTGTGATGGATGATTAATTTGGAATTTGGCCTTTGTTTTATTTTCCCTCCTATTTATATTTCTGTGAAACAGGAAGCCATGTGTTACAGGGTTGACGAGTCGTGAGGCATGCGGATCCATCTGCAAAGCTTTATTATAAGACATGGTCATATACAGGCAGGGTCAGTAACCAGTAAACAGGTGTGGCAGGGGCTAAACACAGAGCAGTCCGTAGAGCAAGCGTGGGTCGACGATTAGCAAACAATATCCAGAGGGCTAGGCAGAGAGAGAATCCAGGAGAACGAGCAATAATCCAAGCGAGTAGCAAACAGAGTCCAAACGGGGCAAGGCAGAGAGAACAATCCAGGAACACGGGCAGGAATCAAGACAAAGGCTAAGGCAGGTAAACTATCAAAAGGCTAGGTAAAACTATGACGATACTATGAGGGCTCCGTAGAGTAGCTATCTCTTGGAGAGTGATAAATGCTAAACAATACTCGGCAGAGTGTAAGAGAAAGTCCAGAGTTTATATAGTGTGTGTGATTGGGTGATGGTGATGTGAGATTGTTCTCAGGTGTGTGCGTGATCAGTGCAAACAGCTGTGTTGGTGCAGTGGATGATGGGAAATGCAGTCCTTGAGTGATCTGTAACTGACTGTGTGGTGTGAAAGTCCATGTGATGGGTGAGTGACCTCTAGTGGTGAATGACCAGAAGTTCATGGCCAGGATTTGTGACACCATGGCTGTATAATGTCATGTTCATAATCACGCTGGTGTGCTCAAAATTGTGAATATGAATGGGAATATATTTCAGATATATTTCACTCATAAAAATTTCTAGGGGTACCAGTAATTTTGTCCAACATGTATTTGAGAAAAAACATTTATTTCATAATGATATTTCCCCCCATCTTAAATTCTTATTCTCCAATGAAAGCTTAGATTTTTTGTGATAAAAAAAAAAAAAAAAGATCAAAAGGATTAACAATGCACATTTATTTTCACAGCCTTCTTTGATCATATTTACCAAGGGTACCAACAATTCTGACCACGTGTGTGTGTGTGTCTATATATATACAGTGCCCTCCACTAATATTGGCACCCTTGATAAATATGAGCAAAGGCGGCTGTGAAAATAAATCTGCATTGTTTATCCTTTTGATCTTTCACTCAATAAATTCACAAAATTCTAACCTATCATTGAAGTAAAACAATTGAAAGTGGGGAGAAAATCTCATGATGAAATAAATGTTTTTCGCCAATGAATGTTGGCCACAATTATTGGCACCCCTAGAAATTCTTATGAGTAAAATATCTCTGAAGTATATTCCCATTCATATTTACATTTTTTAGCACACCAGGGTGACTAGGAGCATGAAATTGTCCAGCCATGACTTTCTGTTCCACAGGATTATAAATATGAGGAACACAAAGGCCAAATTCCCTTAATCATCCATCACAATGAGAAAAAAAAAATATATATTTCTGATGTGAAGAACAAGATTGTTGAGCATCACAAAATAGAAAGTGGTTGTAAGAAAAGAGTTAAAACATTGAAAATCCCCATTTCCACCATCAGGGTAATAATTAAGAGGTTCCAATCAACTAAAGATGTTAAAAATCTGCCTGAAAGAGGACGTGTGTCTATATCGTCCTAATGCACGGTGAGGAGGAGAGTTTGAGTGGCCAAAGACTCTCCAAGGATCACAGCTGGAGAATTGTAGAGATTAGTTGAGTCTTGGGGTCAGAAACCTAAAAAAAAAAAAATCAAACATCCCCTACATCACCACATGTTGTTCGGGAGGGTTTCAAGGAAAATTTTCCTCACTCATCCAAAAACAAACTCCAGCAAATTCAGTTGTCAGACATGACTGGAACTTCAAATGGGACTGGCTTCTATGGTCAGATGAAACTGAAAAAAGAGCTTTTTGGCAGCAAACCCACCAGATGAGTTTAGTACAAACAGGGATAAAAAAGTACCCCATGTCCACGGTTAAATATACTGCTGGATCTTTAATGTTGTGGGCCTGTTTTTCTGCCAGAGGTCCTGAACATCTTGTTCAGATGCATGGCATCATGGATTCTATCAAATACCAACAGATAAAAAATCAAAATCTGACTGCCTCTGTTAGAAATCTTATAATGGGCCGTGTTTGGATCTTCCACCAGGACAACAATCCAAAACAAACATCAAAATAAACACAAAAATGGGTCACTGAGCACAAAATGAATCTTTTACCATGGCTGTCTCTGTCCTCTGACCTGAACCCTACAGAAAATGAGTGAGGTGAACTGAAGAGAAGAAGCACCGTCATGGAGCTGTGAATCTGAAGGATCTAGAGAGATTCTGTATGAAGAAATGGTCTCTGATCTCTTATCAGGTGTTCTCCAAACTCTTCAGGCATTATATGAGAAAACTCAGAGCTGTTGTGCTGGGAAAAGGACATTGCAATAATTGGGTGCCAATAATTGTGGCCAACATGAAATAGTGAAAGCATTTATTTCACAATGAGATTTTCCCCCCACTTTCAATTGTTTTACTTCAATGATAGGTTGGAATTTTGTGAATTTTTTGAATGAAAGATAAAAAGGATAAACAATGCAGATTTATTTTCACAGCCGCCTTTGGTCATATTTACCAAGGGTGCCAATATTAGTGGAGGGCACTGTATATATATATAGACACACACACACACACACACACACACACACACACACACACACACACATGTACTAGATATCTCTATTTAAAAACAGCAGCAGTGAATGCACTCCGGAAGCAAAGAATTAAGAATGGCACGCAGTCAGCTAAAATACTTAAACTTTTCCATGTGTGGTAGATGTTTGTCATTTCCTGTTGTGTTCTCATTTTTCCCCAAAATATCTTATTTAGCTATCTTACATGAACCGCACTCAGCATAGTCATAACATTATAAACTATAAGTCCAACCAGACAGCTAAAATATTAAAAACAGAGTAACTGAGATCTTTCCCAAATTTAAACAACAGAAAATGTAGCAAGTTTTTGGATAAGCGGTGCATTTCATGAGGAAGCAGGGGGAGAATTTATTCCCCCAGAAGCATCTGATCTCAGCAGTCAGACTGGGGCTGCCATAAATAAAACTGTGCTGTAAAAGAAACCTGGTGGCAGTGGAAAGTTCAGGGGTTCGGACTTTAGAATAGAGGGGTGGCAAGAAAATGAAAGACACTTGACTTCCCCTCTGTTTCACAGAGTGGCTAAATCACTACTTCCACTCTCTAATTACAGAGTGAAAGAGTTAATGATTAATGTAATGAGTGCAAAGGGAGATAAATGGAGGCAGGAGTTCAAGTGTGTGTGTTTGTGTGTTCTAAATTTACTTTGACTTGTATTTCATTGCAGACAATATGAACACAAAATATTTCATGTTTTGTCTGGTCAACTTCATGTCATTTGTAAATATACATCCTTTCCTGTCATTCAGACCTGCAACACATTCCAAAAAAAGTTGGGACAGGAGCAATTTAGGGCTAGTAATGAGGTAAATTGGTTAAATAATGATGTGATTTGAAACAGGTGATGTCAACAGGTGATTGTAATTATGATTTGGTACAAAAGCAGCATCCAAGAAAGGTCTAGTCCTTTAGGAGCAAAGATGGGCCGAGGATCGCCAGTTTGCCAACAAATACGTGAGAAAATTATTGAAATGTTTAAAAACAATGTTCCTCAAAGAAAGATAGGAAGAGATTTGGATATTTCACCTTCAACAGTGCATAACATAATTAAAAGATTCAAGGAATCTGGAGGAATTTCAGTGCGTAAAGGACAAGGGCGCAAGCCTAAGCTGAACAACCGTGATCTCCGATCCCTCAGGCGGCACTGCATCAAGAATCCTCATTCATCTATAAGCGATATCACCACATGGGCTCAGGACTACTTTGGCAAACCTTTGTCAAGTACCACAATACGTAGTTACATCCACAAATGCCAGTTAAAACTGTACTGTGCCAAAAGGAAGCCCTATGTTAACAGTGTCCAGAAGCGCCGTCGACTTCTCTGGGCTCGGAGGCATCTGGGATGGACCATCATACAGTGGAAATGTGTACTGTGGTCAGATGAATCAGTATTTCAGGTATTTTTTGCTGAAAAGTACATAGAGATCTTGGAGCACAATATGCTGCCTTCAAGAAGACATCTTTTCCAGGGACGTCCATGCATATTTCAACAAGACAATGCAAAACCACATTCTGCACACATTACAAAGTCCTGGCTGCGGAGGAAGAGGGTACGGGTACTTGACTGGCTTGCCTGCAGTCCCGACCTGTCTCCAATAGAGAATGTGTGGCGCATTTTGAAGCGCAAAATGCGACAACGAAGACCCCGTACTGTTGCCCACCTTAAGACTTGTTTGCAGGAAGAATGGGACAAAATTGCACCTGAAACAGTTCATCACTTGGTGTCTTCAGTCCCTAAACGTCTTTTAAGTGTTGTGAAAAGGAATGGCAACATTACAAAGTGGTAAATGCTTTACTGTCCCAAGTTTTTTTGGAATGTGTTGCAGGTCTGAATGACAGGAAAGGATGTATATTTACAAATGACATGAAGTTGACCAGACAAAACATGAAATATTTTGTGTTCATATTGTCTGCAATGAAATACAAGTCAAAGTAAATTTAGAAATCACTACTTTCTTTTTTTATTTGCGTTTTCCATACTGTCCCAACTTTTTCTGATTTGGGGTTGTACTATACTATGAAGTATTTGTAATTCATCAGTCATTGTTTTTATGTATGAAACAGGATTAGGAGCCTTTTAAATTGAGCTGAAATTTGTATTACTGCAAACAGTGAACTAAATTGCAATTAAAATCTGAAATTTACAAAGTAGAATTAAGATGAACGGAGATATAAAACCATTCACGCAATAATTGTAATTTTTAAAAAGAAAAGGTCTTGAATGTGTATAGTTCTTAAAGGTGTAGACAGATCTGTTATGTCACCTATAGAATTTTGCACTTAATTTTTTTATGTATTGTGGCGGGAGGAGCAAACGACAGACACAGTGGGCGTGGCGTCAGGCCTCGGAGAGGCTTTTATTAAACAGAAATAATAAAATAGTGTCCAAAGGGGATTAAGTGTCCAAAATAAACAGGGGATCTGGTGTCCTCGTCGTGCTGCGAGGGTTGTGAAGGAGGGGCAGTGTTCTGGAAGGAAGGGTCCAGGTAAGGGGCGGAGTCCGGCGGCCGCACGCGCTCCCCTCTGAGGTCCGGGGAGCGAGGGGCGGCGGCTTCTCCAGCGGCTTCGTCTACCTCTTGGCCCACGGCGCTCGACGGGACTGGTCGGCCCGGCATCCTGGCCCGACGGCCGTATTACGGGTGCGGTTTCGTCCGGACCGCGGGTCCGGCGGCTCACGTCTCTGGCGGCACGGAAGTCCCTCCACGCTCCCTTCCTGGACCCACGAGGACACCAGCGTGCATGCACGGGGAAGAGACCGGTCTCCCGAGGAGAGGCGCACTCGGCATATAACAGCGGCGGTGATGAGGCTCCATTCACTTCAGGTGTGCCTCATCACACGCCGCCACACCTGGCCGTTTTCAGCGCCCCTCCTCTCTCACACACCCACTCCTGTCGGGAGCCTGGTGAAGAGCGGCGATTAAGGGACGGGGAGATGCTGATAATTAGGGGGAGGCAGCCGACTCGTCACCAACCCCCCCCCCCAAACGACATCCCCGTCATCCGGCCGCCGCCCACACAGGAGTGCTACCTTCCTCAACCAGGCTCCAGCGGTCGGAGTGGGCGGGGCAGGGATTCCTCTCCGGGCAACTCTCCCTCTCGCACCGCGCCGGAACCGGGACAGAGAAACCGGGTTTTAGTCGACAGCCTCAACCAACCACAGGGTAAATGACAATAAAAGGAACGTCACTTACCCATTTGGTGGCAGGCCGTCTCCGTCATTCCTCCGTCCCAGTGCGGATTTCCATGAACTTTTGCGAGCGAGAGGGGATGACGTCATCGGGTGTTGCCCAACTGCGCTGTCTAAGCTCCGCCTTGCCTGCATTCTCCACCAGTGTGGCGGGAGGAGCAAACGACAGACACAGTGGGCGTGGCGTCAGGCCTCGGAGAGGCTTTTATTAAACAGAAATAATAAAATAGTGTCCAAAGGGGATTAAGTGTCCAAAATAAACAGGGGATCTGGTGTCCTCGTCGTGCTGCGAGGGTTGTGAAGGAGGGGCAGTGTTCTGGAAGGAAGGGTCCAGGTAAGGGGCGGAGTCCGGCGGCCGCACGCGCTCCCCTCTGAGGTCCGGGGCGCGAGGGGCGGCGGCTTCTCCAGTGGCTTCGTCTACCTCTTGGCCCACGGTCGCTCGACGGGACTGGTCGGCCCGGCATCCTGGCCCGATGGCCGTATTACGGGTGCGGTTTCGTCCGGACCGCGTGTCCGGCGGCTCACGTCTCTGGCGGCACGGAAGTCCCTCCACGCTCCCTTCCTGGACCCACGAGGACACCAGCGTGCATGCACGGGGAAGAGACCGGTCTCCCGAGGAGAGGCACACTCGGCATATAACAGCGGCGGTGATGAGGCTCCATTCACTTCAGGTGTGCCTCATCACACGCCGCCAGACCTGGCCGTTTTCAGCGCCCCTCCTCTCTCACACACCCACTCCCGTCGGGAGCCTGGTGAAGGGCGGCGATTAAGGGACGGGGAGATGCTGATAATTAGGGGGAGGCAGCCGACTCATCACCCCCCCCCCCAAGCGACATCCCCGTCATCCGGCCGCCGCCCACACAGGAGTGCTACCTTCCTCAACCAGGCTCCAGCGGTCGGAGTGGGCGGGGCAGGGATTCCTCTCCGGGCAACTCTCCCTCTCGCACCGCGCCGGAAACGGGACAGAGAAACCGGGTTTTAGTCGACAGCCTCAACCAACCACAGGGTAAATGACAATAAAAGGAACGTCACTTACCCATTTGGTGGCAGGCCGTCTCCGTCATTCCTCCGTCCCAGTGCGGATTTCCATGAACTTTTGCGAGCGAGAGGGGATGACGTCATCGGGTGTTGCCCAACTGCGCTGTCTAAGCTCCGCCTTGCCTGCATTCTCCACCAGTGTGGCGGGAGGAGCAAACGACAGACACAGTGGGCGTGGCGTCAGGCCTCGGAGAGGCTTTTATTAAACAGAAATAATAAAATAGTGTCCAAAGGGGATTAAGTGTCCAAAATAAACAGGGGATCTGGTGTCCTCGTCGTGCTGCGAGGGTTGTGAAGGAGGGGCAGTGTTCTGGAAGGAAGGGTCCAGGTAAGGGGCGGAGTCCGGCGGCCGCACGCGCTCCCCTCTGAGGTCCGGGGCGCGAGGGGTGGCGGCTTCTCCAGTGGCTTCGTCTACCTCTTGGCCCACGGCGCTCGACGGGACTGGTCGGCCCGGCATCCTGGCCCGATGGCCGTATTACGGGTGCGGTTTCGTCCGGACCGCGGGTCCGGCGGCTCACGTCTCTGGCGGCACGGAAGTCCCTCCACGCTCCCTTCCTGGACCCACGAGGACACCAGCGTGCATGCACGGGGAAGAGACCGGTCTCCCGAGGAGAGGCACACTCGGCATATAACAGCGGCGGTGATGAGGCTCCATTCACTTCAGGTGTGCCTCATCACACGCCGCCAGACCTGGCCGTTTTCAGCGCCCCTCCTCTCTCACACACCCACTCCCGTCGGGAGCCTGGTGAAGGGCGGCGATTAAGGGACGGGGAGATGCTGATAATTAGGGGGAGGCAGCCGACTCGTCACAGTATACATCTTTATATTTAACAAATTTATGGACCAGTGTGGAAAAACACATTTCTCTGAAGGCATTACTTGTGAATTTCTCTGAATTGTTATTCAGTAAATTCTACTTCCTGTCATTCCAACTCCACTTCCTGCAGGGTGTGGCCAATTCAACTCAAATTCCAACAAATGAATTTAAATCTGTATAAAAAATAATATATATTTTTTTAATATTATATATCTTAATACAGGTGTAAATGGGGCCTCAAACATTTTGTGACTAGATATTAGCCACCTACTAATATATGTGATCATTATGAGACAAATGAAAACAAGTGATTCAAACTTTGCTGCATTGTAATAAAACATTACAGTCAAAAATCACAGGCTACAACACTTATCCTTTTCAATCGTTTTCTTTCCTGCTCACTTGTAACATCTTTTTTTTTAATCTTACTGACAATAATCCTGCAATGTAATTATTTAAATAAGATTATTTTTTTTAGAAAGCTGCATTCAAACACCTTATGGGGAATTATATGCACATCAATTTCAATTGGTATGACCCTTCTGTTAGCGAGAACACATTCTTTCCCTTCCATCCATTTCTTGTCACAAAAATAGATGTGGAGGCGGTGAGCTCCCATTCTGAGTGCTCTTCTTGCAGGTACTGATCATCTAATATCCTGTCAAATCTGCTTTGATATTCTTCAACTTGGACACTTCAATGTTCCAGCCAGAATAGATTTTTTTGAAGGTCACTTTAAAACTGTCTTGTAAACATTTTGGAATGTCTTCAACATAATTTAACTTTTTAAATGATTTCAAATGCCTTTTATGTACATTTTATTGATTTAACCAGGCTCAATAAAAATCCATTATAAAAAATAAATGATTAATTAACAAATAATGAAAATCTAATTATTTGATTATTTATTGTGTAAAATTTACACAATTTATGTGAAATAATAATATAATAATTTTCCATCACAATTTTATAAAAAAAATGCAAAATGTGAAAATATTGTTTTAAAAAAAGAGTTTGTAATTTCATTATAAAAATATAATTTCTACCACATTTCTACCACGCAGTTGCCATACCCTAGCCCAGTAAGGTGTGCCAAACTTCATATGTCTATAATATTTCGTTATTATCATTTTAAATCAGTGCTATTGGTCTTCCTTATGTCTGTTTGAAGGTTTTACAAATATTTAACCAATGAAAAGCAATTTAAAAGAGCTTGTCAGTAAAACTTTGTAACGCCATTAGATCCTCAAACTATCAGCAAAACCTCGTAACTTCACCCCGCCTCCATTCAGAATGAAGCGTCGTGCACAGCCTGGAGGAGACAGATCTCCGCTTGTTCGCAATGCAATGGTAAATAAATAACTTATGTTTGAATAAGAACAGCGTTTTCTTTACTTAAACACTATGTCTGGCTAATTAAAGGCTATGTTTTCTGTGTGTTTGAAGAGTGGAGAAGAGTTACATTTGCCGTCTAGATGTAGCCAATTTGTACGTTTTAAATATCCTGTGCAAAGCGCTTCATATCATGAGATTTTGGCCAAGTGTATTAAACAACAAGAAAAACTAAGCGCCCATATAGCTACAATAAACGTTATAACCTGTAAGCTGATGAAAGCGTAATGCGATGCACTCAGATACAGCCGTTCTAAAGACAGACAAAACACAGATCTCCGTCATTCGCTGGTCAAAAACCTTGTTAACTCCATTTGAGCTTGATTTTCATATTATGTTAAGTGCAAGTGCAACCACAATACCAACTCTGATTAGTTCCCCCCCCCATATTTCAGTGCTTCAGTGTGCCATGGGATTTTTATTTATTTATTTGATATAAATATTATATATTACTCTGAAACAAATGAAAAAAATGAAATAAATTTTCTGTCAAGTACGTGTATGCACTATTGGAAATTACTGCTAGACAAATAAACTGGCTAGAGTGTGAAACAAGAGTTTATTTTCTTCAGAATCAAATGTCTATAGTTGCAGAAACACCCATATATATGTGTATTCATATACTGTATCAAATAGTTGGGTGAGCTCTGGCAGTTGCCTGTCACCTGTGATTTTCTGAACTTCATCTGATGGCTGTGACTGCATCACTGTGTAGAAGAAGCTCCCTAGAAATCTTTGGAAAAAGTTGCATGCTGTATTGAGTAGCACGGCATGCTGAGCACACTCATGTTTAGCCAAGAGATTCTGTTGTGAATGTGTGAAAGTTGGAGAAGCTTGACAGTGAGGTATATTTCCCTTAAAGCTTTCCTCTGGAACCAACAAAGCACACCCATCTACATATCTAAAGGCCAAGGAGAGGAGCCGCTAACTAAAACAGCAAGTCACTGTCAACAAGCCATGAAGATAAATATTTTGCACGCATACACACTGTAAATGCCTCGGGTTTATATTAGAAGTTGTTCATGTTTATATCTGGCATGCTAAAAGATGTATCCAAATGGATTAAATATAAACCGCAGTATTGCATTACATCTTATCATAAAATAACATGATATACCTGTAACACAGGACTCTGGTCGAAGTTGTAGGCACTGGGTCGTCCCTCCAATGTGGAGAAAGCCACATTTCCGCCAGTTAGAGGTGAGATGTCACTAAATTCATCCGTGCAGAGTGCCGTCCTTTCATTCTCGCCTGGACGTATGAAGCCCTTACTGTCCCTCCTGTACATCTTGTGACAGGAAGCACTGTAATATTGGTACGGTTGCCATGGCCCATTCTCATCGGTACGCTTGTAGATGACGAAGCTCTCTGGTCGGCTGGTGTAGAACTTCAAACGGACATATGTGATCTCAAAGGCCTTGCCTTGGAAAAACAACAACGTTATGGTCATTACAATTATTATGGGCAGGTCCCACAAAATTCAGTACCTTTATAGTTATTGAAGCCTAATAATTAAAGTCCATGTCATTAAAGATTTACATCTACATCCCTTCATCTTTATCACGTCAGTGATGATGGTCCAACCTGAGAGTGAGCAGGTGGAAGATTAAACCAAAAGAATATTAAGGATGAAAAAGGAAAAAGAGGATGAGGACACTTTATCCAATTTAGAGCGTATAGTAGCTTTCTTGTGTGTCTGCAGAGAATACGTGAGACTTGAGAAAATGGCATAGCTACTTGGTGGTACTTTGTCAGTTTAATTGCTGCTCGAATATAATTGTCCTAATGAACTGGAGAGTTCCTGAGAAGTCTTTAACCCTGGGTTGCTCCAGGGGGACTGTTCCTGCAGCCAGTGCAATGAAAGAGATACAACTGTGACAAATAACAGTTACTTATTTGTTTAAAAATCCATTTATATTTAATCAACAGAAAGTCTACTGTTGTTTTTCCTTATTTTGCAATTTACTAGCATTCCTGTAAAACTGTTTATCACCAGTGTTGCTGCCAGAAGATCACTGGTCGTCATCAACTATCCCACAGCTGGCATCTGACTGCATGACGTCTCAATAAGCAATAATAACACGACCTTACTGATATACAAAGGAACAGTGCGACTGCCAGTGTGATATTTCTTGTACACAAATAATAATAAAAAAAGTATTAAGTTACGTCTCAGACACAATATTAGCAGTTACTTTGTCTAGTCTTTCTCTGCCAGCCAAAATACGTCCAAACACAATAATGGCGTTTGAATCAATGTTTTCGAATGAATCGGTTGAGCAACTATCATTCAGTATGACTCACTCATACAGTAGTTAAGCTCGAAATAGTATACAAGCAAACTCTTACCATTTTCTTATTAAGACATAGTAAGAGTGGTATGCTAATATGTTATTCCAAGTTCATACAGTCACTTTATTTAATTAATTAATCAGTTTTTGAATGAATCGGTTCAGTGAATGAATCAATGACTCACTCATAAAGACACATTCACGTGTCGCCACCTATTGGCAAAAAGATGTAGGCCTAAGCATAAAGAGTCCTTACTACAAAAATTATATTTTTTCTTACTTTCTTTTTTTAATCTTTCTATTTATAAATCATAATTTCAGCCATATAAACACGCTCACCCACACCACTTTGGTTGCCATGTTGAAATCATTTAAGCATAATTTCATCTCAGCATGTGAGAAGATTATCTTGGCTGGAAAAAAGGAGCCAAGAAGGAGCAAAATAAAAAGAAAACAAGAGTTGGTCTCCAGTTGTAATCTTGATGATGAAACTGTCTGGAACAAAACAAAAAATCACTCAGCGGGACTTGAATTGAATATATACATATAATGTGTTTGTCACCCACAGGTTTAATGTGTATTCATATGTACTTCCATAGAAAGCCACCAGTATTAGTGCTACAGCTGTTATCACAGAAAGAATGAGTAGACTAAACTTATCTGTGTATATGTGTGGGTGTGTTTGGTTCTGAACTTGACTGAACCTGACCAGACTCAATATTTATAAATAAACTGTAAAGTAGTCATGACTGTGCAGTGTGCATAGTAAAACTGGAACGATTTTTTTCTTTTATTACGATTTGGATTTGTGGACATGATGGTAAACACTATAAATGAATGCATAACAAATTCATGTTAACATTTGTCATTTTCAGTGCACTATATAACTGACTTGAACTTGAAGATATACACATTGAGTTTGCAGACCAACCAGAAAATGCTAAGTTATTAACAGTGTTCTTCTAGCATCTACAAACGTGACATTTCAAAGTGCACTTGGTCTAAACACTTTGTTAAAACGGTCTGATTTGCACACAACAGCCTTTAATGTTCAGTTGAAGTATTTTGCAGAAAACATCTGTATCTCATATCGGACCTTTGAACATCTTTGAGTGAAAACCACAATGGAAACCAGATGTGGAAACATTCCTTAGAAGTCTGCAAGTGTGTGTTTGTGTATGTTTACATGTGTGTATGGGAAAGACCTGACCTGCCACTGGACCTCTGCTGCTTTTTGTGTTTGTCTTATTCTTTGTAGTGTTTTCTGTACCACCCCCATCGCTCTCTCCGCTGTGTGTGTGTGTGTGTGTGTGTGTGTGTGTGTGTGTGTCTGTCTGTGTCGGCCTCCCTAGGATATATCTGTTTGGTTTGGAAATGTGAGAAGGTCTTTCATAGACACCCAACTGCAAGGCATCTTTGAATCAGAGCAAACACAAGAACATACACTTTTATGCCTGATTAGCCTGTTAAAACATAATTTTAGTGCCCTTTCATCTCCCATTTTTTCTTTTCTCTCTTTCATAAATGTGCTTCCCGAGAATCACTAAATCACATCTATTTTTTTTTAATGTGTAGAAGCTGAAAGCTGTTATGAAAATAACCACAAGGTACACATGCACTGTGATTTCAGCTAGCAGCAATAGTTTTATGAGAAGAGAATCCGGATGACAGATGTTTGTTTGCACTATGAATCAATGGTTTTGGTATTGACAGTCCTTGAGAATGATCAGAAAAAGATGCAAAGATATGCTCAATACTGTAGTGTAGCCTTCATAGCCAAACTTTTGACTACAACCAAGTCTGCTTCACATTGCAGCTTAGAACAGCCCACTGAGACAGGAAGAAGCCATCTGTAGCCTGTACCATGTAAAGAGACCATCCACAGTGTGTGTGTGTGTGTTTCAAACTGATTGTATAACTTTACGTTTTTACATTTACATATTTGCAGACACAAGTTAAATAATTAAATAAATAATTTGAAATCACACTGAATTACACTGCATTCCAGATATACATTTTATCAGTTTGTGCATTCCCTGGGAATTGAACCCATGAATTTGTATACCCTTAAACATGTCTTTAGGAAGGTATTTGTTATAAAAGCTAAAATTATTTCAATAATAATATGGAAAAACACTGAAAAATTGCAGCACTGCACATTTAGGGTTGCAAAATTTCAGTACTATTTTTTTGATACAGAAAGTGAATGTTTTGCAGTCAAGATAAGTTAAGAAATTTCACTCTTTGACCATTTAAATGTTTTAGTAAACATTCATGTCAAAGTCATGTTTTAACATGACTTAATTACCAAAAAAAAAAAAAAACATATACTGTATAAAATGTTATGGTAATAAGACAATAATGATGAAACAGCTCTAGAAACACTTAATTAATAATTGTTGTGCAGTTCATTGAATAAGCCATTTTTTCTTTAAGAACAATACAAAAAGGTTTGACCCCCAATGCCTAGTGCTACATTTTTGCTTTGTTTATAAAAACATCTAGAATACCAGGGCATGTAAGCCTTTTCCCATTACTACACATAAAAACAATAATTTATTACTTATTTACTTTGTAAATTGATGAATTTGTTACAAAAGTGTTACAAATCGTGTCCACTGACTTTTACGTTGTTTTGTGTGATTTTAGAGAGCTGTGGCAGTTCTACTAATAACCAAAACCATTGTTGTGATCAGTTTTAGAGCGTCAGCTGTGTTTACCCCTATTCAGTGACAGTTAGGATTTTTTTAATTGAGCTGTTCTCTGAGGCTTAAAGAAGAGAAACAAGAGGAAAATTTCACCTTACAGAATACAAATGACATTTTAAGTTTCAAAATCGTTACATTCTTAGAGACATATGGGAATGCTTGTGATTGAAAACATTGTAGCGGAAAGTCTGCAGGGCAATAATGTAATAAAACTAGAAACCAGCTGAGATATCAGAGTCATCTAATCTTATAGGCCACCAAAATGACATTAGATTTCTGAGATGTTCACATTTACAGGAAGCATCAAATTCACAGCTGGGAAACTCATTGTGACTAGCAAGGCTTTTGCTTCTAGTTGCTGTTCGGTTAGCATACAGTTTACACAGTATAGAACACTGAGCTGAATGTTTAATATAGTAACAACAAGCAGACCTATGTTTAGTAAAATAAAGGATGCATTTGGACAACATTCAGATACATGTTTACCACTGCAGACAGCTGTAATAGGAGGACAATTGGCACATATTAAGGTGTTTAATGTTAATAATCTATCTAGATAGCTTTTTATTGTCTCAAAAGTGTAGTTTAGTAAAATGAAATATTAGTAGTATTTTTGTATTTTAATATTTAGTAATTATTTTACTAACTATCAGTTTTATGTTGTCTGTACCAGTGCTAGTGTTATTTATAAAATATAATTAATATTTATAATATTTATATAATATTCATATTTTAAATTGGCTTTTATATCTATATCTTCAGTTTTCTATTTTAATTTTAGATTGTTTTAATCATTTTGTTGTGATTTAATTTATTTATTTATTTTTTTGCATTTCTTTACAGCGTTGATTTTTTTATTTATTTAAATTTTTGTAATTTTAGGCCTTCAACTTTTTTTTTCAGCTAGTTGCCAATACAACATTTATAAGATTAATTTAATATTTATATATTTTATATTTATTTATACTGAAAACAATTTCAAATATAAGTTTAAGTTTCAGTTAACAATAAAACTATCTGTAAAACCTTCGGTACACATTTTTGCACAAATACATATAACTTTCAGCTTACAGATTTTTTTTTTTTATTTAATGTGCAGAAACAGGCATCTTTTCCCATTGTTTGATCAATATTAAAGCCCAAACTGGGTGTCTTACCAAGATGCAGCGTGATGTTGACTGAATTAGGATACTGAACTCCATAGAACATGGACTGGCTCTGCCACCAGGTGGGCTCTTCATCCGTGTGGAAGTCTGTCAGGTAAGTGGCGTTGTGATTCAGTTCCAAGTCCAAGGCATTACAGAAGTGGCATGATCGCGTGGACCCCGTCTGCATGCAATAGTTCTCAGGTGGGATACCGCACACATTTGAAACGATCACTGTACGATTGAAGGCCGCATTTTCAAATTTAGGCAAACAACGGCTCGGGACGCCCTCCTCATCGTAGCAAGAGTCCATTCCAGCAATAACATAGGAGAAGAAGGTGAAAAGCAGAAATAAAAGAAAGTGAAGTGTAGAGGAATCCATCCTTCTATGCAACAGCCTAAAACAGAGAAAACTTCAAAGGAGCCGAGCGAACAAAAACAAGTCTAGCAAATAATCAAAATCAGAGCCACATGCTACAGGGAAAAACTTCAAGGCAAGTTCAGTAGTTCAGTGATCAAAGGCAAGCATAATAAAGTATGTGATATAGCAAACACACATGCAGATAGACACATTTTGTGTAATGCAGAAACAATTATCTGAGTTTGCATGCAGCAATAAAGTTTCATTCAGTATACAAGAGTTGCATGCACACATGTATTCAGTTAAGAAGAAAACATTGAAAGAAACTGGAATATTCCTCCATGCTCAGTCTTTGTCCTCAGTGCTTCTTTTCTTTCTGTCAGCATGTGTTTCCCCTCTAAGAATCCTGGGACACACTCTTCATACAGATTCGCAGACAGACAGAAGTAGAGGGAGGAGAGAGGGTTGGAGGGGAGTTGACTGGGGTTGACCAATAATTAGATAATAGAAGGAGGGGCAACATGAAAGAAGAGATTTTTAAAAAGTAGAAAGAGGAGTAAGAAAGTTTGGAAGAGTGGCGCCCTCTTTTGAAAGGGTAAAGAGGAATCACTGTTACCAAATATACATCATAACGAGGGGTGAGAACCAGAAAGGCGTAAGTGACATTTAATCAACTTTACAGGAGAGCCAAAACAAAAATGTTACCATAGTTTGATCTGACTTTGTGTACTGATTTCAATTGTTTATAATAAAAATTTGAACACTCATGGATAACAGTACTTTTGCCAGTAGAAAGAGCCCATTAAGAGATTTCATTTGCTATATATATCTCCAAAAAATGTCACTTACGCCCTTCTGGTTCTCACCCCTCGATAATGTAACTGAAGCATCAAGATTTGGCTGGTTAGCATCACCCCAATATCTCCTGCTGGTGGATGCCTGTAACTACAACACACAGCACCAAACAAATACTTCAAAAATTACTTTGACAAGACAATTAACAAAATATTTGTACATTTTAATTTTAGAACACTGTAAATAATTATTTTTGAAGTTGTAAATAAAAAAGATTATTTGAATATGTTTTACAAGAAACCCTATGTCAGTTGTTCTACTTCAGAATTCAAATGTATATTTAATTCAACGTGTTACTTGCTGTTTCTTTGTGATTAATTGTCAAATTTAATAGCAATTTCTGAGTGAAAATTGCTTCTGTACCACATTTGTTACAAATTGTAACAACGCAGCATTTCTCATCAGATGTATTTTATTTTTTTCGGCAAACATGTGGGGCAAAAACTGTTCATGAAGTTCAGTTTTGTGCTATGCTTGAATTGATTTGTTCTAATTATATATCTAATGATGCATCATCATCCTGTGCATGCTAAAGTCATCTCAGAACATGCTATGGAGTAATAAGGGAATATAATAAGGGAAATCGTCCCATCTTTCCTTACTTTTTCAATTGCAACCTCTTTTGCAAAACAAACAAACAAAAGCTTTCATGGTATCCTGTGACAGCTGAAAAAGTACCAGTGAGACGGGAAACGGATAACTTTTACCAAGTATTATAAATCTCCTTGCAAATCACAACCAGTGACGATAAAAACTGTGGAAGCACATTTTTTAACATAACAGTCAATGAATATTTACACATGCAAATAACCTGAAGTTTCCTATGTAAACATAAATATTTGAAGCAATCACCAGTGCTTGACTCTTTCCTTCAGCAAACAAATTGACAGACTTACAGTGTTTGTGGTAAATTACAATGTAACTATTCATTTCAGTTGAGTGTAATTTGATTGTGTGCACTCATTAAGTCAAGGTAATCTCAGGAAACAACATAATCATTTGTTTAACGGACACAGTATGCGGTAAAGAGAATAGAATGATTGATTTTCCTTTCTGGGAACCTTTTAAATGAAGGAAAATTCACACCACACGGAAATGCAATCATTACAGAGGAACATGAGGAATAAATGCTTCACACTCATGACATTGCTTTTCATTGACAGGACTGTGATTGGACAGTAATTCAATTTCTCTGTGGCACAATTTCCACTCTGTTTAGACTGCAATGCAAAAGACAGCATCATTCAGGCATATGCAATGATGTGTCTCATATTTAACTTGCCAAGTGTGAAGTGTCATGCTTGTAATATAGCTGGATAAGTGGATTATATTTCAAGGTGTGAATGTTTTTCATTCCAACAGGAATTTCTGCATTTTATTGTTTCAAAAGCAAATCACCATACATTTTAATGAAGAGATAAGTGGCTGTAAAAATAAATAATGATAATAATAATGATAATAATAATAATAATAAACTAAAATAGTTTGGCTTTTCATTGTGGCACAATATCAGGTTGCAAATGAAAGTGTATTAAGTTTTACATTGTTTCTCTGTAATGACTGCTTTTCATAAATTCATAAATTCTCTCCCATACGTTTTCCATGTCTACATTCGAAGCTGTACTGGTAAACTGACATTTAATCAGCTTTGTCTCCAAGTATGCAGGGTGCAATAGTGGTTTTATAGTACTGTGTCACCGAGCAGCTCTTCAGAGCCAGAACTGCTGTAAAAACAGCCCATCATTATTTTATCAAGATGAATGAGCACACTTCACTCTGAGGACCTGCTAAACATTCAAGGGAGAGAAAAGTGCAGGGGTAAGGGACCAGATATTCATTCATCATTTTCTAGACAAAATCTTTCCTATTACGAAGTGATTTTTTTTGTAAGTGAACCAAAACCTTACAAACTATGGGAATGGTCAGTCTATACGGCTTACTACCTACATTACATTTATATATTTAGCCAAAAACAAACAAACAAACAAACAATCAAACAAACAAAAAAGGACTGAAAAGGCAAGTTAGGTAAGAGGGTCCAGGGATATTTATATGTACATACCTTTCCTCTTTTTCTTTATCCTTTGTCTTTTCACCCTTCTCCATCTCTGTCTAAATAGCTGATGGTTGATGAAGTCAGGGATTAATCATAAAAGCCTTGATTAGTATATTCATCTCTTTCATTGCTCTGTGCTGGAATAACACTGTAGTTTTCATATTTTCACTCAGCTGCACCTCAGTGGATTTGATTAGTGCATCTAAAGTGATTTCAGAGACCAGAGACTTGGTTGCTTGTGTGCGTCATATATCTACATATATGTATCTATCTATATCTATATCTATATCTATATATATATATATATATATATATATATATATATATATATGTTAGTGCTGTCAAACGATTAATCGCGATTAATCACATTCAAAATAAAAGTTTTTGTTTATGTATTATACAGTATGTGTGTGTCTGTGTATATTTATTATGTATATATAAATACACACATGCATGTATATATTTAAGAAAAATATGTTAAATTTGTATATTAAATATATTTATATATAATATAAATTATATAAATATAAATATATATAAATACAGGTAATTATTTTCAAAATATATACTGTGTGTGTATTTGTATATACATTATGAATATACACAGTACACACACATATATTACATGAACAAAAACTTTTATTTTGGATGCGATTAATCTCGATTAATCCTTTGACAGCACTAATATATACGGTATATGCCTTTTGCAATTTGATTTCATAAATTAATTATTTTGTTATGTACTTGTTTATTTTATTATCAAAAATACTGGACTGGGTAAAGTTAGATGTTTTGAGTGTGTTCTGTACTGCTATTGTATCTGGCTGCCAATCACTCACTCACTCACTCAATCGATGTACAGTATAAAACAACATTTTAATAAATAACTAAATTGTAGTATAAAACTAAAAAAATAAAAAATAAACAAACAATTGAACAAGCTATTGTATAGTTCGAGACAGCTTTCACCATAGAACAACTGTGCATATATTGTTTTTCTGTTTAAACTGTAATTGAAAACTTCCTCACCTCTGCTTCCTTTCTACAATTCATGATTAATGTATAACACTCCAGAAATATGCTGTATTTGCACACATGCACAATGCATACAGGTGCACAAACAAAGTTGCCTATGTATACGCGATGAGAAAGGATATGTGACAAGTGACAAGACTGAGCTGAATTGCTTTTAGATGAATGGGCAACCTAAATGTGTGTGATTTATAAATTAATTGATATTTTTTAAGAGGAAATGAGCCATGAGCACCTCAACAAGGTGCTCAGTCAGTCATCAGAACAAACACACAGACACAATGAGAACACGTATGGATTATTTTGACTGCCAATTTAAGAATTACATAGGCTGAACAGAAAAGGAACTAATCTAGATGAAACAGAGAGAGAGACGAGGGAATATGTGTGCCTGTGTGTGACATTGCAGGGGGCTTTAATTGCACAATGGATTGTCACATTATGGAAAGAGAGGATCAAACAAAGCCAAGAAGTTTCTGGCAAATGAGATTGAGAAAGAGAGCAATGACACATTTGACATGAGAAAAGAAGAGTGTGAAGAGATGATGAGAGTAAGGCAGAGGAAGACAATTAGGTGTTGGAAGAGGGAAAGGTGGGTGGATGCATAGAAGGTAGGCTAATGTTACATAAAGATGAAAAAAAATATGACAATAATGGGTGGATGGGGGTGGTGGAGAGAACCAGATATAGAAAAGATGAGTCCACTCCATCGAGCTGAGCATCTAGACTCTTAGATGAAAAGATTCTACACAGAACCCTAATGAATCTTGAGTGTGTGCTGACTGAAAACAATGAGAATAGATATATACACCCCTCGGACCATCCTGCTTCACTCCATTAAAACCCACTCCATTCTGCACCTCTATTTAAAACCAAAGATGGTTTCACTCTCACCTGTGTTTTGATTACATTTTGAGCACATTTCATAGACTAAATGAACTGTGGCCTTCAGTTAGTAGGCAGAAAAGAGAGCAAACTCAAATGTCCTCGGCTCACAAATGGATGCACATTTAAATGTGCTTACACACAGATAAAGAAAATGTGTATTTTGTGCTAAAACAAATTAGCATTAAATGAGGTGAAATTAAACCGACATGGTTAAAACAGAAAGAAAATGCATATATTGCGTTTGTAACGATTATCTAAATATTTAGCAAATGAGAGATGACTACAAACAAGATGAAAAAAGTGACAATGAGAAGACAACATTTACAGCATTCCAGTCATGATAGATAGATAGATAGATAGATTGGTGACTATACTACAATTATCATGCCAATAAAACAGAACTGAATTAAATTTACATTTATGCATTTTAGCAGACGCTTTTATCCAAAGCGACTTACAGTGCATTCCGGCTATACATGTTTTATCAGTATGTGTGTTCCCTGGGAATTGAACCCACAACCTTTTGCGCTGCTAACGCAATGCTCTACCACTGAGCCACAGGAACACAGGAAAATTGAATTGGTAAGAGAAAGAGTGCAAGAAAGAGACAATATGCACTACTGCTGTCATAACAATAAAGCTGAACAAAATTGAACTGAAAAAGGCAAGAGAGAGTCAAAGAAACACAGATAGAAAGAGAGAAAGAGAAACGGAGTGAGAGAAGCAGAGGCAGTAAAAAAGACTTGGTAAGACAGAGGGAGCAGAACAGATTGCGGTCAGTGATAAGCATCTGTAAAGGTCAAATTGAGAATGCTATGGGAAATAAATGGCATGGCTGCTTCACCATTAGACCCAGAATTAAGAGCAGTGGCACCAATAAAACAGGAGTGCTTTTACTTTTCCTTCTGCTTATCTTCAGACTGCCCAAGAAAGGACTGTTTAGGAGCTGTAGGTCTTCTATTTCAGTCAGACTCTACAAAGACCAATGATTTCATTATCTTAAAATGCATGAATACTACAGAGTCATTCAGATGAAAATACATAAGAGCGACTTGCAAATTCATTTTCAAAACTATCTATTCATTCCAGGGAGGGAAAGTATTTCGTGCTTGGTGCAAAACAAATTCTGGTCCCTTGACTATTGTACTTTCATGCAGGTCATCTGCACGTACTTAGTATTTAGCTGACCCAACTGTTAATAAATATTGCCAGAGGTCATAAAAACATCTGAGAATTCACTTTTGATGTATATGAATAATATAAAGTCTCCATAAAACAGTTTTTTAATCATTGATATTGATTTTATCATGTGTGATACATACAGGTTCAAATCCGATGCTTCATTTAGCATTTTGTATGGTCAATGCCGAAAACAGAGAACTTTTCACATAAGTAAATATCAAATGCACTTCATACAACGAGTGAATATTCGGCTGAATATGTTTCATGCAGAGGTTCATGGTTTCCCTAGTAACATCACAGTCCTTTCCTTTTCGCTGTCCTCCCAATCCAATTAAAAACTGAGACGTTTTAACTGACTTTTGGCTGGAAGCTCCAGTGACCATAAATCATCTAAAAGATTATTCATTTAGTTAATAAATGAACTTGTCCTAAAGTACCCATATACACAATGAATCCTTAAGATAGATGTTCACACACATGCACGCAATTAGCATTCTCCCTAATTTCTGTTCTTTCAAAGAGGATCTCACAGCTGGGTTTTCAGTTCACAGTGTTTCAAAAAAGGCACACTGACAATGGGAAAGAAGTTCATGTCTCTTTCAAAGACAAACACTGAAAAAGAAATGGATACTATAGTCAGCCGGATTTGGATCAGATGGTGGACCTACACCCATGAACGACTGAAACACAGCTCTTGAATATCAGCAAAGGCCACAACAATTAGAAGAGTTCTCAAAACAGATCCTCATCAAAGTCTTCGATGACTGGACAAGCCCATGACCAGCTTGTGCCCAGACCAATTTTTAACAAGAATGACGATCATCGTGCCTATAGCCATCGATAAGCCAGTCGTCTGTTACTATGTCTACTACAGCCAAATCAGACTGAATTTTAAGGATATTTCTTTTTATTTTTGTAACAGTACTGGTAGTTGGCACTTGATGTTCAATATAAAATCCAGGTCCATTTAATATATAACATAGTCTAATAGTAAACATATATTAAATACATTATATAACATTACATAATAAATACATAAATGAGTTAATGAATATAATATATTGATACTATACTATACTATACTATACTGTAATAGCTCTCAGGCTATGAGAGAAAAAAAAATCCATACTACTTTTTATGGGGTTCAGTGTGTGTGTATGTACTGTATGTGTGTATATGTGACCTTTACAAGATCCAAAAGTTCATAATTGGTCATCTTGACCAGACTGTCTCTGTGGGGTGCAAACTAAACTTTAGGGAAGTGGAGTGAAAGGTGGAGACCATCATCCCCTTTATTTCTCTCTTTTCTCTTCATCTGTCTTCTCTCTATATAGGCCTGTTTTTCAAACAAAGTAAGAGAACCAGCAGGAAGCCACAGCATCAACCCCGTACCCCACAGATGAAAGAGAGAGAAAACGTAAAAAATAGAGGGAGGGAGAAATGGGGAGAATGATAGGCAGAAAAAAATACATAGTGAATGACAGATTTAGACTAGAAAACTTGTGAGAGGTTAAAAGACACTTAAATTGGACTGATTTGATTTTTGTAAATTACAAACATGCACATCTCCAGTGGAATTTGGTCTAGCTGTCATCCTTAATTTTGAAACTGATTTTTCTCATGCCTCAAGAGACCACTCATTCGGTCCCACACATGCAAGTGCACACTTTTTTTAGACATGAACTTCAGATCTTGGATATGCACAGTACATGCTAATGACTATTTTAAATATTCAAATCACCACAGCATTTTTATGCTTTGGCGGTCTTGTCTGTCACCACCCCTGAGAGTAAATCCAATACTTGCCTAATTGTATGAGGATGCCAAGAATAAATTTATACATTTACATGTGGTCATCTCAAAAGACCGTACTAGACAAATGAAATAAATGACATTAGCAAACTGATTGCCACCAAAAATGACAAGTCTGAAGACATGCCTCAATCTGCCTTGATCTTTTGGCATATAAGAGGTCTTTGTACCATTAAAACATCCTGAAAGTGTCATAGCTTAAAACGTCCTCCTCATTATTAACAAAGCATTTATTTAATCAAGCTCCAAAAACGGCAAAAACATTTGCATAAACACCGCCTCCATAGCAAGACATCGGGTAACACTTTAGAATACTGTTCCATCATTAATGAATAACTACACAAGAACACATGAGTAATGCAATATTAGCACTCTAGTAACTACAAGTATCTAACAAGAAACTATGATTAATAAATAATATTTTATATATTTACATTCCATTAAAAATTCAAATGTGGTAGTTTACTATTAGCTAACTAGTAACTAAAAAAAAATCATACCTCCCCAAGAACTACTAAGAGCTACTGTATACACTTTCATAATTAATGTGAATTATGCATAATGTATAATTAATTCTAAAGTGAAGGTCATGGTAACCCACTAGTAATAACTCAAGTATTACCAAATTCTTCAGAAGGAATTACTCTTTATTTGGATAAGCATTCTAAAGTGAATAACATAATGATTCTCTAGTAATGACTGAAATCAGCTTTAGAGGGTTTTGTAAAGTATTGGATTGTAATTATTCAGGTGTTACTACATCCTTCTAAAGGAATTACTAATTATTTGGAAAATCACTGTAAACTTTTACTAATATTCTGAAATCACTGTAAACTTTTGAGGTTTTTGTAAGGTTCTTGTTTGTAATTCATTTTGCTAGATTTGGTAACACTTAAACCATTACTTGTGGGTTACCGTGATCTTCACTTTAGAATACTGATCCAAATAATTATTAATTTCTTCAGAATGATGTAGTAACACTTGAGTCAACAATAATGTTAGCCAATATTAGGAGTTGTCATGCTTTTCTCTTTAGAATACTGATCCAAATAATTAGTAGTTCCTTTAGAAGGATTTAGTAATACTTGAGTAATTATTAGTGGGTTACCATGATCTTCACTTTAGAATTAATTATACATTATGCATAATTCACATTAATTATGAAAGTGTTCTTTGTAGTTTTCCAGGATATATGAAAAAAATTGTAGTTATTGACTAGCTAATGGTGAACTACCAGCTTCAGCTGAGCACTATTACTTAATAAATCGTTAATCAGAGCTTCTTGTTAGCTAATAGTAGTTACCAGATTGTTAATAGTGCATTAGTCATTTGTTCCTGTGTAGTTATTCATTAACGATGGAACAGTATTCTAAAGTGTTACCAGACATCGACATATAGTCATCTTCTCACCATAGTGAAGTGACGTGTGGCCAAGTATGGTGACCCATGCTCGGAATTTGTGCTCTGCATTTAACCCATCCAAGTGCACACACACAGTAGTGATCACACACACACACACTGTGAACACACACCCGGAGCAGTGGGCAGCCATATTTCTGCGGAGCCCGGGGAGCAGTTGGGGGTTCGGTGCCTTGCTCAAGGGTCTCACCTCAGTCGTGATATTGAGGGTGGAAGAGAGCGCTGGTTATTCACTCCCCCCACAGACAATTCCTGCCGGACATGAGACTCGAACCCACGACCTTCGGGTTACAAGCCCGACTCTCTATCCATTAGGCCATGACTGCCCTGGCGACTGACTGCCTATCCATTAGGCCCTGTCCACTGGCGTTAAAGGGGACCTAACGCACACCGTTTCACCCAATCTCATGTTAATCTTGAGTACCTATAGAGTAGTACTGCATCCTTCATATCTCCAAAAAGTCTTTAGTTTTATCATATTTATAAAAGAAAGATACAGATTTACGATTCTCTCCGAAAAAAGCCGAGCTCCTGGAGGCGTGCCGTGTGGGCGGAGCTAAAGAGTGACGAGCACTTGCTCCGATCGCCAACAAAACACAGACATTTGATGCCGTTTCACTTACCATCTGCAGTTCTGAATCATGACCGGGATCTTTTATAGCTGGGACCATGTGCAAATCCAGCGTCGAATTGGGCCTTGTTTATAAAACGTTCGTCAACAAAACACTTGAGAAACTCCATTGCTGCCCCGGAAAAACAAACTATATCCACTGTTCACGTAACGGTGGGTTGTTTTGGGAAGCTGAACAAGGTTATCTTTCCCTCACAACCAAAAACACACTTCTTTAGAGACATTCTTCCCGAGCGAGGCCCCTGCTGCCAGCCTGCCGATTGAAGCGCGTTGATGGGTGCGCTCTCGCTCTCACTCTGGTAGATGCGTGCACGGACGCGTTCTTTCCGGGAGAAATGCCCATATAAGGAGTTCCACCGTCGTTTACTTCATAAAGAACAACGATCGAAAAAAACTCTCCGAAACTTGTACAAATCCGGAAGTGAGATTCTTGGCACAGAAATACTCTGTTATACGTCCAATTTTTTTTTTGAAACTTTGTCCATGCTTAGCATCAGAATCAAACTCTTTACCAGTGTAAACAACTCTGAATGCATGAAACAGCATTGTACCCCCCCTTTAACTCGCTTAACAGCTGACACTTGATTTCGCTGAATGTGAGGTGTTGCATCACATCAAAAGTAAATAAAAATTACAATCACTGCCGTTATCTTGTCTACACTGGATACAGTATAGAGATGCGCATTTGCTTTCAGACACAGTCCAGGCACTTGAATCTGTCAATAGGACACATGGAGTTAAAGAATGTTCACTTTGATGCGTTTGGTTTGAAAAGCTTGTTAGTGTCTTTGTACAGAAATCAGAAGGATCCCAGCGTAAGGAAAACGTGGATAGTTTATTTTTAATGGCATCCTGGATTGTGTCTGATGGTTTATTGGAGCATTTTGTTTTGTAAACGAGGCACAGTGTCATGGAGAGTTCACAAAGAAACATTTATTTGTTGAAAGATGAAGTGGTACTAGATCTGACTGCAGCTGCACCATAAGTAAATGATTTCATAAAGCTTTGTCTGGAAATGACCGTTTTATTTTTCATCAAGTTGTCAAAACTCATGCAGTAGTGAGGTGGCGTTGATAGCATTTCCAATGCAATGATGTTAGCCAATCATAGCAGTGGCCTATTCCTGACAAGCCTTAAAGGACCCGCCCCTTAAAACAGGTCATTTTACAGAGAGGGTCAGAATGAGGGTTGAAAATAATCATTTTCAGTCATTCAGTCATTGTGATATTAGGCACTTTATTATAAGTTTCTTTGGTAAGTAAGTGTCTGCTGGGAGCATAAATGTAAATTAGGTCTGCTGCAGCTCAATGATTGCTCATTTTACTAACGTCACACCTCCATCTTGGAAAATATCACCGTCATACAATTAAAAACAACCTTCTAAGTGAATATTACATGCCCTGCTGCTGTCTGGCTCTCTGTGCTACTGCCGTGTTCTTTCTGGTAAATTAATAACAGTGCTGTAATGACTGAACCATATCCACAGCGATGTCAATTCCATAGAAATAGAGACAGCTTGCTGCTACGCATTAGTGCAGTGCAATTAAATGAATAATTAATAGCACTGCATTGTATTAACCCAGGAATTAATTTGTCGATGTTCAAGCAGTAAAAAATCAATGTCATCAGCATAAAGTGATGAGTTAGAGAAAGCATAAGTGACTTTGAAAAATGGTGTTGTAAGGTGCATTACTAGGTTATTCTAGTCATGTGGTGCTTTTTGAGCTCCTTTAAAAAACTGTGCTCTATGTTTCTCAATTTTTCTACAAAAGATAAGCCAGTCATAGAAATATGTTCTGTTACTTGATGGTGAGGCGATCATAAAAAGTAACACCTGGAACCTAACTAGATGGAAATAAAGAGCAATGGAAGTTCACTGGCTGCCGATTTAGAGTTTGTTTGTATATTGTTTTCTTTGATATTTTGCAAATTATAATAATAGACCTGCCTTTAATTCACTAGCTAAATAAATAAATAAATAATCAATAGCTGTTGTTGCCCAACAAAAAAGACACTTCCTGTAGAATGATAAAAGAAAAAAAGGAAACAGGAAAAGAAAACTGTGATTGCCAATTAAAACACTAATAATGATAAAACTATAATAATACAAATAATAATAATAAAAAACACTAATAATAAAATGTTTTATTGAAAACATAATTATTTTTTAATAATTCTTTAAAAAAATATTTCAGAAATGCACATAGTAAAATTGGCAGTGAAATTATATAACCGTGTCTTCAATTAATTACTCATACTGTGATAAAAGAAAATTAATTAATTTGATTTCAATCTATAAAAATTGTTTAATATTTCATCCCAAATATTATGATAGAAAGAACCTGCCATGTTTTTTTCTGTCTTAAACTTTTTTCATGGCTTTTTGTCATTCTGGTGTTCAATGTCTCTCTTTGTTCACCGCTGTTTTTAAGTTTCAATATCTCAATTGTTATTTTAAAAATGCTTTGGAACCCTATTATTTATTCTCCATCTCTCTCGTTTTCTCCCTTTTCTCTTTCTGCAACTACGTGTGTGTTCTTTCAAAAAAAAATGTGGTCTTTCACAACAGGCATAACTTACGCCGCCCCCTTGTCTTACCTCAGGACAATCATTGTGTTATTTGTTTGCTCACAGTGTGTGTGCTTGCATTTGTGTTTATCTTTGCTCAGACTTCTGTAATTCTTGTTTTAGCTCTGTGTCTTCCTCTTCAGAAGCTGTCAGAATTCATTCTCCTCACTTCTTTCCATCTACACTTCTCTCACTCTCACTTTCTCTCTTTCTCCCTGAGGCAAGGTGCCTTGGGCAATTGTGCATTTATTCATCAGTTTGCTCCTCTGTGCCCTTTATATGTATTTCTCTGGCGCACACACACACACACACACACACACACTGGTGTTCTGCTGTCAGCAGTGGAGATTAGTCAGTCAATCAGAGAGAGAGCACGTTCTCTAACAGAATGAAGGAACTGCTCTTCACACGCTGGCCCATATGTCTCTCCTGACTGTCTTTATCCCCTTCTCAGGTGGACGTTTGCATCTCTTCAACTCTCTAACGCAGTAACACATTCACTGACATACACCCTTCTCACAGCTTCAATAATGCATATGTTTATTGCATGCTTTACTTTCTCACTGTTTCTTTTACTCGATCCATATCTACCTACCATTACTATTCTCTTAGCATTTTTTCCTCATCCCTCTCAATTTTCAATTTGCACTGTACTGACATGACAAAAACTGAACAAACAATATATGTATATATATATATATATATATATATATAGAGAGAGAGAGAGAGAGAGTAAATTGAGTAAACAAGTGATATGAAATAATTAAACAAAATAACACAAATTCTCTGAGACAAGCAGTTGTTATTCCTGTTTTTTTTTATTTAAGAAGAAGAAGAAGAAGAAAAAACTTTTAAAATTAACGTGAAAACACAAAAATAAAATCTAATTCAAAATATGACTATAGTAGTATATAAATAATATTGAATACTAACTAAATAAATATCACTGATTATCACTGGGCTCCAGCCACATATTTGTATGCACATCATTGGGACAAACAAACAAATAAAAAAGTATTAGTCTTTACATACAATTGTTTGACTGCCAAAAGCTGCAACTGGCCAATCAGAATGCAGTATTCCAGAAAGTCATGTCATAAAAAGAGAAATCAACACTTTTTTTCGTGACTTTTTCTCAGAATTGTGAGATATAAACTCAAAATTGCGAGTTATAAAGTCCAATTCTGAGGTGAAAAAAACTGATATGTTCTCAGAATTGCACGCAATTCTGTGTTATAAAGTCACAATTGCGAGTTTATATCTCACAACTCTTAGAATAAAGTCAGAATTATGAGATGTAAACTTGCAATTGCGAGAAAGTCAGGATTATCTTTTTTTTCATTCAGTGGCAGAAACGGGCTTCCATAAGTATCACTACTGTTGTTATTAATACAATTTTTAAAAACAAAAATGTAAAAAAAAAAATTGAAAGAAGAAAAAAGAAATGTTAGTCTTGACAACTAAGTTTAAGTTAAAGTTATAGAAGTTTAAGTTATATTAAGTTTAAGTTAGCTAAATATAAACGTAAAAAACAAACAAAAAAAACATACACACAAAAGTACACATCAAAAATACTAAAACTAAAATTAACATGAAAACACAAAAATAAAAGCTAATTATGCTTATATAGCTAATTTGACTATAATAGTAAATAAATAACACTAAAATAACACATATTCCTATACACATCATTGGGACAAACAAATAAATAAATAAATGTCGGAAAACACGAAAATGAGAATACATTTTAATGCGCACGTGATAATATTCAGTCTCTTAAGCTACAATTAGACATGGCCATAAACAATGACAGAAGCAAATTTACATAATTTCTACAAAAGGTTATGTGACTGAATAAAACATCTTACTTGCAGCTTGGATGGAACACTCACTTCTGTGCTCAAAACAACATACAAACATGTACCAAACACCCATTAATCTGTTTCAGGCTGAATTACAAATACTTACACGCAGCAAAACAGTCCTCCATCATGCAGCCTAGTCCTTATGCAAATAAGGCGGTTCTCAATCCAATCACTGTTATCAAACATGCTCAATTGACAGAGGGGTTTTTAAAGCCATAATATGATTTATGGGGTGTGTGCTGCGATTAGACGACTTGTGCAGGAAGCATGCAGCGTGTCAATAAGGAATGAAAAAGCGAAGCCGTCACTGTCATCAGCTCTCCCTAAGCACTAAACACTGTTTACCATCACTCATGTGGAGTTATGGTTTTTGTGTAGTAATGAGATTTCCGGCTAATTCCCCCCTGAGGAGCGTTAATTGCAGAATAATAAGTGGAACGTCAATACTAGGCTCCTGGGGTTGTGTGGTGTTTGTTAGGCCACATTGTGCTTCTACTATTGTTTTTCTAGCCTATCTGTGAATGTTTTTATTATCTACATGTGTTAGACCGTCAATATTATTTTTGAGTACAGTAAAGAAGTAGATGTATTTGCATTCTCTACCTTTAGCTCACTCTTCTCGGGATGTAGCCATACATTAATTAAGTTCATTCGTGTCTGATGTTCCTTTGCAGTGGCAACGTCTGCACTCTCAGTGAGGGAGACCAGGCAGGAAGATTACAGCCTGAGGGCAGTCAAGACTCATCTCCATCCCTACATACTTTTTTTCTACTTCATGCACTCACAAAAACTCCAATGTGGGTACGAGAGGTTGTGTGCGATGTGGCCTAAATCACCACTGGCTGAGAGCCAGGACTATATAGTCAGCGCTCTGGCTCTCTGCTTTCTAAATGAGATGTAGATAATATCATCTCCTACTGCATGTCAGCACTGCTGCTAACCACACACCTTCGCTTACACATTTTCCATATAGCCATTAAAGCATACCTGTTTTCTGATGCGTTCAAACATTTATCATCTGTACTTACAGTATTTTTTACAGATTTTTTTAAATGTTTTTGAAAGAAGCCTCTTACGCTCACCAAGGCTGCATTTATTTGTTCAATAATACTGTATAGTAAAATAATTGTTTTCTATTTAAAAAAAAAATGAATGTCATTTTTTCATGTGATGGCAAAGCTGAATTTTCAGCAGTCATTATTCAAGTTTTTGGTATCACATGAAATCATTTTAATATTTAATATTTTGTATATTATTATTAATGTTGAAAAGAGTTGTGGTGCATAATATTTCCTAGTAATCAGCTTTGTCACAGGAATAAATTACATTTTAGAAAACAGCTATTTTAAATTGCAATAAAATATTACAATATCATTTTTGCTGTATTTTTGTACAAATGATGCAGACTTGGTGAGCATAAGAGACTTTTGTTTTTTTTACTTTTTAAAAATCTGAATTATTTCAAACTTTTGACCACCAGTGTATGCAAAAGGATCAAAGTGTAGTTGACTGGCATGATCTGTAGTACATTTCAAGTGTAGCTTAATAACACCCATTGACAGATTAAGAACTCTTGGCCATGAAACTGTTCAATGAGGTCCAACGAGCGTGGCTATGGGCGTTTTACGATTATTAGGTTTATAGAGCTGTCAAGAACCACTCACATTTATATATATCATTCACCTTCAGGATTCATACAGCGTGAACAACATGTCCCATTGACAGGGAAAGTAAATGAGCTACTCTCTAACTGCTCATTTTTCAAACGACTAAAGAGTAAATCATTTCTTAATGACGACTCATTCTACCTGGACAACTGACCCCGACTGAGGCTCATGTTAAGAAATGTAGATGATAATAAGAACATTTCTCACAATATCACTGAACCTGACAATGATGGGTCAGTAACTCCCTCCTGTAGACTAAGTCCCTCAAGGCAAGTCTGTTCACTCTGTGGACATTTTCATGATGCCCCTGGGCTGCTGTTTGTAGCAGGGCAAGTACAGCTCCTACCTATTTGAACAAGACATCTCTGTACATGTCTGTAAATATCTGTCAAAATTATGTTTCAATAGTATTTCAAATCATGCTTCTTAAAGTGAAATCAGCTAAAGCACATTTTACAGTAAACACTAGGTCACTGGTTCTTTTACCTGTAAGACTGAAGCTGCCATATTTCACACATTCATATATTTATATTTGAACTGGATCACACTTTCTTTTAAGGTCCAATTCTCGCTATTGACTTCGACTTTTGCCTCAATAAACTAGTAAGGTAGTTAGTAAGGTAGTTAGGTATTGGGTAGGATTAAGGATGTGGAATATGGTCATGCAGAATATGTGCTTTATAAATACGAATAAACAGCTAATATGTTAATAATAGGCATGCTTATAAGCAACTAGTTAATGGTCCCTATACTAAAGTGTTACCTTGAACTGTCTCTGTTTCTTCTTCCTTTTGTTGTTTCTACCCTTACCCTTTATTATAGTAAAATTGTAGTAACCATGTTTTTTTTTGGCATATTGATTACCATTTGTATAACCACATTTTTACTACAAACACCATAGTTAAACTATGGTTAATCTAGCAAAACCATGGTTAATTTGTGGTTACCATGGTTTAACTATGTAACCATGGTTCTGTGGTTTTATTTGTAGTAAATCCATGGTTAATTTTCATAAGGGTATAGCATTGTTAGTGGGTTAGCAAAAAGTGCCACTGTCAAGATGCTTTGTGTTAGCAATGGTATTTTTTTAAGTTTTTTTTTTTTTTTTTTTTTACTTTTTTTTTAGTTTCCTTTCAGTTGATACGGTGTCAATACATCAGTACATGTGTAGGTGACATCGATGCAAGCAACACTGCAGAACTAGTCTTTCTTGATATTTTTTTCTAAAACCTCTAAAAATATACTTCAAACAAGATTTACGTTTCCAGAGTATGCAAGTTTAATTTGAGTGCATTTGTCTTTGTCTTGATTAGTTCACTTGTTTGAAATGTAAGCTAAAAACAAGTGAAACCATACAGTACAAACTTTAGACTTAACTGGTTAAGAAAACTGAAAGAATGGGATCTTGCACACCACCAGAAATCAGAAACTCTCACTGAAATCTAACAACTTAAGGTCGAATCACTGTCAGTGTGAATGGTCCTTATTGGCACACTTTCTCTGATGCTCATTAACCTCCCCTCCCACACATAACTTTTATTAATGATAACTTCTTATCAGACGTACAAATCAAAACATCAGGATTATTTATTTCTCAGAGCTGTACTCTTTTAACTAATCCAGGTTCAGTACAGGTCGACGCCTGATCAACATTCAGTTGTAGTTTTTCTCCTATAGCCTTGCTGAAGACTCTGCAGCTCTTTCCAGCAGCCTCTGATGCAAACATCTCTCTCTACCCAGCCACCCTGAGACGCATCTTCTTCTATGTAGCTGTGCATCCAGCATACATTTGTGCTGAAACTGTTTGTAACTAGCTTTTTCCACTCTTTTGAAAGGACTGTTCATGGGCATTAAAGTATCTAACCTTATTTAACATACATAATCACTTTACTCACCTCAATCTGGTGGAGGGCTCACGTTACACTCTTAGAAGAAATGGTTCAATATAGATACCTAATGAACCTGTTTTCTGAGTGTAGACCGTCATGCCTTTGAGATTCTTTACAGCCATTTTATTGTACACCTATGTGAATCTGATAGACTCAATATTCATGTTTCAGTGACTGCAATGGACAGGTAATGGAATTATTTTGTAAAGTGGCACGTAGGAGTTGCTATAATGCTAATATATTAGCCAAAATTGGTTTAATGTTATTGTATTCAAGTCATTTGGCAGGCTCAGCACTGGAAATGGAGCGTGAGAAGAATCACGAAGGGAGAATAAAGAGATTTAGGAAGAGACTTAGACTTAGATAAATGAATATAAAGAGATATAAGCAGAGATAATGCAATAACGTGTGAATAAATGCTTAGCACATTGAAACTTTCATTAGACAAAATCTCTACATCCTTTCTTTCTTCTGTGTAACATAAAATAATATTTTTTGACTTTGTGTTTGTTCCCTATACAACAGAAAACAATGGTCACTGAAACTGTTTACCATTCATCTAAATATCTTCTTTTATGTTAGGCAGATGAAATAAAGACATACATGTTTGGAATGACATGAGGGTGAGTAAATGATGACAGAATATTCATTTTTGGGTGACCTATCTCAGAAGCATTGAAGGAGGTGCAAGAAACTTTAATGAAAGTATCTTTAAAATGATAGTCAGATCAATATCAAAAGGAAACTATAGGCCTGAGGTTGATGCTTTTTTACCAAAATGAAAAGACAAAGAGTGTCAAGGGAAGTATTGTGTAGCCTACATCTTTGTTAACACTACTTAAATCAGTCTGAGCCCTTCAGCAATGGGAGGAAACCAAGAAATGTTGACATCACCACAGCAATTGGCTCCAAAAACAGTAGAAACCATAATGCAGCATTTATTTGAAACCCAACATTCCATACTTAGCAAAGAGATGACTTGGACCTGAAAAGCTTACTGTAATTCAGGTTTTCTAAGGTCAATGTGTGAGGCTCAAAGAGGCACAAACTACATGAGCGCTATACTACATTATATACAGTGTCTCACATACATGTTTGTACTAGGTCAAACTAACTGAACATTTGTGGAATTCTGTATTACAGAATTACTGATAAATCACTTGTGGTGTCGTATTGTTTAGTAAATCACTTTAGATAAAAACATTTGCCTAATGAATAAATGTAAATGTGAATGGATCAAGCTCCCCTCTGTGAAGCCAGGTCCCGTGTGCCCTCTAGAGGACATTCTTAACATCAACACAAACTTAAAGACAGCATCTCCTTCACATATGTGAAACAGACAGAAGTGTACACACACAGAGAGAGAGTGAGAGAGAGAGAGAGAGAGAGAGTAAATAACTCTAATAATGACAATAATCCACTTCTTATAATTAGTCTGATATCAGTGACCTCCAAGGATAATTAGCTAAAGGAACCGAGAAGGCAGTCGTAAACAACGAAGATAAACATGAATGGAGCGATCAAGATAAATCAGCAGGTGACAGGAAAAGCTAAGCCACAGTGCCTCAAAGCTCCAATCTAGTTCAGTCCTCCATGGGGTTCATTATAAAATATTAACATGTGATACGGACCAGCATGGAATGAAGACTTTGATAGATTAGCTCCAATTAAACCATTCAATAGTCAGCACTGCTCAAGCTTTATCACAGTCACAATTATGGTGAAAGTTACCTCTGTTCCGTTATGTGAAGTGTCAGGTGCATATAAGCATGGAGCTATGCTTGGCTTAGTTTTGACACAGTAGAACAAGGGTGTCCAATCCTGCTCCTGGAGGGCCAGCGTTCTGTAGAGTTGAGCTTCAACCTGCTCAAACACACCTGCTTGGAAGTTTCTACCCTAAAGACCTTGATTACTCGTTCATGTGTTTTTAATTAGGGTCGAATCTAGACTCTGCAGGACACTGACCCTCCAGCAGTAAGCCTAGACACCCCTGTAGTAAAACATATGGTGGCCCTGAAGTGCTAAACAAATAATTCTGAAAACAAAATTTGTTATTCCGTTTGTGGAATTGATTTGTTTTGGGATTTAGGGAGTCTTTTGCACTTCAGGGCTACCAAAATATCTAGAGGAAAGCCTCATAATTCCATTGTCTTTATTTTTTTGTATGTACGGCTGCAAAGTTACAATAGTTAGGGTGTTATTGGTTTGCTTACTTTGCATAAACTGACAAACAAAATGCAAAATATAAATGGGATGCATAATGTGTTGGAATAAGTAAACAATCCAAGCGTGTTAAACGCCATTTCCTAAGCTCAGCAACAGCGTTTCCCTTGTAATCACAATTGGAGAGAAATCTGAATGTTGTGTTGTAATGAACACGCTCTGAGCTTCATAGGGTGATGGTCGCATTTATCTTCATAAATAAGGAACCAGTAAGTGCAAATGCTTCACATGCTAATGTTTTGAAAAAATAAAGGCATATCTTAAATCGTAATATAAGTTCAGTTCAAACAATCACAACCTTCATCCAAATTTCCTCTCACTTTCTTTGGCACCATAATTTAACCTTAAATATTGATGCATGAGTTTTAAATGTGTGTTGCAAGAAGAGGAGAGCGCCATTGAAGCAGAAGATCAGAAAGCCAGTGCGTGTCTTGGTTATTATGAGGAGAGAAAAAAAGAATTTTGCTTTTGATCAAGCGGTGACGTGCATGCATGCACACACAGAAGCATCTCTGTAAGAGCACTTTAAATGCTTTGACCCATAAATAGTGTTGCTTTCATCTGGGGGGCGTCCAGCACTGAAGCCTCTCTGACCTGTAGACAGTTCAGATTGACATATCTTTCATGTGGGGCGATATCGAAACCTATTTTTCCTCTGTGAATTCAAAGAGAAGCTGCTCGGCTTTTATCTGAGACTGAGTTCAGTATTTAAACCCCTCTCACCTTCAGACCTGCTCTTGCATGTTACTTTGATCTCTAACGAAGTTCCTCATATACATCCAGTTTCACCCGAGGCTGTTTCGAGAAGTGGACCTTTCATTGGTTTCTGGCTTGGCCAGTGCATCCTGGTTGAATAACTGCTGCTCATGTCCCTCAAGAGCTTCAACTGTTGACTTTGCTGCATGTTTCTTAGCATTCTAGTACTAGTACTTTTTTTTACATGCACTAGAACATATACTGGAAAAATACAGGGGTACATAAAATATTATTTAACAGTATAATACCAGACATAATGCAAATTTTTGTGCTTCACCAATACACATTTAGAAGACATTTTATTGTATAGTTTGTAAAGCTTCACTAATCAAGATTTAAGGTGTACAGGTGCATCTCAATAAATTAGAATGTCGTGGAAAAGTTAATTTATTTCAGTAATTCAACTCAAATTGTGAAACTCGTGTATTAAATAAATTCAGTGCACACAGACTGAAGTAGTTTAAGTCTTTGGTTCTTTTAATTGTGATGATTTAGGCTCACATTTAACACAAACCCACCAATTCACTATCTCAACAAATTAGAATACTTCATAAGACCAATAAAAAAAACATTTTTAGTGAATTGTTGGCCTTCTGGAAAGTATGTTAATTTACTGTATATGTACTCAATACTTGGTAGGGGCTCCTTTTGCTTTAATTACTTCCTCAATTCGGCGTGGCATGGAGGTGATCAATTTGTGGCACTGCTGAGGTGGTATGGAAGCCCAGGTTGCTTTGACAGTGGCCTTCAGCTCATCTGCATTGTTGGGTCTGGTGTCTCTCATCTTCCTCTTGACAATACCCCATAGATTCTCTATGGGGTTCAGGTCAGGCGAGTTTGCTGGCCAATCAAGCACAGTAACACCATGGTCATTGAACCAGCTTTTGGTACCTTTGGCAGTGTGGGCAGTTGCCAAGTCCTGCTGGAAAAAGAAATCAGCATCTCCATAAAGCTTGTCAGCAGAAGGAAGCATGGAAGTGCTCTAAAATTTCCTGGTAGATGGCTGCGTTGACTGTGGACTCAGAAAACACAGTGGACCAACACCAGCAGATGACATGGCAGCCCAAATCATCACTGACTGTGGAAACTTCACACTGAACTTCAAGCAACATGGATTCTGTGCCTCTCCACTCTTCCTCCAGACTCTGGGACCTTGATTTCCAAATGAAATGCTAAATTTACTTTCATCTGAAAAGAGGACATTGGACCACTGAACAACAGTCCAATTCTTTTTCTCCACAGCCCAGGTAAGACGCTTCTGATGTTGTCTCTGGTTCAGAAGTGGCTTGGTAGCCCTTTTCCTGAAGACGTCTGAGCGTGGTGACTCTTGATGCACTGACTCCAGCTTCAGTCCACTCCTTGTGAAGCTCTCACAAGTGTTTGAATCAGCTTTGCTTGACAGTATTCTCAAGCTTGCAGTCATCCCTGTTGCTTGTGCACCTTTCCCTACCCAAATTCTTCCTTCCAGTCAACTTTGCATTCAATATGCTTTGATACAGCACTCTGTAAACAGCCACACCTTTCAGTAATGACCCTCTGTGACTTACCCTCTTTGTGGAGGGCATGAATGTTCATCTTCTGGATCATTGCCAACTCAGCAGTCTTCTCCATTATTGTGGTTTCAAAGAACAAGAGATACCCGGAATTTATACTGTAGGGATGGTCATTAATTGAAACTCAAATGTAAATATTCTAATATTTTGAGATACTGATTTTTGACTTTCATGAGCTGTAAGCTCTAATCATCAAAATTAAAACAAAAAAACTTTTGAAATGTTTTACTTTACATGCAATGAATCTAAAATATATGAAAGTTTCACTTTTTGAAATAACTTGCAAGAAAAAATGTGAAAAAACTTTTTCACAACATTCTAATTCATTGAGATGCACCTGTATATTACTGTAGATTTTAACAGTTTGATGAAGTAAATAAATATAACTGATATTGTGATATTGTACAACCCAGGTTCAATAGAAAAAAAGTGACTGTGGTGACACTTATGTGAAATTATATTATGTTGCCTTTTGCGCATTTTGTGACATTTTCAAAGTGAAATGTCTAGTGATAAAACATTGCCACATTCAAATGTGAATCTGGCAATGTTTTATATTGATTGTTGTGTGCATCATACCAGTCCAGAAATAAAATGTCCGGTGAGTGGTGTTAAAAGGTTAATGTTCTATCATATTGTAAAATAACATATACCATCTACACCAAACCTAACCTAACCAATAGTGTATAAAAACACATTTCCTGAAGCAGCCATGCCATTTTAGGCATGCCTCTGTCTTTGAATTCTTTTCGTAGCCAAGTGCTCCACATCAGAAGTGCAATGCAGGCGAGCTATAATGCAAGTTTACTATAAGTTTACTCAGGAAAGCCATACACCTGGAGCTGGTTGCATGCATGCATGCAAATAAATGAAAATGTCTTAGTTTACAAGTTATGCACTTAGGTAAAAGTGATTTTAGATCATAATTGTGCAAGGAAATGTGTGTAAATATGTCTCTTTTTTAATCAATAATTTGCCCTGTATATAATTTAATAGTAATATTATAATTTGTGGGAAAATAAATAAATGTTACAGGTGTTTTTACTACCAGTAGTGTTGATTATAGCTGGAAACTGCAGTGAATTCTATGTATAGGTATGTTTTTGGAGTTTTGCAAAAATGTAGGTATAGGCACATTTTTCCACTAAGCCATGTAGCAAGGTCAGTATTTACTACTGATCAAGAATAATGCAATATTGAACTCAAAATCAATCTACTTTTGACTGAAATATCAACTCCAAAACTTATTATAATACCTTTATTTAGCCCCCAGTCCTCATTTTAGTAAGTTTTGGAGTTGATATAGACATTAGATGGTTGTTTTAATCTCAGCAACTTCAACAGATGCACAAAGAAACTGACCCAATTTGTACAGCTTTCTTAGGTTAATGAAAATCGCTAAATATGTGTTAACATACATATAGATGTTGACAGATTGTCTCGTGCTAAGTCTAATTCCCTATTTCAGCTGCTACATGTGTATACACAAATAAAATAAAATCTTTAGCTTCTTGTCTCAAAGGGCTAGGAGACACTTCACATGTCTCACATAAATCTCGAGCTGGAATGAAGCCCAGAATTTCCACTCCCGGAGAGAGCTAATTTTAAATGATTTCTTAATGAATTTCCTCACACCCAGAGTTGGTATCAGTACAAAAACACAGTGCAAATCAACACTGCAGCAATCAGAGCCATGCCCTTGTTTAATACAGGCAAACATGCTGTATTTGGGCACGCATGAACACACACAGCCACATGTGCTTCCACTTACTTCTGCATGATATCTCTCAGTTTTTTTCCACATACACACTGAGATATCTTTGTAATCACATACTTTCACATTCCTGATTTATATTTTTTTGATCTCACTGGTTCTCTAACAGAAGGGGTCCTCAACCAAGTCTAAGGGGTTTAAGGCAAAACTGCAGGGGATCCGCCAATTATTGTTTGATCTCAAACTAATTTTTTATGAAAAAAAAAGAAAATTAAATATGCATTAAACCAAAAATATAATAAGCTAAAGTTCAGTCATGATTAATTGTTCCACATTTAAATAAAAAAGGCAAAAATTTAAAAAAATGTACCATTAATATTAAAATACTAATTGGTGAAATACATTATAATTGGTGCAATATCTTCATACTATTGAAAATGATTTATGTTACTTTTATGTCAAATATGACTTTCATGAGTTTTTCAAACATCAGCATGCATGAAAATCTTTACATAAAAAAATTAGTACACATTTCCCTAATAATTCCCTCATAATTTTACTGCAACATTATTGACTATATGTTCAAGAGGAACCGTTCAAATTGTACAACTTAATTGTTTTTCCTCCCTAAAAAAACAACAACTCTTTTTAGAGAGCTTCAAAACAGTTTCACTAATATAACTCTTCCCACCACCTTCACAAATCAAGTGTCAACATTTAAATCAACATTTATCAATTAATATACATTTCCCAAACAATGTTAGTTATCCCAGTTTTTTGTCCTTTGTTTTATTTTGCTTGTTTATAGTTATTACCATGGTTGCTTTGTCCATTTTCATTACTTTATATATAATGCTAAAATTAAAATAATAATAATAATAAAAAATCATAGGTCATAAAATGAAAATGAATATCAGCTATCATCATTTTGATTATCATTATACCTCTAGCTATATGAATTTTGTCCACCAAGTGGTCCTTGGCCTGAAAAAGGTTGAAGAACCCTGACTTACACATCAAATTCAACTGTCCCCACCTTCTTCAAATATCCACAACGTCCAGTCAAGTTGGACTCTTTATTTCTATTGTCGGCTACTTTAATGTGTTCATAACACACTCTATTTATATTTTCTTGATATTTCTCTTTTAATAATTTTGAAGGTTATGTGATACATACTGATGATAGATGTTGGACTGAATGAAAGACCCAGAGGAACAAAGGATGCTCATCATCATCTCTCTTTTACTCTCTCTCACTCACACACACACACACACACACACACACACACACACACACACACACACACACACACACACACACACACACACACACACACACACACACACACACACACAGAGACTGTAAATGGGGAATTTAGATTCCAAGGCTGCACTATTCTTCAAGAGAATGTCTCCAGCGAGAACACAATGTGCAGTTGAAGTGAAGTGAATGGAGGGCATCTGCAGGACTTATGGGTGCGCGTGTTACATTTGTAGAGTGACAAACGCTTGCAGCACATATTAGAGAAGTCCATGTTAATATGTAGATATATGCAAGTCACTTTCAGTTGTCAGAGCGCCAATTTGAAGCTGACAAATTTCTTATTACAGGACATGAATTGCATTGTGGGAAAAACTGTCTTAGAACTGTCCCCGATTTAATTTGAGAGAAAAGTATGCTAACAGTATGAATAGGTGTCATAAGGCCAACAGTGTTATGTTTCATTCAAGCGTTTTGTGCCTGTTTGCAAGTGTATGTGAATATGTGAAATAATTGTACACAAACTAAAGTTATTATTGAATATGTAGATCATTTTTGTTGAATTTTGCCAGTATATTTATAAACAGACATAAAACTATATATATATATATATATATATATATATATATATGTGCTTTTGAGCTCTTTTGAGCTCTCTATTCATCAATGAATCGCAAAAAAAAACAAACATTGTTAATAATAATAAATGTTTAAGCACCAAATCAGGTTATTAGAATTTCTGAAGGATCATGTCACATTATATATTATTATTATTATATATATATATTTTTAGCTAATAAATGCAGCCTTGCTCAGACTTCTTTCAAAAACATAAAAAAAATATTTTAGTGACTGCAAACCTTTAACCGGGAGTGTAGCTACTGCATTTTAAGGCAAATATTTTATCACATCTTACAATACTATATCAGAGAAACTATTTGCTGACAACCGTAGTGTGTATGCTATACAATGCATGCAAATTTTCTGTATGTATAGAATGCCTAGATGACATCAGACTAAAATATTCCAAAATAACATGAAAAGTGAAAAACATTGCTGAAGCTAACAAAAAAATACATTGAAATTAAATGCGGAAAAAAAATAATATAAAAAAATTGAAAATATGAAATTATAACCTTGACACAAATGTGATGTGGAAGTGGATTTCGAGTCACCATTTGAGGCTCCCCAGACATGTGTGCCACTCCTTTCCCTCTTTCGCATCTCAGCATCTCTCTCAACAGAAAACTAAATGTCAGTTTGATCGCATGAAGAAATTCTTCTCATTCCTGCCAACCTGTGCCCCTCTCTCTTTTTTATATCTTCCCTCTCATGTTCCCATACACCTCTTGAGCATAGGGCACGGTGATGAGGCGTTGCTTGTCACAGAACCTATAATATGTGTCTGCTGACATATCTTTTTCTGTCTGAGAAGCAAACATAACTCAGCCTTTCTTAAACTCATGTGTCAAGAGCATGCAGCTCATTTCTGTGCTAAAACACCTTCTTCCTTTTTCTAGGTATGTGTCTGTCAAGATTCTTCATTCCGCTCATCCTCTCATTAACTCTCTTATAATTGCCTCAGAGCTGTAATGTTGCCTGTCTTCTTCAGCCGAACAGCCTTTGCAGTGGCTGCCATGTCTCGATTCTGAAAATGGCATAATATACTTGTCACTTTTTATGAGTGGAAATATAGAGATTTGAAGTAAATGTGTGAGTGTGTGCCTGGCCTTTCTGAGAAACTTATCCATCCATGCTCTTTGAAGAAACCCATTACTGCCTCACCCACACACGAGAATGTTTTACTATAGTTCTCATGGGTATAACAATGTAAAAACAAAAGAAGAGATGAACAGGGAAATAAAGCAAGAATAAAAACATTAGAAACCAGAGAAAGTCATAAGAGGGTTGTGGTTGTGTGCTTTGTGAGTTTATCGTGATATACATAACTCTCACACACACAATATATATATATATATATACATACATACATACATATACATATACATATACATATACAATGAAAATAAATTTTTAAATAAGTTTAAAAAAAATATTTTTAAGAGAGAGTGAGGTAAAATTTTGTTTAACTTTAATAATGGATATGAATGAATGAATTGAATGAAAATAAAGCACAACTGTTTTCAACTTTGAAAATAATAATTATGTTTATTGAGCACCAAATCATCATATTAGAATGATTTCTGAAGGATCATTTGATACTAAAGACTGGAGTAATGCTGTAAAAAAAAAACGTCTTAGGTTACGTATGTAACCCCAGTTCCTCGAAGGAACGAGACGCTGCGTCCAAAAGACGCTAAGGGAACACCTTCAGCGTGACCGGCTCTGAATCCAAATGCAATCTGTCCTATAGGTGGGCGGAATGTCACGGGCGAGGTGACGTAATGACCAGCTGGTATAAAAGCACGTGCGGTGAAACCGGCGTCAGCTTCTAGAATGAAGCAAGCGCTGGCAGGGATGCCGGAAGTGTGGCCTCGCGATGCAGCGTCTCGTTCCTTCGAGGAACTGGGGTTACATACGTAACCTAAGACATTCCTCTTCAGGAACTCGAGCTGCGTCCAAAAGACGCTAAGGGAACGAGATACCCACGGCACCAGACTTACCAATCCCTGCCCCGTGTGTATCCAAGTGGAGCACAACTAAGGCGAGAGGATGGAAGAACCTGGGGTGGCTCGCATGTCCAGGCTATAGAACCTGACAAAAGTCAGGGGCGTAGACCATCCGGCAGCATTGCAGATGTCCTGAATTGGGACACCTGCGAGAAAGGCCTTGGAGGCCGCCACACTCCTAGTGGAATGAGCCTTGACTCCCATCGGCGAGGGGAGTTCAGAGGACTCATACGCAATATGAATGGCATTGACAATCCACCGACTGAGGGTCTGCTTAGAAGCAGGACGACCTCTTTTAGGGGGACCAAAGCAAACTAGCAGTTGGTCCGCCTTTCTCCACATGGCAGCTCTGTGGACGTATGCGTCCAGTGCTCGCACTGGACACATACAATTAAGCTTTTGCTGGTCAGGCTCCCGAAAGGGAGGAGGACTAAAGGCCTGCAGTACTACAGGCTGTGGTGTGACCGAAGGAACCTTGGGGACGTACCCTGCTCGAGGGTATAAAAAGGCTTTGGCCATACCAGGCGCAAAGTCCAAGTGCGTAGGGGCCACTGACAGGGCCTGCAAATCCCCAACTCTCTTCAGAGACGAAATCGCCAGAAGAAACACGGTCTTCAGGGTGAGGTGGCGATCTATGATCTCCTCAATAGGCTCGAACGGAGGCCTACAGAGAGCATCTAATACCACAGCCAAGTCCCAAGGAGGGATCGGGACCTTACTGGAGGCCTTAGCCTCAGTGCACCACGGAGGAAACGTGTCACTAAGGGGTGTCTGCCCACTGACTGTCCACCAAGAGAGGCGTGGTAGGCCGAAATTGCCACCACATAAACCTTCAAGGTGGAGTGGGTTAACCCTGCAGAGAGTCGAGCCTGCAGGAACTCCAGCATTGTACCAACCGGGCAGTTAACTGGGTCGAGCTGGCGATCTCTGCACCATGAAGTGAAAAGTTTACACTTCAGGGCGTACAGTTTCCTCGTTGAGGGAGCTCTGGACTGGAGGATGGTCTCAACAACCTTGGTTGAGAGACCGGACGCTATGAGCCGTGCCCCCTCAGGGGCCACACCCACAGCCTCCATAACTCCGGGTGGGGATGCACCAGTGTGCATCCTGCCTGTGAGAGGAGATCCCTCCTGACTGGAATCTCCCAAGGAGAGCCGTCGAGGAGGGAAATCAGATCCGAGAACCATACTCAGCCCGGCCAGAACGGGGCTACTAATAGCAGCCGAACTCCGTCCCGGCGCACTCTCTCCAGAACTCTGGGGAGCAGAGCAATCGGGGGAAAGGCATACAGACGAAGCCTCGGCCACGTCTGTACCATGGCATCCAGCCCCAGTGGGGCTGGATGAAGTAGAGAGTACCAGAGGGGACATTGCGCTGTCTCCTGAGTAGCGAAGAGGTTCACCTGAGCCTGGCCAAACACTCTCCATATCTGTTTCACCACCTCGGTGTGAAGCATCCATTCCCCGGGCAAAGGCCCCTGTCTCGACAGGGTGTCTGCCCCCACATTGAGATGCCCAGGTATGTAAACTGCTCTGAGTGAGAGGAGTTTGCCCTGGGCCCACACAAGGATCTGGTGCGCCAACCTGTACAGGTGACGCAACCTCAGACCTCCTTGGTGGTTGATATAAGAGACCACCGCTGTGTTGTCGGTGTGAACTAACACATGGTGACCTCTTAGGTCTGGGAGAAAGTATTTCAGAGCCTGAAACACGGCCAGCATCTCGAGCCTGTTGATGTACCAAGCGAGATGATGACCTCTCCAGGTGGCCACTCATGACCGCTCCCCAACCGGTGAGGGATGCGTCCGTCGCTAGCGTTACGCGGCGACACGGAGCTCCCAGCACCGGGCCCTGAGACAAGAACCAAGGTTGTCTCCACATGTCTAAGGCACGTAGGCAACGCCGCGTGACCTTGATCATGCGAAGCGGGTTTCCCCTCTGGGAGAACCCCTTGGTCTTGAGCCACCACTGTAGGGGTCTCATGTACAGCAGGCCAATAGGTATCACGTTGGACGCAGCTGCCATCAGACCCAGCAGCCTCTGAAACTGCTTGACAGTGAGTGACTGGCCTTCTTTCACCCTCCTGACTGTCGTGAGGATCGACTCGATCCGAGCAGGGGACATACATGCCTGCATCGTGGTCGAATCCCACACCACCCCCAGATAAGTGGTTCTCTGTAATGGAGAAAGCACACTTTTCTTGGGGTTCAGTCTTAACCCCAACACTTTCATATGAGCGAGAACAACATCTCGATGTTGAGCCGCTCTTCACTCTGATTGAGCGAGAATCAACCAATCGTCGATATAATTGAGTATGCGGACGCCCTGTAGCCACAGAGGAGCTAACACGGTGTCCACACACTTCGTAAAAGTGCGAGGTGAGAGTGCTAGGCCGAAGGGAAGTACCCGATATTGGTAAGCTTTGCCCCTGAAAGCAAACCTCAGGAACTTCCTGTGAGTGGGAAGGATGGAGACATGGAAGTATGCGTCTTTTAGATCGATCGCGACAAACCAGTCCTCGGACCTGATTTGAGACGCGACCTGCTTGAGAGTAAGCATCTTGAACTTCAGTCTGCTGACTGAGCGGTTCAACTGCCGCAGATCTAAAATGGGACGCAACCCTCCATCCTTCTTTGGAACTATGAAGTACCGGCTGTAGAACCCGGACTCTCTTTCGTGAAGAGACACCACCTCGATGGCCTCCTTCCTTAAGAGAGTATTTACCTCCTGTTCCATTACCAGAGCCTGCTCGGGGCCCACCAAAGTGGAATTCACCCCGTTGAATTGAGGCGGACGAGAACCGAACTGGATTCTGTAGCCTCTCTCTACAGTACGCAGGACCCATCGAGACACATTTGGCAGTAGTTTCCACGCTGCCAGATAGTCTACTAAGGGAACCAGTCTCTCGAGACTGGCCTCTGGTGTAATTAGAGCCGCTAGTTTGGTATCCTGGAACGGCACACCGGCAGGAGAAAGCCAAACTAGCTGCTGCAGAGACCCCCGAAGGGGTGGCGAGCATCTCAGCTCCGCTACGTTTCCGGGCGGAAGAGACTGAGATGTGTGCTCGCTGGAGACCACTGCGCCCTAAGACACCATAAGTGGCAGGGTTGGCAGATCGATCTCCTGAGGGCACTGGGGCGAAACAGGCACCGTGCGCTGCGGTGACCGCTGTTCCACCCCAGCGGGGGCTACCCTCATAAGCCCTGGTCCACAAACATCAGGGCTTCTTGGTCGAAGACCTCCTAGCCCGAAGAACCGTCCGCAGATCCGGCTTAGGCTGGGAGGTCTTTGACCGTGCACCCTTCTTACCACCCCGACTCCGCCTACGCTACGCACCCTTCTCTTTTTGAGCTTCCCTATATGAGGAACCAGCACGCGGCAGGGGCTGCTCTCGCCCAGCAGCCCCTTGAGTTAGAGAGCGTCGAGGGAGAAACCGCTGGAACGCCGCCGCCTGCCTTCCCGCCTCCTGGTGCCTGTCGACAATGGTGTCAACAGCATCACCAAAGAGGCCAGAAGGCGACAGCGGGGCGTCCAAAAGGAAGACCCTGTCACGGTCCTTGATATCTGACAGGGTCAACCAGAGATGCCTCTCCGCTGCTACCAGGGCTGCCATAGACCGCCCAATGGCACGGGCGGTCTCCTTGGTAGCGCGGAGAGACAAATCAGCGGTTCTGCGGAGCTCACAAATGTCGTCCGCACTAAATCCCTCGCCCTCATCTAACTCTTTAAGCAGATCAGCCTGGTACGCCTGCAACACCGCCATGGTGTGCAGGCATGAGCCAGCCTGACCTGCTGCCGCGTACCCCTTGCCCACCAGTGCTGATGATGTGCGCAGCGGCTTGGTGGGCAGGGTCGGAGCCTTCAGAGATGACGGCGCGTCAGGAGACAGATAGTTGCACTATTCATGCAATAGAAACCTTCAAATTACAATATTGTCTCTAGATGCAGAAAAAGCTTTTGATAGGGTTAACTGGAATTTTCTATTTGCAACTTTACACAAATTTGGTTTTGGAAACTCTTTCATAAACTGGTTAAAAATATTATATAACTCTCCAACAGCATGTGTCAGGACAAATGCCCAAACGTCCTCTAGCTTCTGTCTTAAGAGGGGCACCAGGCAGGGATGCCCCCTCTCCCCCTCACTGTTTGCAATTTTTATTGAACCACTAGCAGCAGCAATTAGACAGGCAACAGTGATTAAAGGCATTAAATGCAAGAATGTAGAACATAAAGTTAGTCTTTACGCAGATGATGTGTTACTTTTTCTTCAACATTCAAAAACCACTCTCTCTGAGGTAATTACATTAATAAACTCTTTCTCAAGAGTCTCAGATTATTCAATAAACTGGTTAAAATCAACAGTTCTTCCAATTAATTGTTCCTTCCAGAATTCTTCCACTCCATTGCAATCTGGAAATATTATTAATGTTTCTCCTAAGCTGGCAGATTTGATTAAATTAAACCACATCCCACTTTTAAAGAAGGTAGAAGATGATCTAACCAGATGGAGGTCTCTACCCATATCACTCATGGGAAGAGTCACCTCAATAAAAATGATGGTTTTGCCAAGAATTAATTATTTATTTGCAATGATCCCGAGTAAACCACCACCTGACTGGTTTAGATCTTTGGACTCCTCTATCTCTAAATTCCTTTGGAAAGGTAAACCCCCGCGTATTAGCTTAAAAACGCTGCAAAAGACCAAGGATAAAGGAGGACTAGATCTACCTAACTTTTACCACTATTTCTTAGCCAATAGGCTTCAACACATTTCAGGGTGGTTAAAACACACCCTCTTAGATGAGCCTTGGCTAGATGTAGAACAGGCATTATGCAATAATATAGAGATTTCGGATCTGCCATTCATTAGCTCGATCAGTAAACGACACGTATGCTTTAAAAGCATCAGTATCAGCTCTTCTCTGACAGCATGGTGGGAGTTTCTAAAAATGACGGAGTCTTCACTAATCCCATGCAAACGTACCCCTATCTGGAACAATCCTGACATATTGCTAAACAACAATATGATAAACTTCACAGATTGGAGTTGTAAAGGTATTAAATACCTGGAACATATATTCAAAGGGACAGACTTTATTCCCTTTGACAAATTAATTAAACAATATGGGATTAATAAGAACAGATTTTTAGAATATCAACAAATTAAATCTATTGTAAAAAGGAAATTTAAGTCTAATCATATCAATTTACAAATACCACCAAGTGTGTCAGATTTTCTTAATCTCAAAACCCCCAAATTAATGTCTAAAATATACAGGGCACTTTCCAATATAGATGAATCAGTATCACTTCCTATTGCAAAATGGGAAGCAGATCTATCAGTAAGCTGGGACCATAATTTCTGGTCTCAGATATGTTTAAAAACCTTTGAACTGATTAGAAATCCTGGATTACAATTAATACAATACAAAATTCTGCATAGAGTGCACTACACAGGTCATCGGATGTTCAGGATGGGTTTTACAGCTTCTAACAACTGCTCACACTGTAAAGGCAATACACCTGACAATTACATCCACGCTCTATGGTTCTGTCCACCTGTTCAGAGGTACTGGTACAGGATTTGTGAAGACTTATCAAAGTGTCTTAAATGCTCTATTCCAGCCTCTCCTTTAGTCTGCTTGTTGGGCGACCTAGATGGTGTCACTACAGAAGATAACACAATCCACATGGCTTTCACTGCCCTATGCATTGCTAAGAAGACTGTCCTCATGAACTGGAAAAATAAAAATAATCTTAATATCAACCAATATAGAGATTATTTGTGGGATTATATTAGCCTTGAAACAGCTTCTGCTGACACATTAGATCAATCTCTCTGGGCTCCTTTGATCAGCTCCATCACCTAGTGTGGGTGGGGGTCCCGATTCTGTCCGGCTGTGGTTTTTGTTGTTGGCGTGGGGTGGCAATATGGGCCTGGGGCATCTGGGGGTTCCCTGGGGATGGGTTTCTTGGGGGGTTTGGCGCTGGGGCTGCGGCCTTGGCCTGGATGGGGTATTGGTGACTCTTAGATGCTGTTTCTCTGGCGGCGGCATGCGGCGCTGCTGGGGATGCCTGTGCCGGCGGACGTAGGTTGCCAGCCTGGCGGCCGCACTGTTCCGGGGTTGGTCCGGGGGGGGTTTGGGGATCTGGGGACGCTCTGCCTCCGGCTTGGGGTTACGGCTGGGCCTGGGGGGCTTGGGTCCTGGTTGGTGTGCCGCCGGGAGCATGGGTTGGTGCATGCGCTTGGGCCCGGCTCTGGTGTGGGGGTCTTCGATGCATCGGTGCCTCCGCGGGGGGGGGGGTCCAATAGAGGCGGGGTATACGGGCTTTACCTGGGTGTCTTATTGTCTTATGTAGTTTGGGAAGTGACTGGATGATGGGGTGGGGTAGTTTTTCCTCTGCTGTGGGGTCTGGTGGGCCGCCCCGGGCTGCCATGGGCCCTGGTCTGGATGGGCCTGGGCCCCCCGCCCTGGGCAGATTTGGGGTAACGGGGGTGCCTATGGGGTCAGCGGGGGAGCTGGCTCCAGAGGGGGGGGTATTTTGCCCCCTCTGATGTTTTCCTCCCCATCCCTAAGGCTTCACTTCTCCCGCTCCATCACACCAACACATAGGTAGGGTTTTGAGGTGCGGGTGAGTCGCTGGGATGCGGGGGAGGTGGTACTCCTCTGTCTCCTCGTGGCCGCCTGCATCTCAATTACACATTACAGCTTAGACATTCTCATTACTTACTGTCACATGACACATACATATAGGGCCTTGGGGTGGGCACACTGAATGGCATCCGGAGGGCGGTCTGTTCATTCAGCCTTCCCTCTGGTGCCAGTGCCCACTTCTCAATTTTAAGTTGCACATAGACATTGAGGGCTCTAGGGAGGGGACGAGCTGACACAAGCTTGTGGAGGGTGCCCCTCCCCTGTTTTAAAGCACCCTGTTTTAAAGCACCTTAGAACAACACACACCAACACTACATTTGAGCGGGTGGGGTGAAGCATGGGGTCGTTTTTTTTTTTTTTTTTTTTTTTTCACACCCCTGTTCTCTGTTCTCTGTCTGGGGCCGGGGCTGTGAGGATGAGCTGGCCGCCCGGTCGGGGTCTGGGCTGTTGATTTTCTCTGCTGCTGCGGGGACCGGGGTGGTCTTCCTGTCCCCACGCCGGAGCGAAGGGGGTTCAGCTCCGGGATCGGGCGCTGGCTACCCCTCTGGGGGTGGTGGTGCCTGGATCTAGGAGTATAGAGTGCATATGGGGAGTGTGAGTGTGGGTACTGTGTCCATTTTTGTGTGTCTACATGTGGGGCGAAGGTGTGAATATTTGTTTGCGTGCATGAGGGTGGGAACATATGCTTGTGTATATGTGTGCTTGTCGTCTACGTCTATGTGTCAGGTCGGGCCTTAGACTCCGCCTCACTCATCATCTTAGTCGACCCCCTCCCCACCACCATGCCCTGCCGGTGGAGGATGCCGCCGGTGCGTTGGTGATTTCTCGCGCCGGGGCAGGATGCTCGGGCGAGCGCCGGCCCGCTCTCGGCGGTCGATTGGCGGGGCCTGGCCCTACTGGCCTTGCTGGGCCCCGTTTGTGGGGTGGGGGGCCTTTGGGTCTCCGGGCCCAGGGCCTGGTCCGCCCTGGTGTGGTCGGCTGCCGGTGGAGCCTGCGGGCTTGCCGCCACGGCACCCTGGGGCGCCTACACTGTGGCTGTCGGAGGTCCCGCCTTCGGCTCTCCTCTGCCCTTTTTTTGGGTGGAGGCCGCGGTTGTCCCTGCGGTGGTTCTCCTGGGGGTCTCGTGCCCTGGGGGGCCTCCGGATGTTTGGGGCCCGGGTCTGTTCCGTGCCTGCTTCATGCCTTGCGGGATGGGGCTGTTGTTCCCCACACACACTATTAAACATTTACATGGAGGAACCTTATGAACACAAGCGCGCTCACACACACAGGTGTACACTCAAGCATTCACATTGGTGTAAAAACAGGTGCTCACAGACACACATTGTCTTGATCTGCTGTTGCTTCAAAACTTATTTTGTAATATTAGTTATGTGTGCTGCTCAATAACATTTAACATTTAGAATTTATTGTGATTTATACAGATGTTGGTTGTTGCTGCAGTCTCTTTGATGTTGTGTCTTCGGTTGTTTTCTCTTTTTGTCAGCAGGTATTGAAGCAAATTGTCTGTTTTTTTGTTTTTGTTTTTTCTCCCTCTCTCTCTCTATCCCCCATTCTCCTTTTTTCTCTCTCTCTCTTCCCCTTCTTTGTTGACTTTCCCCACAACCTTTTTATTTTTATTTTTATTTTATTTTTTTTTCCTATCTTCTTTCTTCTTTCTCTCTCTTGTTTTCTCTGTCCCCTGGTCTTGTCTGTCACAGTGTGGTTAAGTAAAAGGGTATATAAAATTTAATTAATTAATTAATATTAAAAAAATAAAATAAATAAATAAATATATTTAATTAAAAAAAAAAAGAAAAAAAAAAAAAAAGGCTGTGAATGATGATAGTATAGCCATGCATATGTACTGTCATGTGTTATCTGTGCTACTGACAGGCCAAAAAAAAAAAAAAAAAAAAAAAAAAAAAAAAAAAAAAAAAAAAAGGAGACAGATAGCTCGCAAGCGTCTGTTCCACACGCGGCATCGCTCTGTAACCGCGCTCACTCGTCCCTGCCACATTACCGTAGTAATCCGACAGAGGGACGAAGAGGTGGGCCGAGAAAGGTTTTCCCCACGACCTCGACACCTCAGTGTGGAGGTCGGGGAAAAAAGGCAGGCTCCGATGTGGAGGTGCTGTCTGAAACCGCAGAAAACGCTCATCTAACTTGCCTCTCTGCGGTTCGACAGGACGCTCGGCCGACCAGTCAAGGCTCAACGTTGCCGCGGCACGAGTGATCACCTCCACCAGCTCCTCATATTGGGGTGAAAGAGGGGGTGCAAAGTGCTCAATGTTTCCCGTGTCAACCTCCTCGGAGGAAGACACGAGAAGCGCCGAGGCCGCTGCCCGAGGGGAAGTAACTGCAGGGCGGGCTTCCGATCTTGGAGAGCGGTCATGAGCTCTGACAGGTGAGGATGGAGATAGAGACTCGCTCGTCTCCGATCCCTCCACCAGATCCCGCTGCGAACCCCACGAGCGCCGCCTTCGCTCCGCCTCAGCGGAAGCGGGGCCAGCGCCACGAGGAACGCCAATGAAAGAACCCTCCCCGGAGAAGAGGGCCATTTCGGGAGCGAAGCACACGCAGAGGGAGGCTCTCGCAGAGCGGGCAATCAGCCCCCTCGAGAGCCGCCTCCGCATGCCTTGCTCCCAAGCAAAGCACACACAAGCTGTGTGTATCACCTGCACACAAAAAACGCTTGCAGGGAGGAACACATTGCTTGTACTGTGCTTCGCTCTCGTGTTTAGTCTTAAACATGACTAAACTCTTTGAAACAGACAGACAACGGTAAATAAGACTCACAGATACACAGAGCGCTAGCTGAATGACAGAAAGCTGACGCCGGTTTCACCACACGTGCTTTTATACCAGCTGGTCATTACGTCACCTCGCCCGTGACATTCCGCCCACCTATAGGACAGATTGCATTTGGATTCAGAGCCGGTCACGCTGAAGGCGTTCCCTTAGCGTCTTTTGGACGCAGCTCGAGTTCCTGAAGAGGAATCACCTTGCATCAAAGGAATAAATTATATTTGAAAATTAAAGGAATGTGTTGTGTTTTTGTGTCTGTGAGCTATATGATGGACCAGTGGGGGTAAAAAGGTAGGGAAAGACTGAACGATGAAAGGATTAGGGTGGAGTTATAGGTCAGACAAGCAGAAAGTGAAAAAGGGAGATGCAGAATATAAAAAAATACAGAAAAACAGAGTGAGATGTGTTTATGAAAGGTTGAATGGATCTGGATCAAAGCTGGATTCCTGATTCATAGTCAGTTCAGCAGACTATCAACATATATTGATGCAGACTTAAGCCATGCCTTGTTACTGTTCTGTCAGTTCTGTCACAGTGCAAAATATAACATCAATATCAGGCTGTTATTACATCAACCAGTCACTATGGCCCCAAGCTTTGGATCTCTCCCCCAGACAACCTACGAGCTGCCACATGCTTTCCAAAAGGATCTGTCACCATCACTCTTAGACTAAGAGAAGATTTCAGTACCTCTTAAATGAATCATGAGAGTTTGTACCATAAACTCATTTTAAATCCATCCTCTGTAATTCACAATTTTTTTTTTTTTCATCTGGTTTTCTGGCAATAACCACTAAAGAAATACAAGCAGCCCTGTTTCTGCAGTTAGATTCTCCTTGAACTCTGTGTTGCCTGTAATGGGAACTAAATCTGAGCACAGCTAATGCGCTTTGCAATTCCTGACCTCAACACAGTACTGCTGGGATTCAGGGTATCATGAGAGGTTGCACAAAATCAGTGTTTTTACTAAGTGTTTTTATGGTAATTCTTAAGGCCAGTATACTTTGATATTTACGTGTGCGCGAGGGTCAGCGTACAGCGCCTGGTGAAAATAGTATGCTCATAGGTACTGTACGCGCATCATCCGATTTTTTGTAACCGTGCATACTTTTTACGTGCAGGTCGCACATGCGCACTGAATAATTTTTTGCAGTAATCAGATGTTCCACAAGGTGGCAAAACTGGCCCAGGCCATTGTTTCACAGTAGAAAACGAAACTAAAGAAACATCAACAACAAGCATTAACAAGCGCTCATGTGAGAGGGTTGTGAGAGAGCCGCAACTCTAAAAGAGTACAATTTTATGGGTCTTCAATTTTAATTTTATTTAACTTCTGGAGAAAAATACAGCAGACACTGGACAAAGTAGAAGCTTGTAACACTTTATTTTGATAGTCCACTTTAGACATTCTACTAACAGTAAGTATCTACATGTCAACTAGCAGTCATTAGAGTATTTGTAGACTGTCTGCTTAATATCTTCTAACACTTTATTTTGATGGGTCCACAACATACAACATACTGACTATGAGAAACTTATTCTACTAACTCCAAACCTACCCTAACAGTCTACTCTGAGCGGTAGTAGACATGTAGTTACAAATTAATGAGAATTAGTTGACATGTAGTTACAAAGTTACTTATAGTTAGTAGAATGTCTAAAGTGGACTATCAAAATAAAGTGTAACCAAGAAGCTCTCTAGAGCACATGTGTCGACCACTTGTGTTCGCGCACACTGTCAAATGGAGTAGCTATAGGCTATTTTGGAACTTTTTTTATTTTACTATTTTATTTAATTTTATTTTACTATTAACTATTTTATTTACTTTTTTATTTTTTTATTTTTTTTTAATAATTTTTTATGCCCGGATAAAAACATCCATTGAACCTGCTCCGGATAAAAACATCCATTGAACCTGCTCCGAAGTCCCGTTCTGAATTAAATGATTTGCGGTAGGGCCTACGCGATCCAACTGTAGTGCTTCGAAACAGTGAATCATTTTGCGATGCAGTGGTTTAACTGATTAGGAGTTTCAAAAAGCTCTGTTGATACTGTGTTCTTTGCTTGATTTCTCTGTATAATTTATTCGTTGTTTGAATAACAGTGAAAATGAAATCATTACAATAAATAGGTCTAACTTACAATGTTTTTATTAAATTGTTATCACGTTAGACACAGACAGTTTCCATCATATTAAAAACATTTCATGACATGACACTCATTATCTGGTACTTGCCTAAAAAGACGGGTTTATAATGTGCATTGTTGACAGATTACAATAACATTAGGTTACTGTAGCCTTGCTAGAGTTGGGTCAACCACCTCCTATGGAGAGAGAAAAAAGTTTTCAAGCATCCCCCCCCTCTGCTTTTTTCACAAGTCACACCCTGAAAAAAAAAAAAAATATATATATATATAGAGAGAGAGAGAGAGAGAGAGAGAGAGTAATTTCAAAAACATTAAAAAATCTTACCGAGCCAAAACTCTTGAACATTAGTGTATTTCACAATTTTGACTTTATTTCTCTTACAGAATAATTGTGTCACAAATCCTGGTCATGAACTTGCTTCATTCACCACTAGAGGTCACTCTCCCATCACATGGACTTTCACACAGTTACAGATCACTCATAGACTGCATTTCCCATCATTCACTGCACCCACACAGCTGTTCACAATGATCACGCTTGCACCTGTTCACCATCTCACAATCACCATCATCCAATCACACACACACACACACACTACATAAACCCTGGACTTTCTGCCACTCACTGCCGAGTATTGTTAGCCCAGCTACATACCAAGCATATCCCGAGTTAGATTTCCTGTGTTCCCAGTATCCCGAGTTAGATTTCCTGTGTCCTGATTCTTGCACGTGCTCCTGGATTATTCTCTCTGCCTAGCCCTCTGGATAAAGTTTGCCGATCGCCGACCCACGCTTGCCCTTGGATTATTCTCTGCCCTGTCTTTGTCATCCCTGTTTGCCACTGTCCGACCCTGCCTGTATTGACCATGTACTATAATAAAAGCTTGCAGATGGATCCGCATGTCTCACGTCTTGTCAGCTCCGTAACAGAATACTCGGCCACACAAGGATCCAGCGGCTTTCATGAACAATACTGGCCCGGTATGTACACTGCAAGACTATTATTATCCCTCAAGCAGGGTAAGCGATCACTCGAGGACTTTATCCAAGAATATCTAGATGTTGCTAATGATTCAGATTTTCCGGACGATGTCTTGATCGATTGTTTTTGTGACGGCATTAATCAGCCGCTCAAATCACAGTTAATCCGTGAGGGTCCCCGCTCATCTCTCAGTCAGTTTATGGACTATGCTTTATTGACTGTTGGTTCAGCATTCACTGTGGGGGTCGCGGAGGAACGATACACCGCACCCAATTGTGTGATCACAGCCGCGCTAGAACGCTCTCACAAAATGGCGGCCACAACACCCCGTAGCGTCATCGCTGCCAATCACAAACCAAGTCAAGTCCCAGCTGATGTTAAAGAGCCAAGTCAAGTCCCAGCTGATGTTAAAGAGCCAAGTCAAGTCCCAGCTGATGTTAAAGAGCCAAGTCAAGTCCCAGCTGATGTTAAAGAGCCAAGTCAAGTCCCCGCTGACGTTAAAGAACCAAGTCAAGTCACAGCCAATGTTAAAAGATCAAGTCAAGCTACAGTTGATCATCACAAGTCAAGCCAAGCCACCAGTGATCTCCGTGAGTCAAGCCAAGCCACAGTTGATCGTCACGAGTCAAGCCAAGCCACAGTTGATCGTCACGAGTCCAAGCCACAGTTGATCGTCACGAGTCCAAACAAAGCACAGTTGATCGTCACAAGTCAAGCCAAGCCACCAGTGATCTCCGTGAGTCCAGCCAAGCCACAGTTGATCGTCACGAGTCACGCCAAGCCACAGTTGATCGTCACGAGTCATGCCAAGCCACAGTTGATCGTCACGAGTCCAACCAAAGCACAGCTCTCCAGCCAGAGTCACACCACGTCTCAGCTCTCCAGCCAGAGTCACACCACGTCTCAGCTCTCCAGCCAGAGTCACACCACGTCTCAGCTCTCCAGCCAGAGTCACACCACGTCTCGGCTCATCATCCAGAGTCACACCAAGCCACTGTGGATCATCATGAACTCACCCAACTCACAGCTGACCAGCCAGAGTCACACCACGTCTCAGCTCTCCAGCCAGAGTCACACCACGTCTCAGCTCTCCAGCCAGAGTCACACCACGTCTCGGCTCATCATCCAGAGTCACACCAAGCCACTGTGGTTCATCATGAACTCACCCAACTCACAGCTGACCAGCCAGAGTCACGCCATGTCACAGCTGACCAGCCAGAGTCACGCCATGTCACAGCTGACCAGCCAGAGTCACGCCATGTCACAGCTGACCAGCCAGAGTCACGCCATGTCACAGCTGACCAGCCAGAGTCACGCCATGTCACAGCTGACCAGCCAGAGTCACGCCACGTCACAGCTGACCAGCCAGAGCCTCTTCACGTCTCAGCTCCTCAGCCAGAGCCTCTTCACGTCTCAGCTCCTCAGCCAGAGTCTATCCCACCCAGACACTTAAGGTCAGTCCTGCGAGTTCTCCGGTTGATATCCAGCGTGAGGGATGCACAGTTGGTGTCTGTACGCACTGCTGGTATCCCCAAATCCACTCACTTTGACCCTCCTGTCCCTGAACTGATTACCCTGTCTGAAGCGCATCCCAGGATGGGGATCGCGTTATGTTGCATTTGGGCCGCATAAACCATCACTGAACTGCCCCAGGGGATGGCGTCCGCTGCAGAACCTCCCCAAGCGGTGGTGCTCGCCTCAGCCCCTTGCAAGGTGGTGGCGCCCAGCAATGTACTCTCAGCCGGTCATGTTACCACCGTAGAACCTCCAGAGGTGGTGGCGTTAGCTGCAGAACCTCCAGAGGTGTCGGTGGTATCTTCCTGTGAACTTTCACCCTGTCCTGTCACTGCTATGGAGGCCGTCTGTGAGCTCTCACCCTGTCCTGTCACGGCTATGAAGGCCGCCTGTGAGCTCTCACCCTGTCCTGTCACGGCTATGGAGGCCGTCTGTGAGCTCTCACCCTGTCCTGTCACGGCTATGAAGGCCGCCTGTGAGCTCTCACCCTGTCCTGTCACGGCTATGAAGGCCGCCTGTGAGCTCTCACCCTGTCCTGTCACGGCTAGGAAGGCTGTCTATGAGCTCTCGCCTGCTCCAGCCATGGAGGCCGTCTATGAACTCTCGCCCTGTCCTGCCCCGGCCATGGAGGCCGTCTATGAACTCTCGCCCTGTCCTGCCCCGGCCATGGAGGCCGTCTATGAACTCTCGCCCTGTCCTGCCCCGGCCATGGAGGCCATCTATGAATCCTTGTCCTGCGCTGTCACGGCTAAGGAGGCCGCCTGTGAACTCACGCCCTGTCCTGCCCCGGCCATGGAGGCCGTCTATGAACTCTCGCCCTGTCCTGCCCCGGCCATGGAGGCCGTCTATGAACTCTCGCCCTCTCCTGCCCCGGCCATGGAGGCGGTCTATGAATCCTTGTCCTGCCCTGTCATGGCTATGGAGGTCGTCTGTGATCTCCCGTCCTGCCCCGATGTCACGGCTACGGAGGCCATCTGGGATTTCCTGTCCTGCCCTGGCACGGCTATGGAGGCCGCCTGTGATTCCCAGGCCTGCTCTGCCACGGCCCCTGAGACCAGGAAGGCTTTCCCTGTGTTGTCTGTCTCTGCTCTCCCTGTGTTGTCTGTCTCTGCTCTCTCTGTGTTGTCTGTCTCTGTTTCCCCCCAGATCTCAGACTCAGACATGGTTTCCTGCCTGGTCTACGGTCCTACTCCGGTCTGGTGGTCTCTGGTCCTGTCTGCTCCACACTGGGGGGCTCCTGTCATGCCTGCTCCGCCCTGGGGGGCTCCAGGTCCGTCTGCTCCGCCCTGGGGGGCTCCAGTCCTGTCTGCTCTGCCCTGGTGGGCTCCAGTTCTGTCTGCTCCGCCCTGGTGGGCTCCAGATCCGCCTGCTCCGCCCTGGTGGGTTCCAGTTCCATCCTCTCCGCCCTGGCTTCCACATGGACCTGGCCCTCCGTCCCTCCCCCTGTTCCGCCTCCGCTCCACCTCCCTCCTAGGATTGTTTAGGAGCGTCTGGAAGCCGCTCCTTGGGGGGGGGCTATGTCACAAATCCTGGTCATGAACTTTGCTTCATTCACCACTAGAGGTCACTCTCCCATCACATGGACTTTCACACAGTTACAGATCACTCATAGACTGCATTTCCCATCATTCACTGCACCCACACAGCTGTTCACAATGATCACGCGTGCACCTGTTCACCATCTCACAACCACCATCACCCAATCACACACACACACACACACTACATAAACCCTGGACTTTCTGCCACTCACTGCCGAGTATTGTTAGCCCAGCTACATACCAAGCGTATCCCGAGTTAGATTTCCTGTGTTCCCAGTATCCCGAGTTAGATTTCCTGTGTCCTGATTCTTGCACGTGCTCCTGGATTATTCTCTCTGCCTAGCCCTCTGGATAAAGTTCGCCGATCGCCGACCCACGCTTGCCCTTGGATTATTCTCTGCCCTGTCTTTGTCATCCCTGTTTGCCACTGTCCGACCCTGCCTGTATTGACCATGTACTATAATAAAAGCTTGCAGATGGATCCGCATGTCTCACGTCTTGTCAGCTCCGTAACAGATTGCATAATTGGAATTGTGGCTTTATTTTGAGATAATGTGACTTTCTTCCTTTTTTTATATCTCACAGTGTGAGTTTATTTCTTAATTTAAAATATATCCCTAATACCCTTTTTTACTCTGAGGTAGAAACTGGCATTCATGCACAGTCCTTAAACGTCACAAATGGATTAATGTGAGCCTATAGAGTAAATCTTGAACCCTCAGAGGTACGTCCTACAAATCTAATAGTCTCTAATGAGTGTAATTGGGTTGAGGGTAAAAGATAAGACTGTGCAAAAGAAGCCTCACAGCCCTGCATGTTCACAGAGAAGTACACTAGAGAAATGGTGTATACACAACATTCAACATCCCTGAAGCATGCCTCAGGCCACAGTAATACTCACATGTTGCAGGTCAGAGCTGCTGGTGCTATTCAGATCATTTAATTATCTTAAACTCGGGATGAGGCATGTCACCAAGGACGAAAGGACTCTGACTAACTACCGAGAAATGAACTCGGGGAAGCTGTGGCAGCATGTCTGCAAGATCCTCCACAAATATTAGAATTAGTGACTTTCAGCCTTTCGTAGAGAAATACAGACATGAACACACACACACTTGTCAGTGGGGCTTTAATGCTAAATTCAACTCCTTCAAGGATCTGTCAACCATGTACGGGCTTTTGGCAAACATTCAAATGCCACCACCTTCTCACTCTTACCTTCTATCAGTCTTTCTGTCACTCTTTCTCGTAGTCCTCATCTTTCTTCTCTTTGTCACTTGTCATTACTGTCTGTAAATGCCAGCTGATAGAGCGGCCATAAATCCACTCCTGCCCTGCGCACCTGTCAAATTCATCTTCTTTGTCTCACACACAAAGAAAAGAGAATGTCTTGAGCAATACAAAAAGAAAGTTTCTTAAAAGATTCATTTTAAATATGGATTCAAGAGTACCAACTAACATACCTGCCTCCTTCCAAACCTGTATGACTTTGTTTCTTCTGTTGAATGTAAAAGATATGTTGAAAAATCTTCCTGATTTTTGTCCATACAATCAAAATCAGTGAAGTCTAATGTTGACCCCCCTCCCCCCAAAAAACAAACAAACAGAAGAAATGCCATTTTCTTGAAACTACATCAAAACATGTCACACAAACAGAATTACCCCAAATGTCGTCCCATCTAGACAAACACAGTTGTCTGAACAACAAGCCTTTGTGAGTTCCCAGCATGTATCACAGCATGAATAAATTATACAGTTAGGCTACTGTTCCAGGATTATTATTTTGCTGTGCGCTGACTTCATTTAAACCTTTTCATTGTTGTTTTGTCATTATTGTTGGTTACTGATGTAAAGAGCTAATCTTTTTTTACATTTGTTGATTGCCAAAATTCTTGATGTTTGTGTGTATGTTCAACCACTTAAATCAATGTGATGGATATCTTAGTTTTGTAGGATGATTTCCAAATAAATTAGGTTGTCTATTAAGGTTTCTATAACATTTCACTGTGTTCTCAATGCAATCATTACAATTTGCTTATGTGCTTGTACATCTGAAATAAACTGATGAAGGAATAAGTCCATGGTTGCCATTAATAAACAGATGTAAAAATGATAATGTAGTGACTTTTTACAACCTCATTTTTTTTTTCACCCCCGGAAACAGAAAAATAAATACCTCAACAACAGTAATTGTTGTTTTAGTTGCTGTGGCAAGATTATTTTTATTAACAAAATAAGACAATTACATTTCATGAACAAACAACTTTTCGTTGGCTAAGATTCTTTACTGAGAAGAACTAAAAACTATTGTTTTTTTTTCTCAACTATTTATCTTTTGCAGTGTGAATAAATGATTTTCATTTTCATTTTTGGGTGCATTATCCCTTTAATCCTTTAGATTACTGCATGTCTGTGAGAGAGCTCCAATAATCCCATGTGTTGCAAGATTTCAATCCTGTCTGTCTAGAGAGCTCTGAAAAGTCACATTATTCCTCATCTTCTTGTACTGTAGTTCTGTTTTGCTGGGGAAGAGTTTACAGTAAACATGCAAATATTAAATATAAACCAAACATATGCTCACCAACCAGGTTTTCATGTATACATTGATTACTTTCATTATAATAGATGGAAAACTAAAAGTGCAAAAGCTATCACAGCTAAATTTCTTTGCATATTAAAATAACTAGTCTGTCATTTTCTCCGGTTCTCTTGTAGATTTATACAATGTGCTGCCTCTCTGATGAAGTTAACAGACTAATTAAGACTAAAGAAAACTTGTTTCCCAAGGGCAGCCTCTCCAATCCGCTGCTAATTAAATCTAGGGAGTGTGAGTGATACACAGCCAGATCGGATGTGATGGCACATTCCTGGATGAGGCTGAGACAGTCTAAGACCAGAGAGAGAGGCTTGATACTCATCGTTGTGTAATGGACAAGTCATTGCAGAACTCTAGTTACTTACTGAGAAATACATGACATAGAGAAAGAAATAGGGGAAAAGGAAAAAGCACTGCACTAAAACAAACAAACAAACAAAAAATCTGGGATAATGGAATAGAGCACTTGAGACAGGTGTACACTGTGTGATTTCGTTTTTCCGTGTCCTGTATGATTGCTTGTCAAAATTCAAAATATGACTCAGGTGGGATCTTGGTTAAAAAGCAAGACAGCCGGTATGAAATCAACAGTCTTTTATGTCAGACTGTATAATATATAAACCTTGGGTCATGATTGACAGGCCTGACTGGGTGATTTATCAGACATGTCATGCTCTAACATCCTCATTGTGATTGAAATGTGATTGAAATGATGTTCAGTTAACCATCCATTGCCACAAAGTACTATTCAAAGGTTTGGGGTTGGTAAGATTTTGTTTTTAAAAGAGGTCTCTTATGATCACCAAGGCTGCATTTATTATCAAAAACACAGTAAAAACAGTAATACAGTAATAACTGTTTTCTATTTGAATATATTTTAATTTATTCCTGTGAAGCAAAGCTGAATTTTCAGCAGGCATTGCTCCAGTCTTCAGTGTCACACAATCCTTCAGAAATCACTCTAATATACTGATTTGCTGCTTAAGAAACATTTATTATTATTATTAATAATGAAAACAGTTGTGCTGCATAACATTTTTGTAAAAAACTGTTTTTGTTAAACTGTCACTTGCATCATTGCTGCAATTTTTTTTCAATTTTTTTTTTATTTATTTATTTATAATTTATCATTTATTAAATACTTTGTGATTGATGAGTAATTAATTGAACAACTGCTCTGGACCGTGTGTACTTTATGATATAGAACAAAACATAAAAATCTCTTCAAGTAACTTTAACCACAGATCTTAATTTAGTCATAAAACTGCTATACTAAAAACCCATAGGAAATTGTAGAGGGAACCAATGCGTCAAAAATGCAAATTCCGTTCCTGGTTTTACCTATCTGTTGTAGACTGGCAAGTTAACATTACGTGGGAGGTCATGCGTGCAAACACGTCCTCAGGTACATACAACTGTGTTGCTGTGTGTGCACAAAACACCCAAAGTACACAATAACAATCAGATGGATTTTACAGTGTATAATTCTGTTTTAGATGACATTTAAGTGAGTGCAGGGAGAATGTTTAATCTCCTGAGATGTCACCGCAAGGCTAATTGTAACTATCATATTCCATATGCTCCAATTTTTTCCCACTCGTCCTTTATTATATTACATTACATAAGCCCATAAAAGGACTTCTGGTGCATTTACAAAAGGTAGAACACACTGAAGACAAAAAGATCATAATTTCTGACCAGCCCAAGATGTCAAACTTTATTTTTTTATGCAGCCACATTTACATGCCAGTGCTCAAACCAGGAATAGCAATATCCACTGGGAAAACCAAAGCAGAAACTGATGAGAAAATATGTCGATGTGAAAGCAAAGAAGAAAGTGTGATGACAAATCAAGGTGAAGTGGAAAAGAATGAACTGATGAATGCAGAACATAACTATGATTCACTCTTAAAAATAAAGGTGCTTCACGATGCCATAGAAGAACCTTTTTGTCTAAATGGTTCCATAAAGAATATTTAACATCTGAAGAACCTTTCTGTTTCACAAAAGGGTATTTGTGGTGAAAGAAGAATCTTCAGATTATAAAAAGGTAAGGAAGAGATGGTTCTTTAAAGAACCTTTGACTGAATGGTTCTTTGTGGAACCAAAAATGGTTCTTCTATGGCATCGCTTGAGGAACCTTTTGAAGCACCTTTTTTTTTTAAGAGTGTACAGACTAGAATAGATTTGCACCTACATCAAGACTTTATGTAAAATACCCTTCCAAAACCCAATCCAGCATCAGTTTGAATATATAGTAGCTGAATAAGTTCAACGGTGTAACGCCAACTGGCAACATGGGTTCCAAAATCATGCATGGGTCAAATAACCCAAAACGGTCTGGACAGGAGTCTTATTTTTGTTCTTATCATACCTGAAGATCACTTGTCTTGTATTTGGCACTTGCTGTGGAAAAGAGTCACTCCACTTTTGGTATAACATATTGGCCGTTTAATTGCAGCTGTAAGGGTTTGTGTACACACAACCAATGCAATTCAGTGCTGCACAGCTGCTCAGGTAAAAAAAAAAAAAGAAAGATTGTTAGAAAATGGAAAATGGACTATTCACTTACAAGGAAAGGTCCATTTTCAGCTAGCAACCCTTCCATGGCAGCAACTTAGACCTCCATTCAGTCATAGTACTAGAATGTCAAGAGAAGGTCATTTCAGCCAAATGGTACCACAATAATTAGTTTAGGTATTGTGCCTTTGAACATGGCACTTAACCCGAAGCTCTTCCAGTGTGGTTGTCCCTCTAAATGTAATACTAGTTGCTTTGGATGAAAACATCTGTTAAATAACTACCTGTTCTCAATCAATTTCTACATCAGCAGATCCTTCAGGATAACAGATTAGAGTCCCTGACAGAACAAACATACACATCTCTGGGTGCACTAAAAATCCAATATGAGTGTTCAAAATACTCACTTTATCAAAGGTTCTTCATGCACCTTGATTTATTAGCCCTGCTATCGGCGATGTTTACTTCCATAAAATATTTGATTCTGAATGAACATAGGAGGTTAAATCACATGGGAGGTTGCATTTCTGAAATATTGGCAATCTATCAGGCTATGCTTACTTATTACCACAGACCAGATTTTATATACAGTACATTTATACATTCACATTTTGTCTGTTAAAAGAATAGTTCACCCCAAAATTAACATTTCCTGATTATTTACCCATGATTTGATTGTTTTACTAGGATGACCCTTATTGTGCCGTAAAATCCCTTATGAATTTTGGACCGTCAAAAATGGACTATGTTGAGCCCCGTTGCAAAAAATCCTGGAAAGTCATATACACAAATAATCAGGAAATGTTCATTATAGGGTAAACTATTCCTTTAAGAACTGTGAAAATGTCAAGGAAGTCAGATAAAAAAAAAAGCAAAAGTAATCAATGTTTGGACTAAAATTACATCTGAAAACATAGATTTAAGTACAGAGAAATGCAGAGTCAGGGTTTGTGCTTGCTTCCTGAGTAGAGTCAAATTTAATTGCTTACAATGTATTATAAATCAGTTTCACTCCCACATTTTCCTTTATCTTTGATGCCATTTCACACACTTGTAATTTCTACCAAAGCAGTTGCTCTCTTAATGCAAAAAACCTCATTAAAGTTTGCATTAGGTGGTTAAGAAGTCCTTTATTTTTAGCCTCTTTATGACAGAATCTGTGGCCATTCATTCATAACACAGGGCAGTGGGGAAAATGTTTTTTAAAAGTTCTTAACTTAAGCACTGCATTTTTAGAACAGTGTGTCATGCGTGCAACACTGCAAAAGATGCAAAACAGCACCTCTGTTAAACACATATGTCTAGCAGGTTTATACAGAAAAACAATGCAAAAGCAGTGAAATGCAAATCACATTCTGTGTGAACAGATTCTAGGCCTGTTTCACACCTAGTTTAAAATGGGCAAAACATAAAAACACACTATTTTCAGCTTTTGCATGCCAGGTTAAACATGTAATTTCTTTGTGCTAAGTCTATGCCTGGCCTATTGAAAAAAAATATATACTAAAATGTATTTGAAGTACATTTTTTTTTTGCTGACTAAGTACTGTATGCTACAAATATTTACATATAATGTGCTTAATAAAAAAATACCCTGCAATTGTACTTTTGGTATACTAAACTGGAATTCTTAAAGTCTGCTAAATTGGAACAACTGATTTTGAGCTTAATGCACTTTAATTGTGTGGAAGTAGTGCTGAGGTCCAACTAAAGATATACTTAAAGGGTTAGTTTACCCAAAAATGAAAATTAGCCTGTGTTTTACTCACCCTCAAAGCATCCTAGGTGTATATGACTTTCTTCTTTCAGACAAATTATATTAAAAATAGTATGACGTATGACGTCCGGCGTATGACGTAGGCGTAGTGTGACGAATGCGGAGAGGGAACAAAACCAAATGACGGTCACGAATTAGAAGTACAAAACGAGGATTTGTAAAGAAAAATGTAGAAGGATTTCGATATAAGCCAAGAGGAGACTGGTTCTCCTTTGCTAAAGTAAGGAAAGTTTGCTTCCTTTGCTCCAGTAAACACACTCGCGAGACTAGCATATCTCATATGTCCTACATCATCTGCCGGAACGGCTTGCACAGTCAGTGGAAGTGAGAAAAAAGTGTTTATTACATTTGAAATATGGATATTTTTGTTACAAAAACGCATGGATTCGCTACAGGAGGCCTTTATTCCCCCCCCGGAGCCGTGGGAGGCATGTTTTATTACGGATACGAGCGCTTTATTTCACGTCTTCTGGATTGTTGACAAAAAGCACCCGCTTACCCCTATTGTAACACAATTTTTTATATAACTCCGATTGGATTCATCTGAAAGAAGAAAGTCATATACACCTAGGATGCCTCGAAGGTGAGTACATCACAGGCTAATTTTCATTTTTGGGTGAACTAACCCTTTAAGTATATACGATGGTGCTAAAGTGGAACTATTGCAGGTATACATCATGTGCACTTTAAATATCTTACATTTAAATACTGCTATTATACAGATATCAAACAATCCTAATCAATAGTGATATTAACCTGTTAACCTCTTTTAAGGCTCTTTGAAACTCATTGTTGGCAAAATATTAAGAAATGTGCAATGTGCAATAAAGAAACTCAAAACAAAGTTTAATTCTAATTATGAAAAAAATCTTAAGTGATATGCCGATAAATATGTTAATGGTTTTGAAGTATACTTAGTTGTAATTATTATTATTTATTTATTTTAAATTATGGCAAATATTTTTTTTTTAATATTTATATAACTAGGGTGGGCCCTATATATATATGCTGCTCTGTTGTGTTGGAAGCTGTCTGATCACGTCATCCTTGTTAATGGTTGTTTGTAGCTTTTTTGTGTGAATTTAATAATTAAATGAAGAAAAGCATGCCCTGGGGTCTAGAGGGCAAGGCCAAACTTGTTCTAGCTTATTTTTTCACATCCCTTTTCTGGCCTCAAAGAGGGACAGTCTTTTATTAAGCACTGCAAATTGACTTGGTAATTCAGTGGCGGCTCAAGAGCATCATAGAGGAATAGCAATGAGAAATAGACAGAGAACAAGTCTTTTGAGAGTGAATGTGTCTGTGTATGTGTGTGTGTGTGTGTGTGTGTGTGTGAGCGAAAGGAGTGAGAGAGAGCTGCATTAGTGCCTATGAATACCAAATGGTCAAGTTAGCCTGTTGATGAAGCTGACAAAAAAATGTTTGTTGAAGCCTATGGATGGCATGACTGTCTCACTCTCTCCTTCTCTTATGCACAGGGGCGGACTTACCCATTAGGCAAAGGTAGGCGACTGCCTTGGGCCCCCAAAAGCCAAGGGCCCCCTAAAATGCTTTTCATATACGAGACGCGCATTAAGTGCGGACACGCGAACGGTTGCGGTTTAAGGTGTTTATTACCACGACAACCGTCTGCACGTCGGAGTTGAACGTGCTTCTTGTGTATCCTGCTTGTAGCAAATGAAAATATTATGCACCTGACGCTGACTGCCGCGCGAGCGCGAGGTCTCTCTTTCCCAGCGCGCGCACACCTCTCTCTCTCTCTCTCTCTCTCTCTCTCTCTCTCTCTCTCTCTCTCTCTCTCTCTCTCTCTCTCTGCGTCTGCTCTGTATAGCGAGCAGCTGAAAGGAGCTTCGCTTTCAGTTAAACACAGACATGTTGCTTCTCTAATTTTACATGCAAGTATAGCCGAAATCACAGCACAGCTATTGTCTTTATCTTATGTGTATCCTATTTGATTTCATCAGACGACGGCACGATTATAAATCAGGATTTTTGTGCAGATTAACATCTTGGAAAGGAGAGCTGGTTATGTCTTAATGGGTCGCGTTTCAGTCACTATTTCATATTCATTCTGTTGTCTGACAACAGAAACAGTAAAATATACCAATGAAAACAGTTTAATTGAGAATTTAGCTGCATCAAAATACAGTATGTGGGCACAGAGAGGGAAACAAATGTAATAATAAATAATAAATGTACATTTTGCATGTTCAGAAGAAGTGAGCTGCCCTGTCCTGCGAAAATGTAAACAGGTTTGTGTCATTAATTTGCTCAGAGCAAAGAAAGATAAGTAATAGGAACCTGGTATTTCTATGTTCCTTTTTTTCATGTGTCTAATAGACATGAACAAGTTCTTTGAAAAACATCTATGACCTTTGAAACATGTCTACTCTTCATGCTCTATGTTAACTATGGTTTCACTAATAATAAAAATATATTGCATAAAGCATCCATATTTGTCCATGCCCATGTTGATTAAAGTATTAAAAACTTGAAAAGTATTAATTTAAGGTACATTTAGAACAGATACAAATTTAAATTAAAATTTTACCTGATAAAGTACAGACTATATAATTAATGTGCATTTTCAATAATCCAGTCTGCAGTTTTTGTTCAGTCCAATGCGAAAATCCACCCACATAAATCCGTTTTAAATAATATAATAATTTATACTTCTGACGCATCCCTTTTCTTAAAATAAAAAAACAGTTTAAAGGTTCAATTGTGAGGTTTATCATTTTATAATTTATTTAGTTTTTTGTTAAAACTTGTATCTCAATGGTAAATCAATTGCTATTTCATGGTCTACAACATAAAATAATAAAAGTGTCTGCTAAATGAATAAATGTAAATGAAAGAATCCCATTATAACATGTACATGCAAAACGTAGAAACATTGGACTGAACTAGGGCACCATTGTGCAGCAGCTAGCATCATGACAGAAAAGGAACCTCAAGGTTGATCTAGGTAAATGTGTGCAAATGTATAGGGCCCCATTCCTATATTTGCCTGGGGCCCCCAATTCACTAAGTCCGCCCCTGCTTATGCACCTGCTCTTAATGAAACCACCCGAAAAACAAAAGCAGTGTCTCAGAGTATTATGCCGTTTGGCTGCTGCTTCTTTTCACCAAACTGATATCTACTTCTGAAACAGGATCTACACACATGAAATGGCAGGAATGATAAAGAGATGCTTGCTTATTTATATATCGCTAAGAGGCTTGCATTTGTGTGTTTGAGTAAGTGAGAGCTACAGATAGAAAGAGAGCCAGAGAGAGATTGTTCAGTCAGCGCTCTCATATTGCACAGGAAGACTCTTTGGCATACTCAAAGATGTTTTAAGAGATCTCATTTAACTCCCTTTAGTGATAACCTCTTTGCTCTTAGACTCTATTACCTCTCCTCTCCATGGAACACTCTAGAACTCTATTCTGCACTAAAGGGACAAGAGCTGGCCAAGATCCAAAACATCTACTCAGCAAAGCTGCTCCAAATCCGAGCAAGATATATGAGCCATTTGCCCCGAAATGATCAGAAATAGCAAGTACATTTTCACCATGTTGCACCAACTACAGCAGGCACTTCGAATATTGGCACACTGTGTCTCACAGGCAGTGAGGTTGGAAGAATACAATTTTTGGTACAATGCAGAATGATTTGGTGACATTCTTATTAGGATGTGTGTGTGTGTGTGCGTGTGTGTGTGTGTGTGTACTTGTTTATGCTACATTGTGGGGACAAATGTCCCCACAAGAATACTAAAACCTGAAATTTTTGACATTGTGTGGGAAACGGCCTGTGGTGAATAGGGTAAAAAAAAACAAAAAAAACTAATAGTTATTGCCTTACTTACCCAGCTAATTGATTACACTGATAATTGCAAAACATTTTTTTGTATTACAAGTTTTCTCAAATGATAGGTTCAGATATGCAAATGAGTCCTTATTTAATGAAATATGAGCTAATTGGCATACATTTCTAGTACAAAAATACACTGGATGATGTCAGTTTCAAAATTCTTGTTTTGTTGACATATTAGAGGCAATTTTTTTACAGAGGGAATTTTGGGTATCTCATTTTTGTCACTCCATAATTCATAAAATGTTTAGAACGGACAGAAAACTATATTTTCACAATTTTTGGGGGATTAAAATGTTGTATATAATCAATCAAATTAAATATGAACACATCCCTCAGTAAAAACCTTCAGGACAGGAATAAAAATGAAAGGTTTGGTGTGTGTAAGTGCTACTGAAGTGGAGATTTATGGCTCAGTGTAGGAAAAAAAACTAATTTTGAGAAAACTGCCTTTAAAAATATGTATTGTAACTGAAATCTATTGACACAAATAGATAAAGTGCTATAAAAAAAACACTTGACAGTGTCTTTTGGATGTTTTTTTTCCACTAGTCTGAAAAAAACACTTTATGAAAAACCAAAAAGGTCAAAATCTCAAACTTTACAGGTGCATGAAAAAAACAGTGTTTTTGCCTGCAGTGTCTCCCCTTAAAATGCTTTCAAGGCTGTAAATTGCTGATGCACTGTACTCTGGGTAGCAAACACAGTACTAAAATGTTTTGAAATGTTTTAATAAAAATACTTTTGTAAATATTTTTGATTGCCTTTTGATTTGTAATGTTATTCTGAAGTATAATAGTATCACAACTATATGAATGTACTATTCCAACTAAACAATAGCAAAATACAGTAGAAACAAAATTACAAAGTACTGTAAAAATACAGTACAAAACTGTTGTGTAGTTATACAGTACACTGTTCTACGTACTGTAAAGCGGCATTACAGTACATTGCTGTAAAACCAAACTACAGTAACAGTACATACAGGACATTTGTTAATAGTGTATGTTTAGGGTTGGGTAGGGGATAAAAATATATATTTTGGTCAGTATAAAATAATAGAAGTCTATGGAAAATCCCCACAATTCACAGAAACCTAACGTGTGTGTGTGTGTGTGTGTGTGTCAGAGGCCGTTGGGGGTCCCTGAGTTGTCTGTGGGTATTAATTACAAACCTATAGCAACTATGGTTGAATGCTATTGACTTCAGCTCGGCATTCAACACAATAATCCCACAACAGCTCATAAATAATCTAAACCTGCTGGGCCTTAACAATTCCCTCTGTAATTGGATCCTGGACTTTTTAACCGGAAGACCTCAGTCAGTCCATGTCGGCCACAACACCTTGAGCACTACCACACTAAGCACAGGTGCCCCACAAGGCTGTGTGCTCAGCCCACTGCTCTTCACGCTGCTGACCCACGAAATTCCTGGGGGTGCACATCACGGAGGATCTCACCTGGACCACCAACACCATGTCACTCTCCAAGAAGGCACAACAGCGCCTACACTTTCTACGCCGGCTGAAAAGAGCAAGTCTCCCACCACCCATCCTCACCACATTCTACAGGGGCACCATTGAGAGTGTGCTGACCAGCTGTATCACTGTCTGGTACGGGAACTGCAGTGCTGCTGACCGCAAGACCCTCCAGCGGACAGTGAACACGGCTGCAAAGATCATCGGTGCCCCTCTCCAATCCATCCTAGACATTTTCCTTGCACGATGCTCCAGCAAAACCAACAGCATCATGAAGGACCCCACCCACCCCTCCCACAGTCTCTTCCAGCTCATACCATCAGGAAGACGGTACTGGAGCATCAGAGCCCGCTCCGCCAGACTGCTCAACAGCTTTTTCCCACAGGCTGTGAGAGCCCTGAACTCAGATCACCCCGCCCCCCTCTGAAACCCCATGCAAACCCCTACCTCCTGAAACATGGACCCCCCCCTCTGCAAAACACCCCCCAACCTGACCACACCAAAGAAAAAAACTGTGAACTTTTTTTGTGGAATTCAAGTGTGCTACACACAGGTGAGTGGGCCTGTACAAACCACCTGTAGTAACACACTCTCCTCTATGCACTAGACACTTTTCCAAACACTGCTATGTGTACACAATCCCACAAAAGACTCTGCAATATATGTATGTTTACATGCTCATGCACTACAAATCATCTTGTACTGTTCCCCAGCCAGCTGCTGACTCACAATGTTTCTCTCTGCACATGTACAGTATTTATGTGAAGCATTCGCATCGTTTGTATAGTTTGTATTTTTTATCTTTATCTTTAGTTGTATAGGGTAAACTTTTATGGTAAACAGTTTGTATAGTTTGTATTTTCTATCTTTATCTTTAGTTGTATAGGGTAAACATTTACATAGAGTATACTTAGTCAAAATCTGTCAGTAGGTTAGTTGTGTATACGTTTATAGTGTTTTACTTCATTGTTGTATGTCTGTATTTATGTAGCACCGGGGACCTGTGAGGCACGACATTTCGTTCCACTGTATGTCCCCACATGTAGCGGAATAACAATAAAGCTCAACTTGAACTTGAACTTGAACTAAACATGCTACACTGTAAATGCTGTAGGAATAACAATTTTACACCAAAGTAGACTAATTATTGTCTTATATTTTTTGCTAATTATTGACTTTTGCATTAAGGCAAATAAACAAATCGTCTAAGAAATACCTCGTTGTTGTTTGACATGTCATCAAAGCCTAATTCATGTTAACTGATTTCCAATTGCAGCTCTTATAGTTCAACCCAATTAAAACTTTTATTTACTTACCTAGCCCTACATGTTGTTCTAATCCCTTATTTTCTTGCTTTGTCTACTGATTTTCTATAAATAGAAAGTGTTAAAAATCCAGCCTCCAAAAGTAATAAGACATTAATTATTTTATGGCTAAGGGAATGCATACGCTGCCCTAAGAAACACATTCTCTGACACTATTTCAACAATCAAGTTGTATTTTCTGTCAGCTGTTTAGCATAAGAACTATCAGTGCTTGGTTCGCGAATGAATCACTCTTTGAATCGGATATTTTCAACGAATCGTTAAATTGGTACGGAAAGCTCATCCCACGTAGGAGGGGACGTTCTCGCGATCTTGCGCAACGTTCCCTAAAAGTTCTGTAAAGGTGACAAAAGTCCCGAACCTTTAGAGAACATTAGGGACGTTCCTAAAACGTCCTCTTTTTGTTATGAAAGTGCTGCTGTTCAACGTTCCCGATATGACTTAAGGGGAACGTTCTGTGTTGGTTATTCTATGGTCACATAGCAACGTTATAAAGAGAACATTTGGGACTTTAACAGAACGTTCCCACATGGTCCTCTGTTGGTCATATTATAACGTTCCAGATATGACTTAAGGGGAACGTTCTGTATTGGTTATAATATGGTCACATAGCAACGTTATGGATATCCACGCGCTAAATTGTTTTGAACGGGAATCGCTTAAAAAATATTAACCGTCCGTAAACATTAAATTTAGAAAACAGAATACAACGAGAATCCTGGATTATCTGGATATTTAAGTTGCAAATCAACTGAAACCGGTAAATGCATTATTTGTCCACGCTAAAGAGTATCTTTACAATGTTCATCGGCGCACCTGCATGAGAAGTTTGTGAACGACTCCGTAATGTAGGTCAATTTCAAATATCAAAACTTAATCAGTACACGAAAGCACTTAAAGTATCAATAAGTAAGTTACCATGTTTATACCTTGGAATACTGTGTAAATACCAAAGAACATGAATATGATAACTGTTCAATACCATACATTTATCAAAGTACGTACCACAGTATACTGATACTATCACTGTAGGCGTTTTTACAGCTAATTACAGAGAAGTTTCAGCTGGTGATTTGTGATGTGACTGTATTTCAGAGAAGTTTTGTAGCCCATAGCTGCTTTAATGCTAATAGCTTTAATGCTAATGCTAATAAAAGAAATATAAAAAAATGTTGTTCCCAAAGTCATAAATGTTTTTTTTGAAAACGATGGATTACATTTTAGCCTGTTCCACACGCAAACCTGCAGTATCATATAGTCTCAGATGTCTAAAAGTAGCCCACATATAGTATGTATGGGCTAATATTATGATGAATTCATGGTGCTTGGCTGCAGTGTAACTGACGCTTATGGGAAAGAGCAGCATGGATATTTGAATATCCAGTTTTCTATTCCTATACCTTTTACAGATCTTTGTGATGAGTGATGACACAAATGTAGATGAATGAGATTCAGGCGTCTCCAGTGGCACTATAGTTGGCTTTTTGAAATATAATGTTTTCAGTCTTGCTGCCTTTTTTTTTATCATAGTGGCAGTCCACGTTTTCATATAGCCTATTTTGTTCACTTTTTCTTTTAATTGTCCTATTCTAGTTCCATTTGTTTTTTCTTCACACAGAACCCATAAGAGAGAACTGAATGTGGACAGAACTGGCTAACCCTTGTTGGTTGGTCAAATGTGTTATAAATTGTATGTACATTTATTTTTTTGGATAATAGTAACAATGACAGGTGCAAGCAATACATGAAACGTTTTATTTTACAAGCATTTGAGTTGAAAACCTGGAAAAAATAAATTCTGTATGCTATTACTTTACAAAGCCTATTTGGACAGATTTCAGCTATTTAAACCTATCTGCGCAGATTTTAAGAGGTTGACTTAAACGGATAGCTCTGCCTATTTATGTGTACTGATGTGCCCAACTGTTTATCATAAAGCTTAATGATAACAAAGCAAAGAAACTGGTATAAGAAGAAATTGAAAGAATATTGAGGAATAATATGCAAAGAGAAGTAATATTACAAAAATAAAAATCCTCTTGAGTTGAGAATAAAAAGCTTATTGACTGAAAACTTTGGTAATGAAATAATTGTGCTGTTGATGTTGTTCATTTTCTTACTAAATTGTGAAATTTAGATCAGAGAGAACAATCAACCATCAATAACCTGTAAAACTGCTTCCACAGCTTAAGCTGTTGATGAGCGAAATGGCTGACATGAACTGATTAGCATATTCATTGCAACAGAGCAAATTGGTATTATACTATGTAATGAAACATAGGATACAAATCATTGAGCGATTACTGTTCAAAATTGTTTGAAATTACTTGAAAAAATAAGATTGTACAAAAAGGATTTTACTCAAAATAAATCATCCAGACCAGTCTGCTCTTATTATATTTGTACTGTAGGTGTTTAGCCTACATTAATAACAAATATGTGAACATAAAAAAATCCTCATCTAAAATGTAAACCCTTAGGAATAACTTTAGAGATGTGCAAATGTTTACAAATCTTTTTAAGTTCATAGAAAATAACATTTAATTTGTATTTAACTAATCTTTGTGAAAATATATTCTCTTTATTGTTCTTTTGTGGTGTGTGTGTGTGTGTTTGTGACATATGAGGACACAAATTTGTATAATGACATGGGTATGACATAGGTATTATTAGGAGAAGGTGATTTATGAGGACATTCTCAGTGTCCCCATAATTCAAAAGCTTATAAATCATACAGAATGAGTTTTTTTGATAAAGTAAAAATGCACAAAGATTCCTGTAAGGGGTAGGTTTAGGTGTAGGGTTGGTGTAGGGCGATAGAAAATACGGTTCGTACAGTATAAAAACAATAGAAGTCTATGGAAAGTCCCCACAATTCATATAAACAAACCTGTGTGTGTGTGTGTGTGTGTGTGTGAGAGAGACCTTGACCTGTTCTTGACAGGATTTGTGAGATTCAAAGATTATATATTTGTTTTAACCTCACAGAATGATCTTATAGTACAACAAAGGCTGATCATGCATCTACTTGTTCATGGATCTTCAATCGCAACAGATCTTTTTGCAAATGTAAGCAAATCTAAGATTTAACGATTTTAATATAGATAAACTCTTTCAAGATTCCAGTCTGTCAGGGTCTCTCTTTAATGAACACTGTCTCTGCTCAGCCACTTGACATTCAGTGCACTGACAGAGTAAGAGAGAGCACACAAGCTAATCAGCCCGCAGGTCAGTTTACTCTTCGGTTTCTGTTTGCTTGTCTTGTCATGCCCTCAGTTTCTGGAAACATGACCACTTCTTTATAGTCAAAATATTTTTTTTAGGTTCTTTAAAAAAACAAAAAAAAAAACATTATTATTAATTACTCCTTTTTATATTTAATAAATAATAATAAAAAAATCTATTTTTAATGAGGTTATAAAGAATTGACTGACATATGAATACTAGTAAGGGTGAATTAATTGAATCTACGAAAGAATAAAATGGTTGGATTTTAATGAATAGCTCTATGTGGTCTGTTTTTGGAAGTGAGATCACATCAGGTTAGAAAGGCATTGTAATTCACTTTGCAATGTGTGATTTCCTCTTAAAATGTATTATTTCACTGCAGAGAGTGCCCTTTTTGTTGCGTTAATAAGATCTAAAAATGAGCTCATCGTGTCATTTGCAGGATGGTGCTTTTAGCCCCAGTTGAGACCTGGAAGAATATATTTTTGAAATTATTATTTTTGTTTTTTGCCATCAGATATTATGATCCATTTACTTGGTGGGCACAGTGACAGAAAATGACTTGGGATTTCTGTCTGCACTGTGAGTCGCTTGATTTAGTGTCTAGTGAAGATGACAAAAAGCTTCAACTGAAGAAAGAATTTGGTGTTCTTTCCTCTTAGCGCTTACCATGTGAAAGGCAGAGAGGCAGCACGTTGCCTTGCTAGGATGGTGAAGTGAAAGTGGTAAGCACCATAGATTTAAAGGAACCATCAGAGGCCAATTTTCCACAAGTTGGTATGATTCTTTAGGGTAATCATGAAATGTCTGTAACATACTTTGGTTAAAATTCCCCAATGATCATGTAAAACAACACCCTTTTTTCCTTGTCGAAGACCCATTTCGGTGCATGTCTCTTTAAATGATAACCCCACCCCTCTCTTCCATGGGGCGTGTTGACAAGACGTGAAATATATTCGTATATGCCTCGGAGGTGGTCTTATTTAAATCTACGTAGAAACGGCTACAAATCAGCTTGCTGGATGACAGTTTCAGACTCAGACAGCCCATAACAAACTGGCTGCGTCTTTTCTTTTCAGCTTTTCTAATCTGGCAGACATGCCAGAAACCTTACTAAATGCAAAAAAAAGCTAAAAAAGTGAACATTTCATCCGATGTCCCCTTAAAGCCAGTGGTGTGTGTGTTTGTGAGCAAGGTTGTGAGGAGAACAGAAGTTAAATTTGTTTTAAGACACTCTCTCCTTTACACACATTATAAATGTTGTTGTCCTCTTCACACCAGCTCAAACACAATTGTGAGTGAAGATACTAATCTCCACAGCCAGTATACCACAAATAGGATCAGGGAAGCATGAAATCCATACCTTGTAAACACATACACTTTCAGACAGAGACAGACAGAGAGTGACAGAGTAGAAGCGTCATGCCCATACAAATAGGCTTCTTCACAAGAGGATTTAAAATGCAGCTTCCATAACAATTTGTCTTTGTTAATCAGCAGCACAGCTATTATTGCTATGGCCAGTGTTGGGGGCAGTCCTTCCAGAATTTAGCGATTCTGCGATCACTGAATTTATCGCAAAATCAAGCAAAGTCCGCAATTTTCGCAAAGGCTCGCAAATTTTCGTAATTGCCGCAGATTTTCCGCTAATTTTGGGCTTTTGACGTCATCGCAACGTGCATTCAGTCAAAGAAAGGTTGTTTCTCAGTTTGAAAAATGGAATGAACAGACTTGCGTTCTCATCATGCCTGATTTACAAGAGCTACACTGGACAAACGAACTGAAAGCGGAATGCATCCGCGCTACTCCTTTGGGCTACGTGGCGCAGGCCGTTTAATGCACTAATTCCAGCAGAAATATTCTGCATATTTTACAGTAAACACTCAAGACAGACACTACCTAAATCTCACAACGTTTGGCTGCCATTCGTGTTTTTCAGTCGAGCATTTCCCAACATTTTTTGATGCTCTTGGCCACTCTCAACACTTTCTCTGGTCTGCTATCAATCCCACAATTCACAGCACAAGCATGAAGTTCAACTCTCATAGAAATTAATTGAAAATTGAAAATGTGACTTCACATTTATGTGACAAACTACTTTTTTTCTTTGATTATTGGTGTGGTTGGCTTGAAGTGGCACTGTGCAGACAGATCGGTGTATGTACAGACACGTCAAACACACCTTATTTCTTATCCTGGCTAGTGAGCCAAGACTGCCACTGGTGCCACAAAATAGGCACATGATTCCTCTGACAGAGAAAGAGAAACATACATGAGAATAACAACTTTCCCATTGTCTGCATTTTTCCCTTCCATCACTTCTGCTTTTATCAGACAACCACAAATTATGCACAATTACATACTGTAAATCTTAGTGCATAATCCTCTAGCCAGCACATTATAGAAACCCTGCTGTTTCACAACAAATCCTGTTATATAATCACCTGGCATGGTGGATAGAGATTCAGTTGCTGTACATTGCTTTATTTTGCTTGTGCTTTATGCCCAGGTCATGTCTCACAGTGAAGGCAGCAGAAATAATAAGCTGTTTGAACAATGAGGCCGTCACAGAAATGCCACATTTAATCTGTAAAATCAGCCTGATGGTGGAAAATGGTTCATTTTTGATTCTGCTCATTGTTTTTAAGGATTATACTACGTTTCCCCATGTGGTCGCATTTTCCATAGTCATTGATGGCTACGCTGGCAGTCTGAGTGCATGGAAGGTTGTGTGAATGTGAATGAGTAAAATGATTCGCATACATTTACCTCATAGTTGTCACTAGTTACAAAGCACCATATAATACAATGCACATTTGTAATGAGTGTACTTCCATGCATCTCGCTACCAGGTCATTATCATGCAGTCTGCATGTGATCTGTCTCTCGTAATGCACACAGTCTTGTAATGTGTACTTGCATTGTCAATCAATATATGAAATGCCTTCATCTTCTGTAGCATTACTAAAATGTGTGAATATGTCGGGCCGATGCTTTAAAGAGAATCCTACATGCTTGACTGAGCTGCCTGTGCATGAGCAGTGTGAATGATTTGACACTCAACAAAACATTGGCATGACCGTTTCTCAAAGAGTGAGCTCAAAATGAGGCTGTTTCATTCTGACGTGAGCTTGTACAATGCCTCATGTTTGATGACATAATGTGTGATGACTGCTGAGAGCTCTTCAAGTGGTACTGTTGAGTAATTATATTGGCATATTTTGTTGTACTTGCAAAACGCTGAAAGCACTCGAGAGAGTAATTATTTGATATACCTTAGTGAACAGTATTGCATATATCAGAGGTCCTCACTATTTTTTTCATGGGAGCCGCACTGATAGGGCAAAGTCAATCGGGGAGCCACTTTTACCGCGAAGTATCAAAAGTTACATCCAGTCATAAATAGCATGTCTTTTTATCAATCTGTCATCCCTGATATGCAATGCAATACAAAAGGGGCTATCATTCTTTATCATTTACCAGTCAAATTTGTAACTAGGACAAGATGATTTAAAAAAAAAAAGCAGGATTACCTTAATGTTGGGAAGACCTCAAGTTATTTTTTTTCTATACTAGCCCATCATGTATCTATTATCTAACCATCCGGAGCACATTCGACATTAAGAGCTGTTAAGAAAAACTGGCAACTCTGCAGTGAGTCAGTGTCATGGACATATAGGACAGAGCAAGTGTAAATATCTCTAGTCTATATTTCCATCTTGTAGCTGTTTTAGATATTTTTTTTTTTAATTATTTGTAATAGAGCAGACCCTGTCTGACCGTGTCTACACCAGACCAGAGAGTTGTCGTGCCGTGCCCCGCTGCGCTAAAAGTCTGTCTACATTTGACGCGAAAAAGAGACAGTTGCAAATCATTTGAACTTAGTGCCAGTACAGTTCGTCATAAATGGAACGAAGCATCAGTTTACTGATGGGGATCGTGTCGCATCGCGCCGCATCCAGTGTAGACAACATGGGTTCCAGAGTATGTGAGCGGAGTGGAGCGCCAACAATTTCCTCTCCGTGCTCCGAGCATTTAATAATCACTCTGCTCCAGCTCCGCTTCGGGTTCACCATTTCCCGCTCCACTCCTTGCTCACTGATATCAGAAGTATTTCAATTAATCAGTTATTTTAAGTATTTCAGTATGTTTGAAATATCACAGTTCTGTTCATAACGTATATTAAAAGAAGAGAGGATAATAAAATAAAATAAATAAAATAACAGGAGAGTTTCAAAGTGGCTTATTTTCCTACCACATGACAAGCTAAAATCAGCATTAAAAGGTATAATTGCTGCTTTTTGCAGTGCCAATTTTGTTTCTGATGAAAAGATCAGTACGTTTTCGTCAGTTATTTTACACTATTATCGCTTCATTTCTTACAGTTTTCTGCTCATTCGAAATCAGATACAGATGAAGTAGCACTGTAAGATTACATTTGTTTGAATGCATTATTGAGAGAGCGATTGCGTGTGAATAAGTGTTGTAACTGTTAAAATCATACTTTCACCTGGAAATATTCAGTAGCCTATCAGAAGGAACAAAGTTACAAATTCCTTGAGAACTATAACATCAGCTCACGTCATCATAGCCTTCACATTCATTTTATTTGAGTGATCCATCAAACTAGCTAAATATGTTTAACATGTGAATTGTTGCTAAATATGCAGTTAAATTACGGGTCGTTGGCATGAGTTGCAGACCCGGCGCCAGACACAAATTCACGGACGGGCATTTCATTTTTTCAGGGGGGCACGAATGAGATCAACCTCATTGCAATGCATAATATCATTAATTATGAATTAAATGGACAAAAAACGAGGAAGAATTGATGTACCACTCCACTGACGCAATACAACAGAGTCTTCGTAAAGATTGGACCTAGCCTACTGAAGCGGTCTAAACACACATCGCAGGGCTCGAAATCAACGCTTGTCCGCTTATCCGGGACAAGTGGATTTTTTAAAAGGCCAACTGAAAGAATTTTACTTGCCCGACCGGACAAGTAGCCTAGCCTGATTAAAACGCCAATAACAATCACCAAAACGCGATAATGATTCTTCATCATTTAGTCTAAATGGCGATCGATAGTGATGACGCTAACAAGGCTGTGCTGCCTCTCTCGAGGAGAAATAGAAACAAATGAGCGCAGCGAACACAAAGTGAGTTAACAGTGTGTTAACAAAGTGAGTTAAACTCAGTTAACATACTGCGGTAAAATTTAGAAATGTGGAGTTTTTATAACATGATACAGTTAAGCAACATCACACGACCAAGAGTGCTGAATACCATCACGATTGAAAATGTGACACTGATTTCATATGACAGTTCACTAAACAAGAAATTAATATTAAGTCACTTACATTTTAGACGCAATATTGACTGTTTTTGTTGTTTCAGCAGCGAAAATAGTTCAAAGATCACAGCAGAACCATAACCCTACCTCGCCTCATCTCACAGCAACACTCAACCGTGTTTTCATTACTGAATGATTCAGCGTTTTGAACGAATCGGTTGAGTCAAAGATTCAATGACCCATTCATAAACAACTGCCTCATTCTTGATGAATCAGCCGTTTGACTCGCTTAATAAGACCGCTTATCACCTGCCGCCACCTACTGGCAGTTTAGTTTGTTTAAAAGTGTCATTCTTTCCAACATTTCTTATTTGTATATTCAAAAAAATATTTAAAACAATCTCATAACATTATTTAATGTAAATTATTTAGTGTAAATTATTAAATTTGATTGGTAACATCCCTATAGTGTCTTATTCTAATTTAATTTAATGATCAAAATTAAGAATTAAAAATGTTGAACTCTGATTGCTGATTGAACTCTGATGAGAATATTGCTTCATAATCAATTATATACAACACAATTGTCACAATGTCAAGCCCTGACACATTTTATTTATGTATTCATTGTTACAGCCTATATCTTTGTGTTACATTTTGATTTTTTGAAAGGCAGGGATTTATAAAATAGTCAAATATAAGCAACTCACCACTCCAAGTTTAAACAAATAATAATAAAAAATTAATATAAAACTACTCAAAGTGCTATTTTCTGTTGTATATAACCATATTGTGTGTTTTATTTCATTTTTCACAATGTCTAGACAAGGACCTGCCTAAAATAAAATAGGCTTAGCCTACTCATCACATTAGTAGAGCGGTAGGCGACGTTGTGCGACAGAGTGGAATCTTCTTAAAACAATGTCCTTCCACTCCTCCCGGAACTTTTTGGTTAGGTCCTTTTCAAATGCCAACTTAATTAAATTGGCCTTGCGTCGATGAAGCATGCTAAGGCGATGCTCTGTAAGGACGTTCTTTAATGTGGAAAAAGAGTTCTCACAGAGTGCTGTGCTTGCACCAAAGGTCAAAGCATGTTTGAGCGCCATCTTCACGCTTGGCATTGCTTCGAGAGGTTTCTGAAAGTGTTGGAGAACTTTTTTCATTGTCCATTTACCCCCGTCGGCTGGAAATGAGTCCTTCATTTGCATGCTTAGGAATTGGTGAGCCACTGTGTATTCAGATTCCACAATGGGTGTATTAGTAAGGTCCAGTAAAGGTTTCACTTTGGACACATCCAAGAAAGTAGAATCCTCTGGGTCCAGAGATCTGAGCGCATCCATCAGCACACAATTGCGTTCCCCAAAGCGTTCCTTCATTTCCCCACAAACTGCATCGATACAACTGAAATACATCCTGCGTAGCTCTGTTTCATCACTGAGATCTTCATATATAATTCTTTCCTCAACTGCATACATAGCGAAGGATGTGTTTAGTGTGCGTCGTCTCTTATTTGGCACAGGCTCTGTTGTTGCATCCTTGCAACGCTTCAAGAGTGTCACAAATTCCGTCTCAGAACGGAGATTTTCAATACATGTACATGCTGAATTTACAAGTTGCACACCTGTTAACAGATCCATGTCTTCTGCCTGTAGCATCAGATTAGGGGGGTCGAGATATGATAAGATTTTGTGCACCATCTCGGCAATGAACCTAAAGCTGGGTTCAGACATGGCCCGTAGTAAACCTGCTGCTTCAACTCGCACATCTGCTCCATAGGCTGGGCTGCTGTTGATTTCTCGGAGCAGTGTGGATAGGTCATCAAATGATCTCAGAATAATGGAGACCGTGCCAAAATGACCAGTCCAGCGTTGGTCTAGGAGGCGCTTCAATGTCTCTCCCTTGTAGAGAATGGCAACGGTAGGCTTTCTGCAGAATTTGTAGAGCATGTTACACATAGAGAAAAAGTCCACCAAGGCCTGCTCTGCTGCCAAAGCATGGGTGACCACCAAATGTAATTGGTGGTTGAAACAGTGGACATAGGGTATATCTCGGTGCAATTTTTGTTGGAGACGTTTTTGCACCCCTCCATGTTTACCTGACATCAGGGAGGCGCCGTCATACACCTGACTGATGATTTTCCCAGAACTCAGTCCTGCTTTTGTTAATTCTTCAATGATCGTGTCAGTCAGTGTTTCTGCGTCTCCCTGGTCAGTGGTGGCAATTGTCAGAAGACGTTCAGTTGGCTCATTCAGTTCATTCACAAAACGCACAACTATCGCAATATTCTCTCTTCCTGTCGGGTCTCGAGTTCCATCCACCTTTATCGTATAAAATGACTCGCCAACCTCTTTCACTATGTGCTCCGTGACCAAAGTACTCATAATCTCTATCAAACTGTTTTGAATGTCATGGCTGGTATACCTAGCATTGTGTGGGATAGTCTGCGCTATCTTGGCCAACACAGCATCTTTCCTCAAAGTATATTCAAATAAGGACAAAAATAATCCGCATCCATCTTCAGACATACAATCAAAAGCATCATGGTCACCTCTAAAAGGTAGCTGGTTCACTGCAAGGAACTCGACGACATCGATTATTGATGATAAGTAGTATCTATTGCGTTCCAAATGTTCTGCATTGATTAAAGTTGTGATTTCTTTACCGGTCTGAATCCGTCTCTCCTTGTCCCTCCACATAGCTTCACAAGTCTGGTGTTCTTTTGATGCTGAATGTTTATTAAGTCCTTTCCCAGTTTCCACTGCATGCTTCCAGTCGCAAAATCCAATAATCGTAAATGTGGTGTCTGTGGCAGAGGAGGGCGCTCGAAACGTTCTGCATGGGTAGCAGAATGCAGCATCTGCATGAATAGAGTACTCCAGCCAGTCTCTCCTACTATACCAGGAGCTGTTGAATGATCTTTTTTTGCCTGAGAAAACACGTGCAGGAAAGTTTTTTAAGATTACTTGGTTGGGTTTCTCAACTCCGAGGTCCCCTGGTGCTGCCACCTGTGACGACCCTTGCTTGAGGCCTTGGCAACTGGAACGGCTTGAATCACTGTCTTGCGAACTGCGACACCCAGGGCTTTCGCCTAACGTTACATCGCTGCTGCCCTCTCCTGCCAACTTTGGTGGTTTTTGATTAAAGAAATGCCTTATATCCATAGCACTGCCACACGAGATCGCTCAGCATTTAAAAAAAATAATAATTACAACTAACGTTAAGCGGTAGCCTATGCTTAGCAAACAACCAAACATTTCCGCGCTCACTATCGACAAACCAATCAAATACGTTTAAAATTATTTAAAAAAAAAATCAGACCAAACACATTTTTATTTTTATTCAGGAGTTATATATATACAAAACGATAACTTTTGATAACAGTAGCCTATTGATAAAAAAAAAAAAAATTGTGCAAACAAGCAAGGACTGGTGGTTGGTGGGACGTGGAGGTGAAGGGAGCAGGGGCGGCGTTTCTGTATGGCAGAGTATAGCAGTTGCCATACCCTATCCCAGTCAGGTGTGCCATGAAAAATTATCCATACTTCATATCTCTATTATAATTCGTCATTATTATTTTAAATCAGAGGGTTTTAAAATGTTTAACCAATGCCAATCATTAAAAAGAGCTTGTCAGTAAAACTTCGTAACGCCATTGGATCATCAAGCTCTCAGCGAAAGCTTATAACTCCACCCCGCCTCCTTTCAGATTGACGCGCCGCGCACAGCCTGGAGGAGACAGATCTCCGCTTTTTCGCAATGCAAGGGTAAATAAATAATAACTGATGTTTGAATAGTGCAGCGTTTTCTTTACTCAGCAGGCTCGTCCAGGGCGGGCACTAGTGACTCACAGGGCGGGCCAGGCCCCCTATTGCCCACCCATGGCGCCGGGACTGATGAGTTGTACTCGTGATGGAGCGGTGGTGGAGCGCTCTTGGAGCGAATGACGCTCCGACTTTTAAAAAATCCGCTCCTCCCTCCATTCAAAATTACACCGCTCCGCTCCCGTACTCTGATGGGTTCTTTTGTCGGATCGCGCAACTCGCGTCCGGTTAGTTTTTTAATGGGTTATGTTATAGCCCTGCTTGTTTTTAATGTTTTTATTAAATATCTGTACTGACTGCATGATCATATCATTGTATTATTTACTGCCATGCGAGCCACAAAGTAACCCAGCCGGCACATGACCGACCTTCAACGTTGAAATATGGTTGAAATAAGGTCGGTTGTTGTTTTAACGTTGAAACAACGTTAATACAACGTTTAATGCTGAACGGTTGAAAACCAGCCGGCACATGACCAATCTTCAACGTTGAAATATGGTTGAGATAATGACAGTTGTTGCTTCAACATTGAAACAACGTTGAAAAAATGTTTAATGCTAAATGGTTGAAAAAGGTTACCAAAAACACTTGTAAATCAATGTTGATTTGTTTTTTACAAGAACTGTATGTCTTCAACAGCATACAAAATAAGTTTCTGCCTTTTAAATTATTATTACTAAATTATTTAAGATCATTATTATTATTTTATTAGCATTTTACAATATTTTGATCGTTAAACCTATTCTAAAATCTAAAGGTATATGTTAAAATATTATCATCATTAACAACAATAAAACTAAATACATTTCACTGCGTTTACCTTATTTCTTTGATCATGATTGGTTAATCTGGCTGTCATCCAGGAAACTGGCCAATGAAACTGTTCGCGCCTTTCTCAGTTTGAAAATATGACCGTTATTATCGTCTTTCTGAGTGAGGCGGCTGACTGACTGTGTGTGTGTGTGTGTGTGAGAGCTGCTGCTCCTCGTTGAGATTGCTCGGTCGGTCCCGAATTATTTTATATTTGCCTGTTAAATTTTTATTTTGAGCGAATTTGAGTCGTGACATGTCAACGGAGAACAAACACTAGAATGTGAACACTGGAAGGGTCAGGTGTGATCTGCGAGGTCCTGCAAACACACGGACAAAATCAGGTAAGAAAATCGCTATCTTACCTTTCAAAAATAGTAAAGTATAATGTTACCAGAGTTTACAAATGGGTAAATGACATGTAACGTTAACCTGCAGAAGATAAATACCTGTGTCTGTGTGTGTGTGTGTGTGTATTTTTGTATTGCTTTATCACAGATGCTAATGTTGTTGTGTGTTGCTAGTAAGTTGTGTTACGTTAATGTCTGTCTTAGAGATTTTTCACATTTTTCTGATGTGAATGCCATGCATTGTTATATTTTTAATCGTATAATAGTCTCAAAAGATAACATACTCTGTTCATGTTTTCTAAATATCATATAATCGCAAATTTAAACGAATTAAGATTGTTTAAAGCAGTGATTCTCAAAGTGTGGAATGAGTACCACTAGTGCTACTCAGGCTCCCTCTAGTGGTACGCAGAGGAATCACTAAATTAAATATAAATTAATGTTAATACATTTTAATTTAATCTTTATTTGAGTAAAGTTTTTTTTTTTTTTTTTACATTTAAGTACAGTTTTTATTTAACTTTTGGTACAACACATTTTAATTTAATCATTATTTAAATTTTGTATTTACCTGTATGTAAGCACCGTGCAGTGTTAATGTTCAAACTGTATTTACAATGTTAAAGTGGCAGACAACAATAAATATTCTTAGTAGGAAAAAAACTTTTCAGTGAACCATTTCTTCTTTCCCCTTGTAGATTCATCAAGGATCCAGCTGTTTATTGGCAATTTGGTAAGGAATTGTTCATCTGCTACATTGCACTGTCACTTCTGGAAGAGATTCATTGACCTTTTGTGAAAGGTTTTGATTTTACTTAGTTTAATAAAAATTTACTTTATTTGATTTTACTTGTTTTACTAAATACACTGTATAGTTAGGATTCTGATTAAAACAGTGTAACTGGGGGCTCTGAAAAAACTGCTTGTGAATAATTTAATATTGCAAACTTTCATCTGAATACATTAAATAGGTGTTTAATGAATAGTGTTGTGCACTTTGTTTCCAACCCCACTGTTATTGAACTTAAAGTGAAAATATTGTATGTGATATGTTTTGCATTCAGTTTTCAGTTAAATATATTTCACAATATCAAAGTTGATCTTTTATGAGTATTTATTTTTGGTGTTTTTGTTATTTATACATACAGGACAGTACAGAAAGTGCACAAGTGTGAGAGAGAGGAGGACACGGCATCAGAAAGGACCTAGAGCTGGGTCTCTTTCAAGGATCACCCAAAGCACAACCACGCTATATGCACAAGGCAGTTGGTTCTAACATTTTATCAGAATTTGAAGAAACATTTCTACTTAAAATATTAAATGCATTTCATTCAAGGCAGCGTTTTTCCTGTGTAAAGAATTTCCTCTGGCTGTCGACAAAACTCAGACAGTCCTATCCTTTACCACCGACATGGTTTCTGTTGCTGGTTCCATTCTCAAACTGTTCAACACGTTCTCACTGCACAAATGTACAAATCTCTTGTAATGAGACACATTAGTAAAACATGTTTTCACAGAAACTATAGATTTCCACCAAAATAAAAGATCAACTGGTTTCAGTCAAAAGAAGTACAAGGGTTTCTCTTGCAAGTGCAGCGCAAAATATGCATGTTATGGTACAAACACTTGGAGTCTTTAAATGTTGTATTTGGATTTTACAGGTTTTTAACAATACATCCAAGCACGAACACTGCAAGCTAAATTTTGGGATTATTTTCACATGTTTTATACTGTATGTTTTCAAAATAAAACTGTTTTACCATTTTCAGTGTGTGGTAGTTTATTGAAGTTGATTGTAAAGCCATTGCTGCCAGTCATTTGATTTTTAAGCTTTATGTATGTGTACATTGTTGATCTAAATGCAAACTAGGTTCTAATTGAACGTACAGTTGTGTATTCATTCATGTTGAAAGTACGACGGTGAAACAATGTCGTGTTATCAACGTTGATTCAATTTGCAAAATCAACACATAATTCAACGTTAATCCAACGTCTACAGAACGACCTTAATTCACCAATGCTGAAGGTAAGACGGTGAAACAACGTCGCGATTTCAACGTTGATCCAATTTGCAAAATCGAAACAATCCAACGTTGATTCAACCATGGTACCTGACGTTGATTCACCGGTGAAACAACGTTGAAATGCCGGCTGGGAAGCTTGGCGAGCCGCATGAGGCTCGCGAGCCGCGCAATGAGTAACACTGGCATATATAGTATCCATATGCATGAATTTAGCATTGGTGTGTAGACTTTGATATATGGTCGTGTTTAATATATGGAAAAATAGCAGAAACCCCTGTTAATATACTAGGGGTGTAACGGTACATTAGTATAATTTTCGGTATGGGTCTTTCAGTTCGGGTGTGCATGTGTACCAAACAAATACAGCATTGTAACCTTTGCACAATTGGAACTTCATTGGAAGCTTCCGGTTTTATATATTGTTATTTTCGATAAGAAACAAAGTCTCATCTTTCAAATTATGTCCATTTTTTCAGGAAATTCTAACAATAAATGCCGTTTACATCGCTGTAAACACCTCAGTTCAGAAAAGCAGTGTGAGAACGAGTGAGTGCAATCATCGCTTCTTCTTTACTACTAGTTTTAACATGAAATAAACATGAATGAACATGTCATGCCTCATGTAATCGCTCAATCAGTGTTTGTGTACCGTTGCACCCCTATAATATACTGATATCAAGAATTTCTTAGTGTTATATCCTTGGAAATTAAGGGGAAAAAAGCCTTCAAGTAAAACTTATCTTATGTTGAGCTGTTGTAAAAATAGTTTACAGTAAAGTTCATAATTATAATTAAAAAATAGTCATATAAGACTACATAGAGCTGCAGCAAGCTCCCGAGACTTCCATGGCAACCAGATACATTGGACTTGGATTACTTGTAAGGGCTGTCTATTTTTGCCACGCTAAATTTAACAATAAACATGTTTGTCAACACAGTCTAAAATGATTTTTTTTTTATTAAGCCAATGAAGAGGTGAATTACTCACCCACTGCTTTATTTTTTTATTATTTTATTTTATTTTTAATTTTTTGTCTTAACAGGAAAGAAAACACATGAATTTGAATTTTCACAAATAGATTCAGAAAAACTTTGTAGGTGGCTTAAAATATGATTTAATTAAGATTTTTGTTTATGCTTGTCACACTGCAAAAAAATGCTTTTCTTACTTAGATTTTTTGTCTTGTTTCCAGCCAAAATATCTAAAAATTCTTAAATCAAGGAGGATTTTCTAGACAAGTAAAAATTATTGAACAAGCAAAATAATCTTATTTCAAACATAAAACAAGATTATTTTGCTTACCCCATTGGCAGATTATTTTGCTTGTTTCAAGCAAAAACTCACTTAATTTTGGCATGATTTTTTCTGAAAACAAGACAATAATTTTTACTTGTCTAGAAAATCCTTCTTGCTTTAAGAATTTCTAGATATTTTGACTGGAAACAAGACAAAAATTCTAAGTAAGAAAAGCATTTTTTTTTTGCAGTGCAGTCTGAACAAATTACCTGCAGTGTGAAAAAAAAAGTATTTTAATTTCTGATATGGTTCCCTATAGACACATTTTAATATTGCACTCTGTGTAATGGATAAACCTGAAATTTGAGCACCTGTTATGTGGTATTCTGTAACTCTAAGTTGGTTCATGCTATTTGGAAAAGAAAAGTGATTTGGGAAACAAAGGGATAATTGTCAGAACTTAATAATATCTGGCATATTTTTCTAATGGGGCAGTTAGGGTAGGTTAGGGTGACAAAGATCCCCTGCATGAGGGTCATAGATAGCAGGCTCTCCACTGTGCAATTCTGTTTTGGATATTGATAGTTTGAGTTTTAATCTGTTACAATCTAATGTATTGTTGATAATGGATTGACTTGATATGCAATAAAAGGAACATAAGATAAGAAACTGGACTGTGAATGCTACTGTTTAAGGCTTTTGACTTTAAATAAACAATGTGGATTTTTTCAGCCATCAAGACTTATTGAGCTCTTGATTTAACAACAGGGGGTAACATCTTCAACTCAGTCTTGTTTTTCACATTCACATACATACACATTCACACTCATATATTGTCAGCTATTGAGCACCTGCTCAGAATACAAACACTCAAGAGCTCACGTATCCTGGCAACAAACTGCACAGTTTCAGAAAGTTCTGGAGGCTGAGTATCTATGTCGAAATCCATCAGGAATATAGTGTGTGTGTGATGACTTATCAATCAGCAACCTTCCTGCCCCATTTTTGCTCTGACATAAAACTCAATGAGTGGAAGAAATGTAAAAGAAAAAAGAAAGTTTTTTTTTTTTTTTTACACAAGCTACACACATGCAATATGCAGCAGGCATATTAATTAAAATGGCATGAGATATGAAATGCACACTAAACTATAAATTAAAATGAGGATGTTTTAAATGGGTTATTTGAACTCAATCCAGTGAGAAATATTAAAGACGCTGGCGCTGCCTGGATGAATAAGATTATTCCGACAGGTCAAACAGAGAAACCTTTAATTCAAATCCTCTAGGTTTTAAAGTGGACTTACAGTAAAATTTGCTTTTACAATATTTAGGTGATTAGGTGAATTAATTAGGTGAAAATTAATTTTCAAAATTTTCAATTAGGTGAAAAAAACAACAAGTTTAAGTTCAAGTTCAAGTTCAAGTTGAGCTTTGTTGTCATTCCGCTACATGTGGGGACATACAGTGGAACGAAATGTTTTGCCTCACAGGACCATGGTGCTACATAGATACAGACATACAACAATGAAGCAAAACACTATAAACCTATACACAACTAACCTACTGACAGATTTTGACTATAAATATACTATATATAAATGTTAACCTATACATAAATGAAAAAATCCAAACTATACAAACTATACGAATGCTTCACATAAATACTGTACGTGTGCAAAGAGAAACATTGTGAGTCAAGCAGCTGGCTGGGGAACAGTGCAAGATGATTTGTAGTGCATGAGCATGTAAACATACATATATTATTGAGTCTTTTGTGGGATTATGTACACACTGCAGTGTGTGAAAAGTGTCTAGTGCACTTTTGAGGAGAGTGTGTTACTACAAGTGGTTTGTACGGGCCCACTCACCTGTGTGTAGCACACTTTGAATTGCACAAAAAAAGTCTCAGACAGTTTTTTCCTTTGATGTGGTAAGTTGGCGGGTGTTTTGGGGTGTTTGGGGATGGGGATGGGGATGGGGGATGGGGGGGGGGGGGGTGAGATGGTCCATGTTTCAGGAGGTAGGGGGTTTGTATGGGGTTTCAGAGGGGGCGGGGTGATTTGAGTTCAGGGCTCTCACAGCCTGGGGGAAAAAGCTGTTGAGCGGTGTGGCGGAGCGGGCTCTGATGCTCCGGAACCGTCTTCCTGATGGTAGGAGCTGGAAGAGACTGTGGGAGGGATGGGTGGAGTCCTTCACGATATTGTTGGCTTTGCTGGAGCATCGTGCAAGGAAAATGTCCAGGATGGAGGGGAGAGGGGCACCGATGATCTTTGCAGCTGTGTTCACTGTCCGCTGTAGGGTCTTGCGGTCTGCTACACTACTTTTCCCGTACCAGACAGTGATGCAGCTGGTCAGCATGCTCTCAATGGTTCCCCTGTAGAAAGTGGTGAGGATGGGTGGAGGGAGACTTGCTCTTTTCAGCCGGCGGAGAAAGTGTAGGCGCTGTTGTGCCTTCTTGGAGAGTGACATGGTGTTGGTGGTCCAGGTGAGATCCTCTGTGATGTGCACCCCCAGGAATTTAGTGCTGCTGACTCTCTCCACAGTCAAGCTGTCGATGGTCAGTGGGGGGTGGTCAACAGAGTTTCTCCTGAAGTCCATCACAACCTCATTTGTCTTCCCCACATTGATGGGACAGGTTGTTAGTGCCACACCACTCAGCCAGCTGTGCCACTTCCTCTCTGTAGTGCGTTTCATCGTTGTTGCTGATGAGACCTACCACTGTTGTGTCATCAGCAAATTTGATGATGTGGTTGGAGCTGAACTTGGCAGTGCAGTTGTGGGTCAGCAACGTGAAGAGCAGCGGGCTGAGCACACAGCCTTGTGGGGCACCTGTGCTCAGTGTGGTAGTGCTGGAGGTGTTGCAGCCAACACGGACTGACTGATGTCTTGCAGTTAAAAAGTCCAGGATCCAATTACAGAGGGAGGTGTTAAGGCCCAGCAGGTTTAGTTTATTAATGAGCTGCTGTGGGATTATTATGTTGAATGCTGAGCTGAAGTCAATGAACAGCATTCTAACATAGGAGTCTTTATTTTCTAAGTGGGTAAGAGCCAGGTGGCGGGTGGAGGAAATTGCATCGTCCATAGAGCGGTTTGGACGGTATGCAAACTGGAGAGGATCGAGTGTGTTGGGGAGGCTGGTTTTGATGTTGTGCATGACTAACCTCTCAAAGCACTTCATCATGATTAGAGTCAGTGCTATGGGACGGTAGTCGTTTAGACAGGACACAGGTGATTTCTTTGGTACCGGTATGATTGTTGTGGATTTGAGACATGTGGCGACGACTGCCTGGCTCAGCGAGTTGTTGAAGATATATTTTAGGACATCTGTCAGCTGTGCAGCACAGTCTCTCAGTACACGGCAAGGTATGTTGTCAGGACCCGCAGCCTTGCGTGGGTTAATCCTAGATAGGGCCCTCCTTGTCGGCTGGAGACAGACAGAGTGCCTGGTCGTTGGGAGGTGTGGACAGTTTTTGTGCTGGTGTGTCATTCTGCATTTCAAACCGTGAATAAAAGTGGTTTGACACTTTAATTCTACAACAACAAAAAACATTTGTAGTATACATGAAAGATTGATTAATGTGTACTACAAGTGGTAACTAAATTAATTTAATGAATTTTAATACAGAGATAGTATGTTAAAAGCACATTTTAGTTCATATTCATGGTGTCTCAAAATAGCAGTTTAGTACAATTAAATGTTCTTAAGATTATGTTAAGAAGTACTAAACTAAATAATAATTTTTAGTATATTAATTACAAAATTAGAGTGTGAAAATAGAGCACTTTAAGTACATAATGGAAGTGCACTTTTTTTCACCTGAGTTTGTGGTATCGCACCTCTTATCATTTTATAACACAGCAGGCCTGTCCAAGCCAAAGAGAGTGTGTCAAACACATATTTCCTTTTTTTAATAGCGGAAAAATCCAGCCATCATATCATGCTGTCCTTTTGTAAACCGACTCTATGTGATTAGCTGTGGCCTAAATGAGCTGGGAAACCTATTTGGCTGGTCCATTGGAGGTCTTTCTGGGAATAACTCTAATGAGGGGAGACCCTTCGAAATGGGACACCAACCAAAACCATTCAATGGGCAGAGATCTAATAACAGGGTCGGTTAATGTATACCCAGGCGAGTCCATCCGTTCTCTCACAGAGTGCAATAGGCCTTGGCTGCTTAACTACATGTCCAGCGAATGGATTGATGGAGGGAGAGACAGAGGGAGAAGCAGAGGGAAAAGAATGGATGAGACAGACCAATGGAGGGAATGAATGAGTGAGGGGGACCCAGAGGTGGAGGCAAAGAAAGAGGAGAGAGAATGTAATAGAGTGTATATGAAGATGGAGAGAGGTGAACGGGTAAAGAGGGAGAGGTGAATGAAGGGAAATTGAAGAGGAGAGATGGGGATGGATGAGATAGGAACGTAGAGGATTGGATAAATATTCTTCTGAAATCATTGTAACAAAGAGTCTTAGATTATCAAAATTGTTTCTGAATGAGCTTTCTAATAATAATGAAGAGACATGAATTATCATGAAACACGTCCAATATGATTAACTGGAATTTTATGGTAGATTTTTTTTAACCATAAAGCATAAACAAAAATGTGTACTGAGATTTTTAAGTGTACCTTTTTAGGGTGCTATCAATAGATCTAAATAGCTTTAGAAGTCATTTTAAAATAAACATTTTTTTTTTTTTTTTTGTTACACTATTATGCAGATGATGCTATTATATACAGTCGGTAATGAGAGAATTCATACAAAAAATTAAATATATACATTATTTCAGAGTTTTAAATAACTGTGGTTGAGTGATAATGATCCATTTTTAATGATACATAATGTTTTTTAAATATTAAGGACTTGTCCATAAATGTTTTTAAGCTGATGCTCACAAACAATTCAGACCTTGTTATTAATGCCTGAAAGGGAAATTTAATGCAATTTTTTTTTGAAAAATGTTGAAACCAAGATTTTGTGAGAATCTCTCATCTGTAACCTAAAAGTGATTCATAACAAAGTTAATACACATTAAATACTCAGATTTTAGATGCTGTAAATATGTGTTTCTGTTTATGTAAGAACTTAAATATTTACAGTATGTACTAAATGACTACAATTACAGATGAGATCACCTTTCATAATCAGTAAGGTAAGTTGTTTTAGATGAAAAGCCTCTGTTAAATGGCTCAAATGTCAAACTATCCATTACACACAGAAGAGCTGTGATAAGAATGGAAAAGAGAGGGATGAGGATGAGTGGGAGGCTGAAAAGACCGAGATGAATGAAGAAAAGAAGATGGAGGTGAAGATAAATAGCTGTTTTCTTGAGAGCATCTGCTCTTACAGTCTCATCTGCTGACATCTGTCCTCAACAGCTATCAGCCAGCTGCTCATGTTCTCCAACCACCCCATGCCCCTTTCTTTTCCACTCACTTACTGTCTTTAACGTTGCCTCTAACTATATTGCCAGTTTCACTGCTGCCATCCAGGCCTTTCTCCTTCTGTCCTCTGTTCCAATTCAATTTACATACTGTTCCAAAGCCGCTTTACAGAGAAGAGTGCCTTGCAAACTCCCCAGTGAGCAAGCCAAATGTCGAAATGGCAAGGACAAACTCCATAAGATGTGTGAGGAGAAACCAGGATTTAACTAAGGAAGCCCATTTATTAATTTGAACAGATGTAATCCAGCCACATTGTATTAATGATAATTGGTTAATTTGTTGCTTAATTAAATGTAATGATTATCACCAACATTATGCGATCGGTGGACAGTATTGTTGTTGTTGACAGATTCTGGTTATGTCTGGTGGTATGATGCTATATATGCACTGCGCAAGGCAGCTTCTACACATTAGCGCAATAAAGAAACATGCATGAATAAGAAAATAAAACTTCATTCTTTGTCTTACTCACACACTCACTTACACACAGGCCAGGGTTGCGAATGACAGGACCTAGTGAACCCCAGGATGGGGGTCCCAAGGTTTGGGTTCAGCAAAGGAATGGAAAATAAGGAAATTTGCTTTCTGAAGGAATAAGGGGAAAAAAATGTTCCCATGCAGCATACAGAATGACCCAGTTAGTGAATACCAATGCATTTGACCCGAGTACAGAAAATGGAGGTGGACTTACTGTGTTTTGATAACTGGGAGAGCTAGTGCAGCAGGTTTAAAATGTGTTTCTGTCTCTCTTTTTCTGAGAATTTGTGTTGAGTTCAGTGTTACTAGGTGTGAGGAGTCGCCAGTACCACACAATGGCACACGCTGATGAGTTCTGTCGGTAATTTCCTGCCTCCTGCCTCCTAAATTGCCTGTTTGGCAGCTGTGTGTGTGTGTGGCTGCATGGGTTGAAGAGAAATTACCCTCTTTTCTCTAATGAGTGACTCAAAATGATGAAACAATGAACTTGGACATAGAAGAACAGTAATTACAGAGACCGATCAACAGGTGCGAGTGAACAGAAGAGTTGTTAGTACTTCTACAGGTATATCTGGTGCTGATTGCACTCATACTGTGTGTGTCTTTATGAATGTAATTGTGTTATTTGTACACATCCTCAAATACTTAATCACAATTAAAGAGCATTTATAAACTGACGGAAATAGGAACATAAGAAGCATGAATTAAATGAATTAAATATGAAACAGTCTCAATGTGGAAACAACATATATATTATAAAAAATGTAACTTGTTCAAAATATAAAAAAATGCTTATTTTATTTAGTACTGTTTTGAATAAGCTATTACTCATAACAGATGTTTACATTTACAGTTGTCTTATGGGGTATATGTAAACATCTGTTATGTGTAGCTTATTCAGGGCATTACACACACACACATACACAAATATAATCCCTCTTGTTTTGTTAAATTTAACATTATTATTCACATTCTGCAAAGTGTGTGCAAACTTATGACCACAACTGTATATATATACACACAGGGGCGCCTTAAGATATCCAGAGGCCCCTGGGCTACAGCATTACGGTAGGCCCCTCTACCCCAGAAAACCTATTTTTTTTTCTTCTTTTTTTTTTAAGCTTCCTGACAATTATTTATGTCAAATTTCGAGGTAATATGAAAAGAAAATGCCATCAAAACTTTCCTGGCTGAAATGTGAGTTTACAGGTATGATTTAAACACCATAAATCACACAAAATATTTCATCATCAGTAGAACGAAACATCACGACATGTTGGCATAAATGTGGATTGTTTGGTGATTGCTAACTGCGTTTTTATTTTGAAACATGCCGTGCTCACGTTTAATTAATTAAATCACAGCCGTATAAAGTTTAATGATCACATTTAAGCAATAGGACCATCCCTGGATTTAAAATAGAGACTTTGAAGCAGCTCCTTAATCTAAACATAGATTACATCCACACAAGTTACTGAACTCGCACTGTATGATGTTACAGAAAGTTGTCCGATCCAGTTCCTTTCACACAGCAGTGTTGTTTCTCTTGTTAATCTGCACGTTAATATAAAGACACTCTTGTGCTGGGCTAACATTACTTTACTAGCGAAATAAGCGAATGCATTGATTGTGCGTTCCGCTTACAGTATATTGGTGGAACACATGGAACATACCAACTACACAAACTGTGTGGGGGGAACCTAAACTGAACCATTCACTATATATGCTACTACAACCAGATCGTCGCTGAAAATGAGTGTGTGAGTTTGTTTACAGAATGCTATTGTCACTGCTGCAAACTCCCATATAAATAATTATTCCAAAAATATAATTTCCCTGCAGCCAGTAGGCCCCCTTTCCAGTGTAGGACCCTGGGCTTCAGCCCCTGTAAGCCCGTGCATTAATGTGCCCCTGTATATACATATATATATATATATATTATGTTTAGGTTTGGTAGAACATCTAGCAACTAATTAAGTTAATTGACATCAGGTCTGTAACATGATTAGCTATAAAAGGGATGTCTTAGAGAGGCAGAGTCTCTCAGAAGTAAAGATGGGCAGAGGCTCTCCAATCTGTGAAAGAGTGCGTAAAAAGATTGTGGAATACTTTAAAAACAACATTCCTCAATGTCAAATTGCAAAGGATTTGCAAATCTCATCATCTACAGTGCATAACATCATCAAAAGATTCAGAGAACTGGAGAAATCTCTGTGCGTAAGGGACAAGGCTGAAGACCTTTGTTGGATGGCCGTGGTTTTTGGGCCCTAAGACGACACTGCTTCACTCATCGGCATGATTCTGTCATTGACATTACTAAATGGGCCCAGGAATACTTCCAGAAACCACTGTCGGTAAGCACAATCTGCCGTGCCATCTGCAGATGCCAACTAAAGCTCTATCATTCAAAAAGGAAGCCATTTGTGAACATGGCCCAGAAGCGCCGTTGTGTCTTGTGGGCCAAGGCTCATTTAAAATGGACTGTTTCAAAGTGGAAAAGTGTTCTATGGTCAGACGAGTCCAAAAATCTTGTTGGAAATCACGGACGCCGTGTCCTCCGGGCTAAAGAGGAGGGAGACCTTCCAGCGTGTTATCAGCGTTCAGTTCAAAAGCCAGCATCTTTGATGGTATGGGGGTGCATAAGTGCACACAGTATGGGCATGTTTTGGAAGGCACTATGAATGCTGAAAGGTATATAAAGGTTTTAGAGCAACATATGCCCCTCCAGACTACGTCTATTTCAGGGAAGGCCTTGTGTATTTCAGCAGGACAATGCAAAACCACATTCTGCAGCTATTACAACAGCATGGCATCGTAGTAGAAGAGTCTGTGTGCTGAATCTTTCACCTATAGAGATTTGGCGCATCATTAAACGAAAATACGTCAAAGACGACCATGAACTCTTCAGCTGCTGGAAACCTATATCAGGCAAGAATGGGACCAAATTCCAACACCAAAACTCCAGAAACTCATAACCCCGATGCCCAGACATCTTCAAACTGTTTTGAAAAGAAGAGGAGATGCTACACCATGGTAAACATGCCCCTGTCCCAAATATTTTGAGACCTGTAGCAGGCAGAGGTGGGGGACTCGAGTCACATGACTTGACTCGAGTCTGACTCGAGTCGCAAATTTAAGGACTTGTGAATTGCTTGACTAAATAAAGAAAATGACTTGACTTGACTTGGACTTGAGATCCAGTGACTTGAGACTTGACTTGAGACTTGACCTTCATGACTCGGCAGGACTTGACTTTATAACAACTCTAATTATTATTATAAATCATTGCGACATAATTTGGTAAACAAAACGCAAGCCACTGAACCAGCGGCAGAAGTGATCCGAGTCTGCGCAGTTCATGACACTGCACGAGCACAGAAACACAGCGCGCCAAATACAGGGAGCAAGAGAATCTCCCGAGATGTTTGGATTAATACTTCGAAACTGTATGCATTTACAAAGCCAGGACGTCACCACTTCATAAAGGAAAGGTATGTAAGCTTGTTCGTTAGTTGAAAACAGCATTGGTCTTAAAATTCAGCTTAGGTATGTCATTAAATTAAAGTGATTATAAATTATTAATCTCGTGTTTGTAATTAACGACGTCAAACTTTAATTTTGCTGGCGTTTGCCTCTCAAAACAGTGCTTTAGTGTCAAGTATCCCTCTTTGTAAATCAATATATGGAATTGTACCACGGAAACCACAATGTTTTATCGATTAGTGATGTTTCTCTTGAACCCAAAATCCAAGACATGTTGTCAAATTGCCCTAGTATGAGTTTAGTATGTTTATAACATACGATATTTAGTAATATTTTCAGCGCGGCTGCCAACAGTTCCGTTCAGCCCACAGCTAGAGTTACGCGCGTCTCTAAGCAACACACTGAATACTGAAGGAATCCAGGGATTTGAACGAATCGGTTGAGTGATTCAGTGGCCCATTCTTGCTTGTTCATGAACGAATCAACTGTTTTGAATGAATCAGTGCAATGAACACTTCTGTGATAAAGCAGTGATTTGCCGCCACTTACTGGCGGCATTTAATGTCATAGAGTAGGTCTATCATTTAATTTCATATTTCTATATTCATTTTTTTTAATTATTATTTTTTTTTCCAACAGAACAATCAGAAAACAAAACGAAACAAAACAAAAAGCTTAGGCAGACCTTAAATGCACAGCTTTCAATTTAGTTCTTATTAAGATAAAATCAAAGAAATCAATAAGTTACAGGGGAAGATACATAAACATTAACAGCAATAGGCTTCTTGTTTTGAGTCATGATGACAATAGTTTTCAAGAACAATGTAGGCAATCATGCAAAGTGAAAGAAACAGTCCAAATAGGGTGTCTATATCCGATGACAATTTTGGGTCCATTTTATTTCTGATATAAGGGGTGATTTGTAGTCAGCATATTATTTTAAATTGAATAGCATGTTTTGTTACACACTGAAATTATTTAGCGTGCTCCCAGACTGAATCCCAGTCTTCACTGGAGATATTTAGTGCAAAATCATTTTCAAACATCTGTTAAATATTATCTGTGTCTCCTAGGATGGTCAAACTCAATATAACATAAATATGAGATAACATATTTTTATCTTGTATTTTTATCAATATTTTCTCAATTACAGACTTATCGGTATACAAAGTAGTATTTTGCCTATTTTCAAAATGTTATATTTAAAACATTATTATTAAACAAGTTAATATCTGTGGAAAAATTAATAAGGTCATGTGACAAATATATTTGTTCCTGTTTGATACTGTGACTTGACTTGACTTGACCCTTATCAGGACTCGACTTGACTTGCTTGAGGTGAGCCACTGACTTGACTTGACTTGCTTGATTTATTTGTACTGTGACTTGAGACTTGCTTGAGACTTGATGGTAGGGACTTGAGACTTGCTTGAGACTTGAACATGTGTGCCCCCACCTCTGGTAGCAGGCATCAAATTTGAAATGAGCTCATTTTGTGCATAAAATTTAAACATTTCTCAGTTTAAACATTTGTTATGTTATCTATGTTCTATTGTGAATAAAATATTGGCTCATGTGATTTGAAATTCTTTTAGTTTTCATTTTATTCAAATGTAAAAAATGTCCCAACATTTCCGGAATTCGGGTTGTACGTTCACTTACACTCTTGGGGTCATACAAAAGAAATGTCATTATTTAGTGCCCTGTTTTTAACACAGTAAATATCCATCCTAAAGCCACATGCTGACATGCAGAGCATTCCTCCCATACTTATCATGTTGATTTTGAAGCATTGGCTAAGATGGCCAGTCATGTATGTGTTTTTATGTGTGTGAGGTCATAAAAATCTCATACCTATGAACCTGTCCATATAACCATAATGCAGCATTAGTTTCTTCTGACAGTATGGGTCATTACTGTTCCCATAATCCATGTATTCCTTTGTAATTTCCCAGTGAATGTTGATTTGTGTCTTGACAGATGAGTATTTGTGTCTTCAGGCTTTTTTGTGTTTCTGTGTGCATGCTTTATTATTCTGAGCTTTTTTCATATTTAATTTCCATTTTTTTTCTGTCTAAGATTTAGCCTTGAGTCTTTTGGATGTTTTGTCTTTTAAGTCTTTTTCCCAGGGACTGAACAGAACATATGACGGCATGTCTCATCATTTAACCTCACCTCACTTTTTTCCATTCATTGCACTTGCTGTGTCTCTTCTTTGTGTTTTATTGGAATTCTCTGAAAAACAAGTAAGCAGATCATATAAAATGGCATTTCAGAACGTTTTCAGTGCCAATAAAGGGGTCATGAACTGCCTTTGTTATAATGTTACCAAGATTTTTACATCAAAAAACATAATTGAGAAGTATTAAGCTATTTTCTGTCCTGTTTTTAACCCCCCTCATCAGAACTCTCTGTTTGAATGGGCATGGCGGATTGTAGACTCGGAAGTAAACGCACAATGATGTAACAGTTGTGTGTGTTTGACAGCGTACATTCCTCATAGATGGACGCTGCTGTGATTTAGGTTAAAAACGCATAAATAACTTTACATATCAAATGATCAGTAAGAAGAGACAAAGCAATAGTGACCATGTAATGAAAACAGTTACTCACACTTGTGTGTTGTGACATGACTGTCGGATCCAATATAGCTTGCACTGCATTGTCTTTTAGTTTCAGTCTTTTTGAAAATCCCGCATCGAATTGTGAATTGTTTGTAAATGAATCCACGGTAAAATGAAGTGAACAAAGGACCATCTTACTGACGTGGTCTGGATCTTCATTAAAAATAAAGTTCATCCACTCTTTCCTAACATTGGAATCAGAAGGAAGGCAACACAAACACTGTTTTTCCACTACTTGGCACTGCACAGCCTCTTGTTGTCTTCAGAGCCATCTTTATTATTTGGTTTCTGCGTAGACATGCGCGGTGGGCGGGCCAAACAGGCAGCGATGACGAAGCAGGCGTTGATCTTCTTCTGTGGAGGCGGTGCTTATCCACACTATTACATCATAGAGTGGTACATTCCAAAAGCTGTCGTTTTGGCAGCCTGCCTTTAATATAAGCTGTTTTTAGACTAACAGCAAAGTTTTGAGTTCTGAAACTTACAGGATGTTTTTATAGTACAATGACATGAAATCAGACGATCGAGGGAATTTTGGTGTCTCAGTTCATGACCCCTTTAAAGTGTAATACAGAAATGATATTGGCTTGTCTGTTTCATGGCATGGCTTTTAGAAAACTGTTCTGTGTCTGTTTCTTTTCATAACTGCTGACTTCAGAGCTCACAACCATGGCCATAGCCATATATGAAATCACAGAGGTCCTGACCTCGGTACATTTTTCATGTTCAAACATAAAATTTGTTCTCTGAATGACTTGTTTGCTGTTCAGAATTCCTCAAATGGGTGTCTGCATGTATAATTCAGTTTAGATGGTTTGCAATAATATTAAAATTAATTATCCACACCTAACCTATAGTAAAGTATTAACAAATTTTGATGCATTATATGGTATAATTTTTAATGATCATCCCTCCAAAACAGAGAAAACATCTTTCACAAACATCTACATGTCTGTCTCTTTTTAAAGTGTTTTGTGTATAAAATGAGTTGTATTTGTAGGGGCTATTATAAGCACAATTCTTAACCCCACCCCAGACCTTATTAAATTTCAAAGCCTTGCTAAATTCATGCTCACAACATCACATTATCAGATTATATTCTAATAGAGATCATTCTCTGCATTGATTGGATTATATAGAATTCATATAGAGTTATAATAGAGTTAATGAGAAAATAAATAAAAAAAACAATTAAAAAGGTCATCGCAATACAGGATGAATTTTATGTCTAAATTGTGTGTAAATGAGATTATATAATAAATTCTCACCATTCGTTTACCTCACAGATGTGAGATATTCAGTGCAAACGATAGTAACCTCTTCAGCATTACCCTTTTATCTCTATGGCATCACCTACTCATAAATACTCATTAAAGCCATATGCCATAAGCCTTCAGCTCTACATGTTTAAAGCCTTGTGAGAAACATTTGTTGATTGGAGGATGGTTAATTAAAACTCATCTGTGAGTGTGTTTTTCCACAGGCTGAGCCACGATATCTCATAAAAATAAAATACGGTGATGCATTACTTGCAAAATGGCAAACAGCTTTGTTTTCTCTTCAGGCATTTATTGGTATTATATGAAAGTTTAACAGCATCTTAAATTACATCTATAATCTCAAGGTGATTTCATTCCTGTATGGGTATTCGTAAAGTGTACACACAATTGTTCATTTGCATAGATTTTGAAATGTACAATATCAACATAATGACAGCAATTAAACACACACACACACACACACACACACACACACACACACACACACACACACACACACACACACATATATATATATATATATATATTATTTTTATATATTCTTTTTTGTTTTGTTTTGTTTTACAAACTTTAGAGATACTGTGCAAATTATACAAAAACAGATTAGGTATCTTTTTCTTTTTATCAGTCACACTAATGATGTAAAATATGGTAAATGTATTTATTATTGTTGTTGTTATGATTATTATTATTATTGTTGCTGTTATTGTTTAATGTTTTTAAGAAAAAAGAAAGAAAGAATGAAAGAAAGAAAGATCAACTTGTAAATGTATTAATTTTTAACAAAATACTTTGCACTTTTTGGCTGAATTGAATTATCGTCAAAGCTGTAATCTCTCACAAGTCTAAATGAAACACCTTTATATTGCAGTGTAACAGTGAATGTGTGCACTGTATCATGCATTTACCAAATTTTCCATCTGTCTTTAATTTGACATAACTAAATGAACCATAAAATGCAAAATTCACTAAATGTAGTAAGTAGGCCTACATTAAAAGTAATGTTTTTGGACATATTTAAGAATCTAATTTATTATAAATACAACAACCACCTAACCAGTATTCAATGAACCTTAAAGGATCTGTAAACATTTTTATATCTCTAAAGTCATTTAAATGTGAAGAGGCTTGCTTTTTTGTTTTTGTCAGTACTGTCATATTGTCTATTTAAACGCAGAGTGTGTATTAAAACCACACTTACACGAACGAATACTTGCGAATACTAATGAGGTCATCTGCTCAAACATGAATTTTTAGCATTTGTTCTTGTTCCAGGCCAGACAGCCACACGTGGCTCAAATAAGTGGCTGAAAGAAGTGATTGTAATGTGGTAGCTGAGGTGATTATAATTAGCCTTCATCACGCCTCATCTCTCTCGTTGTCAGACTTCAGGTCACCTGTAATGTTGCACAAAAGTGTTTGATGCCTGATTTGCTTCCTCTTCATCAAACACCTCAGACAACCGGCCCACCAATCAGGTCAACCGGACGACGGGGCAGACAGCTGGTCATGCATGTGCTTTTGTTCCCGCTTTGTGGTAAGAGTATAATAGAGTACTTCTATCTGTTCTGTATTCTGTATCATCACTTATAAGATGTCTGTCTCTCTCACTAGTGCTTTCATTCCAGTCCATTTTCTTCTCAAAAGTGATCACATAATGACCAATTTGACATCTTCACAGCTCAGTGTTGTTGAGATGTGCTCAGTAGAGGTCTTGTCATAATCATTATGTCATTGTGATTTTGTTTTTTTCTTCTGTCCTGTCCTCATTGTCTCTGATATTAAATGGCATAGCATAATTGCGCAATATGGTTGTGAGTCCTGTTTAGTGTGTGAATTATTAAGGATGCACATATATACACATATATCGGTGGTATTTTGGTTATAGACTATCAGATTTAAAATATATATAAACAGTGTTGGGCAAGTTACTTCCAAAATGTAATACATTATATATTACTAGTTACTGTCTTTTGAAAGTAATGTTACATTACAATATTACTGTCTCTGAATTGTAATGCGTTACACTACTTTTGAGTTACTTTTACCAAAATATCTGACACAAACCTTCAGAAATTATCCAGTGGTGTATGATGGGAGACTGCATTATTAGTGATATCCTCATCAGAGAAATTAATGTTGAGAAGATTAAATCATTTTTCAGACAGCTACCTGTTACAGCGCGTGGTCTATGTTCTTGAATGGCCTGGTTTTGTTGGCATGATGTTCACATAATCATCAGATAGGCCAACATAAATGGGTGGTCATTTTCCTTTTCCAGTTCACAGGCATCTTTATATTACTTTTTATCATTTGTATCAGAATCTATCTCCAAGTCTCTGTTCCCATTTTGGATGGTATCAATGTCATCATATACATTATAAAATTATGATCTTACCTGTCTAATAGCTTTCTGAAAAAAACAAACAAAAAAAAACACTGATTATTTTTAAGGCTAAATAATCTCAATGCAAGTCAAACCCAATCATACTTAAACATTTTAAAGAATTCACCAATTTAGCAGAAATCACACATTCCAGAACAGTATCACCTGGCTCTCATGCATCAAGCACACATTTGAGCAAACAAGTTGAGCCCAGAAAAGAAAACAGAACCAGTTAAGTATGTTTTAAAATATATTTTTAAATATTGCATTACAAATAATTTTAAATTCTCAAAGAAAGCATTTCTTTTTAATTCAACTCAAACTTATCATTTACTGTTGTAAAATTACAACATTGGCATAACAAGCTCAAAATCTAATTTAATTAAAGTATTTAACATTGGGCTAGTGTGGTAGCAAAATTTGCCTGTGCACCTTACACATTACATGAATTAATTGTACTTCTAATTCGTTAGCAACATACTTTTTTTGACCATTTTTGTCAGTGACAAAAAATAATATCGATTTTTAATGTCTTATTTGTTACCATTTTGAGTTTTATTCCAAATTAAATGATTATTACAGTACCTTAAAGGGGACATAACACACACAGTTTCACCCAATCTCATGTTAATCTTGAGTACCTATAGAGTAGTATTGCATCCTTCATATCTCCAAAAAGTCTTTAGTTTTATCATGTTTATAAAAGAAAAATACAGCTTTACGATTCTCTCAGAAAAAGCCGAGCTACTGGAGTTAACTTGGAGCACTTGAGCACCGATCGCCAACAAAACACAGACTTTTGATGCCGTTTCACTTACCATCTGCAGTTCTGAATCATGACCGGGATCTTTAGCTGGGACTGCTCCATCTTTCAGTATCAAATGATGTGCAAATCCAGCGTGGAACTGGGCCTTGTTTATAAAACGTTCGTCAACAAACACACTTGAGAAACTCTGTTGCTGCCCCGGAAAAACAAGCTGCATCCACTGTTTACATAACGCTGGGTTCTTCAGGAAGCTGAACAAGGTTATCTTTCCCTTACAACCAAAAACACACTTCTTTAGACACATTCTTCCCGAGTGAGTCCCGTGCAGTCCTGCCCGGTGAAGCACGTTAATGGGCAAGTGTGCAGGATGATAAGTTTATGGCCAGGTAAACAGACATATTTACAAAATATACCACCCAACAACATTGCAGGACTGAACAATAGGACCTACTAGTTGTGTAAATGTGATCTTAATGGCTAAAAAACAAGTACAGGTTTATTTTAGTGGAGCTAAAACTGACGTTGTAATATTACAACTGTGGGCCTTATAGGGTTAAGCATATTAGCAGCAGCATTTAGCATCTGTGTTTATACAGCTAGAGCAAAGACAGTTTAGAGCATGTAATCGCTATGTGGACACACCTAGTAACGGACATGAAAACAGGTTAAACGAAATAAGCATTCTTGTGTATGCATTTCAACTGGGGTGTACCATATACATCAGCGTAATCTCTGTTTACGTTCGTTATTTCTAAGGTCAATGTTTTTATTGTGATGAGTGTGTGGTTGATTTCAGCTGCACACAGCGTCAGAAGCACACGCTTATCACCGTCATATCAATGACAGTGTTGCGGAAGAAGGGAATTAAGAGTTATCACTTAAGATCACTATCTATGGTTGATATAGTCCTGAATGAAATGCATTATGGGTAGTGTAGTTCAGAGAAATGTGCTCGTGTGATGTGTGCTCTAGCTGTGCTGTGTAGTTCAGAAAATGGAGAAAGAATGTTTATATTCTGCTTTTATTTCAGTTCATTCCAGTCAGTCCACCCAGGAGTTTTGTGCACTGTAACCCTGATAACTTTTATCTACACTAGAGAGTAATGGCTCATTTCCACCGAGCGGTACGGGTCAGTACAGTACGGTACGGTACGGTTCTGGACCGAACACTCTGATCTAGCTTGCGTTTCCACTGCCAACAGTACCCTTACTTGATAGGCGTGGTGTATGCCGGAAAGTAGCGATCGACAATAAAGTGCTAGGATAAGCACAACTCTGCCTCTTTTATGTCAGTTTTAATGAACAATAATAGCCATTATAAAAGTATAAGTACAAAGTATAAGAGGCTTATATGAGAGGAAATAAAGACAAAAGAACAATTCAGTCAAACGCAGGGCTGGACTGGTAATCGGGCATACCAGGCATTTTCCCGGTGGGCCGACGCACTGAAGGGGCCGACAGATTTTTTTTTGTTTTTTTTTGCCAAGGACCATCACACAGGGACAACGAGCAGTCAGTGGCCCATTGGTTTGTCTCCTGCATTAACAGCGTAAACCACCCAATCACAAGTATTTTGCGCCGCCTAAATAAACCCCAACTTCTTCCGTATCGGCTTTCCCCACGTTTCACAGCAGCTTTATAAAAACAGGCTTGCTCTGCGGTGAGTGATGCGGGCCAAAGAGCCAGGCAGGAGGGGAGGGGAGAGGAGAGTAGTTGAATCGGTAAAGTGCTTAATAAGGGACTCGCAACGGAGGCAGGCATCTAGTGTGTGCGCGCGCGCGCCATGAGTGCAGAATACGCTTTTTAATAAACCGTAAATTCGTCCCCCGCGATTTTTTGGCCAAGTCAAGTCAAGTGTGTTCATAGAGGTTTCCATGGGCCAACGCGAATAAATCTAGATTTAAATTCGAAAAGACACGATATTGTCGGACCTGACGTTTTATTCTTACCCAAAACAACTAGATGCAATGATACATATCTACACTACCAGTCAAAAGTTTTTGAACAGTAAGATTTTGATTTTTTTTTTTTAAAGAATTCTCTTCTGCTCACCAAGCCTGCATTTATTTTATCCAAAATACAGTAAAAGCAGTAATATTGTGAAATATTTTTACTATTTAAAATAACTGCTTTCTATTTGAATATATTTTAAAATGTAATTTATTCCTGTGATCAAAGCTGAATTTTCAGCATCATTACTCCAGTCTTCAGTGTCACATGATCCTTCAGAAATCATTCTAATATGCTTATTTGCTGCTCAAGAAACATTTATTATTATTATTATTATTATTATCAATATTTAAAATTTTATCTCGTTTATCTGAGATAAAAAAGCCTTTGTAACATTATACTCTATAGCCTACCATTCAAAAGATTGGAGTCAGTATAATTTTTGTTTTGTTTTTTGGGAAAAAAATTATAGAAATTAATACTTTTATTTAGCAAGGATGCTTTAAATTGATCAAAAATGACGATAAAGACATTTATAATGTTACAAAATATTTGTATTTCAGATAAATGCTGTTCTTCTGAACTTTCTATTCATCAAAGAAACCTGAAAAAAAATCTACTCAGCTGTTTTCATAATACATAATAATAATAATAATAATAATAATAATAATAATAATAAATGTATTTTGAGCAGCAAATCAGAATATTTGAATGATTTCTGAACATCATGTGACTGGAGTAATGATGCTGAAAATTCAGCTTTGATCACAGGAATAAATTACATTTTAAAATATATTTTAAATATTAAAAACATTTCACAATATTACTGTTTTTGCTGTATTTTGGATCAAACAAATACAGGCTTGGTGAACAGAAGAGACTTCTTTAAAAAAATAATAAAAAAATCTTACTGTTCAAAAACTTTTGAATGGTAGTGTATATATATTATATGGTGGTGGTGGGCCGCCTGGACCAAAAAATGCCAGGGCCGATTTTTTGTCCCAGTCCAGCCCTGGTCAAACGTATGCTACAAAGTCAGCGCTGTACTACGGTAAAGTTCAAAATAAATATAAAGTTAAACTTTGTGATCAGTCAAAACGATATGACCAGGAACAAATAATAGATTCATGAGACCATGAATGCCTGTTAAATATACACACTACGAATTGTATCTCATGTTTAATCACTACAGAGACATCAGAGCCAGCGGCAAATGTCGGAAGGACTAGCCGAGCGTAAGGCTGCTCTAGGCGGACACATGAGCACTGAGCACCCGGTGATCGCCTGGAGCTCCGAAATCGGCATAGCAAATTTTCAAATAGGCACTATCTTTATAAATAAACCGCAAATTTGAGTATTAAACAACTACATTCTCACCTGAAAACCACTTAAAACTACATTTCATGGCACAATAACAGCAATATTTTGAAAATTACACAGGTTTTTGGGCAATGACGTTTCACAAGTCCACAAGAACAGACAAGAACGCATATTGAGAAACGGCTTGTCTGTGTGAAAATATAAAATTCTAAAATACACTGTTATATTTTTTTGTACCCCAACAGAAGGGTACCAAAAAAGTGGTACGGTACGGTTCGCTATTTTGGTACCATTCACAACTTATGACAATGGAAACGGACATAATTGCGTACCATACCGTACTGTACCGAACCGTACAGCTCAGTGGAAACGAGCCATAAAAGGCATGCATCGGCTAACGCTGTCCGTCTCATCATTGCACAAACATGAATTAACGAGCTGTTACGCTACCGTTGGGACTAATGAAGTGTAGAAAGTAACAACAGATATCAAATGACTAAATTATGATATTTGCTCAGGTGGATGCTGGGGTCTTATCTATCGGATTGCAATGTATATCCATTTTGTTAATTAACATTACACATAGTGCGAGTCTAATTAGAGTTAAGACAGTCGGCGTGGTAGGCCAGGCACACATAGTCGTAGTCCACTATTGTTAAGCCAGCTGGCGTGGTAGCCAAGGCACACATAGTCGTAGGCCACTATTGTTAAGCCAGTCGGCGTGGTAGCCAAGTAACACATAGTCGTAGGCCACTATTGTTAAGCCAGTCGGCGTGGTAGCCAAGGCACACATAGTTGTAGGCCACTATTGTTCAGCCGGTCGGCGTGATAGCCAAGGCTCACATAGTCATAGGCCACTAGTGTTAAGCCGGTTGGCGTGGTAGCCCAGGCTCAAAGTCTGTGAAAGTGATTTTTTGCCTCTTTGGGATGGCACAATAACACGCCGGTCACTTGCAGAATGCAAGCTTCTAGAGAGCCCATAAGTCTGAAGCAGTGAATTTAAATAAAAGGGTGCACAGTCAGTGGTGGTTTTGTAAGCAAACATCAATGCCTTGAATTTTTTGCCAGCAGCTTTTGGTAGCCAGTGCAAATTGATGAACACAGGTGTGACGTGCGTTCTTTTCAGCTCATTAAAGACTATTCTTGCAGCTGCATTCTGGATTAATTGTAGAGGTTTGATAGAACTGGCTGGAAGACCTGCCAAGAGTGCATTGCAATAGCCCAGCCTGGACAAAACAAGAGCTTGAACAAGGAGTTTTGTAGTGCATATATTTACAGTATACAGTGTGTGTATATGTGTATATATACAGTGGCACATATGAACACACACTGTATACATACAAAATGCATATAAGCATTCTGAGCATTATTCCTGCTTGCTGGCGTTCACATCAATCCACACGTCGTTCTTTTAGGTTAGGCTATTTCATTCAAGTCAATATAAAAGCATTTATGCTATGTCTAGCATTCTTTTACGTTACTGAGCATAGCAAATAAATGGGTTGAAAAACGGTCACATGTTTTACTTTTAGTCTGCTTGTTACGGTCAAAAAAAAATTACATTAATACAGTCACATTACAGCAATAGCCTATATGAGATAGCCCATGATCACTAGATTTTTATACAGGTGGATTTTGTAAATGATGATCAGCAACCAAATATTGATAATGTGGAAGTTACTGCCTTTTGCCTTGGTGTGACTTCTCACCTTTTGCAGACAATGCAAAAGCAGTCATTGGTGTTTGGTGATGAGTTTTTGGCTCAAGGTCTGCATTTACAGTCACACCAGAGGTGTTAAACTGGGATTAGGACTTGGTTTTATGCAGACCAGTCAAGTTCTTCCACACTGACTGAATCAATAATTTTCTTTTTGAACCTTGCCTTATACACAGAGGCATTGTCATGTTAGAATAGAAAAGGGTCCTGTCCAAACTGTTGCTATAATATTAGAAGCACACAATTTCCTAGAATATCATTATGTGCTTTAACATTAAGATTTGTACTCATAGAAATTACTAAAGTAGTCAAACCTGTTCATTAGAAGGGGGCGACCTAATACTTTTGGCAATATATTGTATATACAACAATAATGTATATGAATCTGGAACAGAAGATTTATGTACAGATTTGTGCATAATTTACTCTCTATATACAGCTGTATAGAAAATATGCATATGTATTTACATAGTACTTGAGAGAGAGGCGATATGTAATGAATTAAAGGCATGAATTACAGAACACAGGTAATAATTCCTGTGTTAGCTGTTTAGGCTGGAGATGGCATGGGGGAAAAACTGCTTTTATGCCTAGATGTTCTAGTGCACAGAGATCTGTAGCATCTGCCTGAAGGGAGAAGTACAAACAGGTTGTGTCCTGGGTGAGAGGGCTCTGTGATGATGTTACCTGACCGTTTCTTCACTCTGGAGTTGTACAAGTCCTGAAGGCTGGGCAGGTGCACACCAATGATCCTTTCTGCTGTCCTAACAGTCCGCTGCAGTCTTCTTATATCTGATTTGCTGGCTGACCCAAACCAGACAGTTATAGAGGAGCACAGAACCGACTCAATAACAGCAGAGTAAAACTGTGTCATATGTGCCTGTGGCAGGTTGAACTTTTTCAGTTGACGAAGGAAGAACAACCTCTGCTGAGCCTTTTTCATGATGGAGTCAATGTGAGTGTCCCACTTCAGGTCCTGAGAGATGGTGGTTCCCAGGAACCTGAATGACTCCACTGCAGTCAAAGGTTTCTCCTAAAATCCACTATCATCTCTACAGTTTTGAGCGTGTTCAGCTCCAGGTTGTTGTGACTGCACCAGACAGCCAGCTGCTCAACCGCTTGTCTGTAAGCAGATTCGTCTCCGTCCTGGATGAGACAGATGACTGTGGTGTCATCTGCAAACTTCAGGAGTTTGACAAAGGGGTCAGTAGAGGTGCAGTCATTTGTGTAGAGAGAGAATAGCAGTGGGGAGAGAAGACAGCCCTGAGGAGCTCCAGTGCTGATGGTGCGGGTGTTGGATGTGAGTTCTCCCAGCCTCACTAGCTGCTGCCTGTCAGGAAGCTGATCCACTCAGATGGAGGTGGGTACAGAAGCTGGTTTATTCTGAGGCGTGTCGGGATGATGGTGTTGAATTAAATTTAATTAAAACAATAAGTAAACTGAATAAACAATAATATCCTCAGAGGAGATGGCCCCCCGGAGCCTGGTTTCTGGTTTTTTTCTCCATTCTGTCACAGAGGGAGTTTTGGTTCCTTGCCGCTGTCGCCTCTGGCTTGCTCAGTTGGGGACACTTAATTTCTAGAGCGTAAATTTGATTTCACAGATACTATTTAAACTAAACTTGTCAGACATCTCCGAATCCAGTATGAAATCTGAGGAAAATTGGTGTTTAATCTTATTATCATTACGACACTCTATCCTCCAACTTGATACTGAGTGCTTTGACACAATGTATTGTAAAAGCGCTATATAAATAAAGGTGAAACTTGTCTTGCTTGAAAGTGGAGCTGAAGTCCACAAATAGGATCCTTGCATAAGTCCCTGGTTTGTCCAGATGTTGGAGGATGTAGTGCAATCCCATGTTGACTGCATCATCCACAGACCTGTTTGCTCGGTAAGCAAACTGCAGGGGGTCCAGCAAGGGTCCAGTACTGTCCTTCAGGTGGGCCAACACGAGCCTCTGAAATGACTTAATCACCACAGACGTTAAAGCAACAGGTCTGTAGTCATTAAGTCCTGTGAATTTTGGTTTCTTGGGTACAGGGATGATGGTAGAGCGTTTGAAGCAGGAGGGGACTTCACACAGCTCCAGTGATCTGTTGAAGATCAATGTGAAGATGGATGATAGCTGGACAGCACAGGCTTTGAGGCAGGCTGGAGAGACATCGTCTGGGCCTTTGGCTTTCCTCATCTTCTGTCTCCTGAAGACTTTGCTTACATCATCTTCACAGATCTTGAGTACAGGCTGAGAAACAGTAGGGGGAGGGAGGGGGAGGGTGTTGATGGCTGTATTGTGAGACGGTCAGAGTGGGTGTGGGGTGTCAGACCAGGCTTTTGATTTTCAAACCTGCAGTAGAACTCTTTCAGGTCTTCAGCCAGTTGTTGATTGGCCTCAGTGCTGGGGGATGGGGTCTTGTAGCTGGTGATGGCTTTCAGGCCTTTCCACGCTGATGTAGGGTCGTTGCTTGAAAGCTGTTTTTTAGCTGTCCAGAGTAGTTTTTCTTTGCCACTCTTATCTCCCTATTCAGTGTGTATTTGGCCTGTTTGTACAAGGCTTTGTCCCCACTCCTGTAGGCGTCCTCTTTGGCCTGGCGAAGCTGTTTGAGTTTTGTACTGAACCAAGGTTTGTCGTTGTTAAATGTTAAATAAGTCCTGGTGGGTACACACATGTCCTCACATAAACTAATGTAGGACGTCACGGTGTCAGTGAGCTCATCTAGATCAGTAGCTGCAGCCTCAAAAACACTCCAATCAGTAAGTTCGAAGCAAGCCTGTAAATCCTGCTCTGCTTCAACAGACCATCTCTTTACAGTTCTTACGACAGGCTTAGAGGATTTAAGTTTCTGCCTGTTAGGCTGGTAGAAGATGAACCAAACAGTGATCAGAGAGTCCCAGCGCTGCACGGGGAACAGAGTGGTATGCATCCTTTAATACAGTGTACCAATGGTCCAGTATATTGCTGTCTCTGGTGGGGCATGTGATGTGCTGTCTATATTTAGGCAGTTCGCGGGTGAGATTAGCTTCATTAAAATCACCAAGAATGATAATGAAAGAGTCCGGGTAATGCTGCTCTGTGTGTGTGTGATTTGATCGGCCAACAGTTCTAGCGCCGTGCTCACATGAGCCAATATTTTATTCACAATAGAACATAGATAACACAACAAATGTTTAAACAGAGAAACTTTACACTTTTATCCACTAAATGAGCTCATTTCATATTTGATGCCTGCTACAGGTCTCAAAAAAGTTGGCACAAGTTGATCCAAAGAATAGCATTTATATCTACACAGAAGAAAGCCCTGTCTAGATCTGCCCCGGTATGTTGTGTCGAGCTATTCATTAGTCTGTTTGATGAAAAAAGATGAAATGTAGTTGCAATAAATGCGTTAGGAATCCGTACAACTGCAGCAGCGGAGGACAACTGCTGAGAGATAGCGGATGAGCGTGGGATCTTTGGCTGACTCAGCAGAAAGGGGCATATTCTGCCCACGAGTAGAAATGAATATTCAAGTGTTTATTCATTTTTCTACTGCGAAAAACGAAACTTTAATGATTCTCGTTTTTTGGAAAAAAATGCGTGGTTTGAGTGTTTGTGTTGCACACACAGAAGAGGCGATGTTGTTTGGCATATGTTTTACCAATCAGTTAATAAACACAACAAGAAATTAGTTAATTTCAAAGTGTGTTTTAACGACTGGCAGTGTGACTTCTTCATACATTGAAACTCTATTCTACTTTGTGCAATCCTGATATAAATAAAGCACAAAAATGAGAACAATACATTCCACCATATAGAAATCTGAAATTAGCACTACAATAACACTCAATGAACACACCAACTGCGTTACGCACTGTTAAAGCTGTAATATTAAACATTTTACTCTCCACCAGCATCATAGTAATTTAAGCAACGACAAAATTACAGAACACCAACGCCTTTATACCAAATATTACTTAACTGCTTTTACAAACAAATTGCGCATTTAAAAATCTTCTCGTCAACATCAAACTTTGAAGCAAACTTCGCGCGGCCGCGCTGAATCGGCCGCAAACCAGCCGCGGGTGCGCCGATGCGGTCAATTTTATCGTCAAAACATAAGTGCATTAAACAAACACGAAATCCACATATACACCTTTTGAACATAAGCTGCGATGCCACATCACTTATCTTACCTGCACAATTAAAAAAAACGAATGTTCATTTCACAGTAGTGTGTTTTAAATGAGTGTACTTCTTCACATGAGGACTCCCTGCGGCTCACCATCGCCCCCAGCGTCCCCCGCCAGTGTAAAGGCTAAGTGATGTTATAATAGGCACATTATAAAGTTACACACTTTAAGTAAGCACCAATATAATTAATAAAGTCATCTGAATCTATATGCCTACATTTGACTACAATATTTATGCTTTCTTGTGGTGCTTCCTTTATATCTCATTCTTCCTTGATAGAGTGCGTGATTTACAGTAGACATAACTAATACAATTCTGGAGTCATCTGCTATAGACTTTCTTTTCTCTCACACACACTCTCTCTCTCGCTAAAATGGACTGATCTGGGATTTCACATGAAATTAGTCTCCATGATTAAAATTGTGCTGCCTGCAGAGATTTAACTCTGAAATTTTGAGATTCCTGGAAAGAGCTGGTAGGTCTTTTAGTACCTCTCACAAGAACAATTTCAGACCTTAATACGCATGTAATCATAGGTCTAGAATATCCAGTGATGTTTTAAATAATCCACTTTCTTTTTTCTGTCTATGAGCTGAATGATCGGTCTTGTTCTTTTGAGCTTATATGCTGCATTTCTTAGTGACAAGATGACGCTTGAAAAATCACCAAATTATCCGCAAGAGTTTATTCATCAACTTTTTATTGTCTTTTATATATAACATAACATCATAACATCCATTCAAAACACAACAAAACAAAAAACAAACAAAAAAAACAACAACAACAGACATATAATCAATAATTTAAAGAATCCTGTTCAAAGAAGAGAGAAAAAGGGGAGGGGGAGAAAAAATGCATAAAAAATCATTCCTTTATATACTCACGTATGTTCAAGGAAAAACATTGCCAAGCATCAAGAGTACTAGGTTTGGCCTTATTTGTGCTGTTGTACACTCACAAGTTACTATTTTAAGGAGGCTATGAAGAGTTTATTCTTTTACAGCCAGATTGATTTCTTGTTGTTTGAAGATTTTTCATCATTCAACCTGGGGAAGACTTTCAAATGCTAAGAAAGAAGTGATGTAACGTGTGATGTCAAAGTACAAATACTGCCTTCCATTCTGCAATGACCTCAAGCAATGAAAACCATCACAGACATCATCATTTAAACCCGTAGCCACTCGTTTGTCATATCACATGTCAATATGTGACCCTGGACCACAAAACCAGTCATAAGTAGCACAGGTATATTTGTAGCAATAGCCAACAATACAGTGTATGGGTCAAAAATGTTGATTTTTCTTTTATGCAAAAAATCATAAGGATATTAAATAAAGATCATGTTCCATGAATATATTTAGTAAATTTCCTACTGTAAATATATAAAAACTTAATTTTTGATTAGTAATAGCCATTGCTAAGAACTTCATTTTCACAATTTTAAAGGCAATTTTCTCAATATTTAGATTTTTTTGCACCCTCAGATTCCAGATTTTCAAACAGTTGTATCTCAGCCAAATATTGTCCTATCCTAACATCTGTACATAATAATCCTCTTAAACCTGTTTTAAGCTTTTAATTATGCTTATTACATAAATTTGACTAAATCCACACTGTCTGTGATGGATCCTATCTAAGAGACAGTAAAATATATGTTGTTAGGGATTTGTGACAGCTGGGATCAAATCCTGTTCCCATGAGGTCTTAACTAAATATCTACAGCAAACACTTGATGATATCTAAATACAGGGTTTAGTTTGTGATGTGTTAAATGAGGGCACAGGGCTAAATGCATGAATTTTGATTACAGCAATATATTTTACATTTTATTTAGGATTAAATGTTTCAGAGGTTAATTAAACATTTATATACTTACAATTTTCTTATAGTTTCATGTTGGAGTCAAACTCTTTAATATATATTCAGTGCAGGCCAGTCTGAGACAACTAATGAAAATGCTTCTATTTGCATTTTATAATTAAATACATGTTTTCCCATTACAGATTTCAGTTTATCAGCAGAGTAATTTGAGTGTAAAATTGAATTGAAAAATGAACATTATTTTCTAAGCAATTGGTTGTTAATTATTTGCTTTAATTCAAGCTGTATGAACTGCAAACTTTGTGTAAAATCATGTTTCCAGCATGTGCTTTATGGTAATGCAAACCTAGAAATAATCTTTTATTTTTTTTTTTAGAGTTTGAACCCAGGATTTTCAATGGGGTCTCAGACGCTGGACCTCGCTGCATATTACAGTATATTTATACTTAACAGTTAGTTCTGGTCCTCAGATGCAATTGGCTCATTGGTGTTCCAAGATTAGTGAGTGAACTTTTATCTCTCTGGCTGTATTGGTTCATTATAAGCCAGGCACAGCACTTTGCGGCTTTAGGATATAATGAGTAACACTTGTGTAATCATTTGCAGTAACAAATGAAAGTATGGATTTGCCTACAAATCCACACAAAATGAGAGCATGCATCTCTTCTTATAATCAGTGCATTAGGCATGAGTAATAATTGTTCATATTTTGGGTTAGATGCAACTTCTTAGTAGAATCTTCCACAAATCCTTTCTCATAATCTAGCAGCTCACTCTTATTGAAACAACATTTACAGCTCATTTCACACTAAATACTCAAGTTGACTTAACAAACTCTAGAATTGCCCATCTCTAAGGAAAAATGAGTGTTTGACTATAGAGAGAGGGGGGGAAGTGGTAGAATAGTAGGATAATGAAGAACAGAGTATGTTCAACTTGAATACATTAGCATGCCAGATCAGGGTAAGCATCAGCTGAAGTCAGTGTGCCCTATGACTCTGAGGTCCTGGGTGCTTGTTTTTTTTCACTTGGAGGACTTTAAAACTACAGTTGCTGTTGAGTAAAATTTGGATGCATTTCTAAACTATATATACCAATTTTACCAATGAACTGTGATTTGCAGAAGCAGAAGGCTATTTTGTTACTTTAGCTATGACATTCAAACTGGAAAAAAAAGTTATTAGATATTTCTGCAGTTCTGTTATATGCTGAAGTTCCTTGTTTAGGGAATCTTATTTGATGTTGTTTTATACATTTTTGTTCTGGTTCAAATTATTCTGAAAAAAATCTAAACAATTTTATTATGCTGCAAGGGTAATTGTGGTCTGTCTGTTTTTTGTTTGTTTTTTCTAATATAATCCAATTAGCTGTAATTACATTTTTTTTGTTATATATGCCAAGTTCTGTCATGAAACTCTAGATGGTGCAGGCTGATAGGCCGTTAATGCAAATTGAAGATATTCTCACCATTAAACTACTTGGCACAAGCTGATTGGGTCATGTTGCATACGCAGCCAATGATCTTACTGCTTTACATTTAAATGGCTGGTTAGCATTCGCTAGAGCAGGTTCGCAGCATGCTTTCAGAGCTCCACTGAAACCCTCTACCTTCCCCAGCTCCACCTGTATAGATCTGCTACGGGTTATTATATGCTATTTGTGCAGCAGCAGTATGTCTTAAATACTTACAGCACTGTATAGGCGTATATATTGGCAGTAGCAAGTTCCTGTACTTGCTTTGCAGCAGCAGCAATAATCTACAACAACAGCAATAATCAACAGCAGCAACAATTCAACAGCAGCGTAGCAGATCTATTCCACCAAGACCAAATACATTAACATGGTCATATGCTAAAATCTTCAGAGTTGTCATGATGGACATAACATCATAATGGACTGACATCATTAACTTATGCCTAATATGTCACCTAATAAAAATGACTGTTACTGTATGTTGGTACACTCCTATTTTGTATTAGGATTAATAGACAATTGAGCAAAAAAAAAAAAAAAGTTAATTAGAGCACAATAACTGGAAGCGCTCTGTTGATAGCTCATGATTTCATTCCCATTATCTTTTTATTGCAGATTCTTGTTGTGGTAAGTGGGATTGAATTATACCCGAAAATACAAATATACCATAACCCTAACTCTAAACTCTCAGATGACCGCAGATGGGGTTACTTGTGTGTATATGTGTGTATTTAGTGTCTGCTAAAAGCAGAAATCATGTTGTGTGTTTTTGAGGTCCTTCAGCGGCTTCTATGTAACATCTGTATTGTTTGCGCAAAAGAAGCCCAATTTCCTTTGAACGGCATTGTTGCAGTGGCCTCGTTCCCTGTGAAACCAACCATTTTGAAGCATACTGTATTTCTTTATTTGTTGCTCTGGTCTTTTGTGTGAATGTGTATTTCAGTGGAAGACAACCTGGTTTTGTTGTGACAGTTCTTTTCATTTCTGTCCCACTAGACTCCAGAGATGTCCTACCACTCTCTTGGGATATTCGTTTTTACCACTGTTTGTTATGCAGATCTTTCAACAGCAGTGCTCATTTCTAGTTACAGCACCTGTGAGCTGTAGGAAACCAGCCATTATATTTCTCCTTGTTCTCACTGTTTCTTTTTTTTCTGCTGTTGTCAGTTTCTGTCTCTGTTTCGTTTTCATTCTTGTCCTCTAGTTCTCCTTTTCAAGCCTCATAATTTTGAAAATACTGGACTAACATACATAGTTGAATGTAGTCTAATATTGCAGTTTGGTAAGAATGAAATGCTTTATACAAATCATACAAATGCTATTAGAATGTTACTTGAGTTTGTAGTTACAAACAGAAATGAGTCACATTGTCTCCAACGTTCTGTCATTTACATCGATTATTACATATAAATAGGGTCATTCTAGGTTAAATTCAAACCAGCATGCAAATCAGTTTTATTAGAATTGTTAATTTGTGCTGTAATGTCTGTGACAAAAGGGCTAAGAAATAAAGAAAGGAAAAAAGAGAAAGAAAGGGCTAGTGAAGTTTCAAATAATCTCTTCTTTTTATGCCGTGTCTGCATTTATTTCATCTGAACCACATTATTAGGATCTGCTGCCAACCTTGAATCCTCCCTGAACCCAGATTTGTTCTTGCAGTCTGTGTTTATGTGGTCTCAGCAGTCCTATTTAGTTCTATTGAACACTGTGCAGTCAAGCCCTCTGTTCTGAAGATGATTTGTTTAGAATTAAAATGAGTGTATAAAGCAAGGGTCAGGCAGGCCACAGAAACTCATGTGTCTTTCCTGTGATATCAACAAAAAGTGCTACGAACAAGTGACTATGCTAAAATAATGAAGAAAGCTGTGCTGAAATTAAGATGTTATAAGGTTATTCAGTTTCACTCATTATCTCTTTTTCTCTGTTTCTCTCACTTTATACATAAATACACAGAATACAATACAGTTGAAATTTCAGTAGTTTTTTTTTTACATTGTTTAGCAAGGACACATTAAATTAATCGAAGGTGACAGCAAAGACTTTTATAATGGTACAAAATATTTCCATTGCAAATAAATGCAATGTAATGCAATGAAATGCAATAAATGTTCATTAGAAAAATATTAAGCAGCATAACAATTTTCAAGATCGATAATAATAAAATATGTTTCTTGAGCAAGAAATCAGCATATCTGAATAATTTTTGAAGGGTCAAGTGACACTTAAGACTGGAGTAATGGCTGCTGAAAATTCAGCATCAGAGGAAAAATACACGTTAAAACCATTAAAATAGAAAACAGTGATTTTCAATTGGAATAATAATGAGTAGTAATTCATGAATCATTTAATTGGAACAAAATTACGGTTTTGTTACTGCATTTTGTATTAAATAAATTCAGCCTGTATGAGAATAAGAGACTTTTTACAAAAACAAAAACAAACAAAAAAAAGTCTGTTTTATTGTTATAATTTATGAAGTCAGTGCATCTGGTGAAAAATGTATAGTACAATGGCAAAATATTTGTGTAAAGTAACTGTTACAAAGTGAACATGGAAATAATGATTTAAAAAATAAAATAAAATAGGAAGTTGCATTAAACCAGCCAATCAGATTGAAACTGTTGGTTTCACCAAGCACTTGCCATTTTGTCTGCAATATGCATCAGATGGTCTGTGAATATAATTATGGGTTGTCCGTGGACTTGATGAGAGGCTAAGACTTGACTGAAGGAAGCATAGCTAACGTGTCGTGTACCGTGAACAGTGCTTCTGACATTTCTAAACTCCTCTAAGAGTCAACTAGTTGTTTTATGATAACAAGGACTGTTATACTTGACACTATGCTATGTAAGGCATGTTAAATGCACACTATATTGTTATAAGTGAAAGAACGTCTTAACATTGTGTTAATTTACCTGCAGCACATGAGATTCAACCTGTTGATTACTGAATCTCCATATTAAATGTGTCCGGGCAGTATTTTATCTACCTGTTTACCATCTCAAACTAACTTTTACCTTTATTTTTCAACTCAACATATTTCCTATCTGCTAAGACTATTATTAATATTTTTTTATTTTTTTATTTTGTCCACAGCACAGATACATTTGGTAATGGCTTAAACTGTGAAATTCAATTTTCGCCTTTGTAATAAGATGTGCTCCACATTTTCCATTGTGCTCCCCCCTGCAGTTTTGCACAGAGTCAGACAAGCTTGACAGACTTTTATGTAGGGCAGTGTCTGGACATGGAAAAGCCAAGAGCATCTTCTTCAGCATGCCACATCCGGCCATGATGGAGACCCACTTGGGAAGCTTAGCTTGCCTCCAGCTTTAATTCCTGTCAGAGGTAAAAGGTAGCGAACAGAATAGAGAAAACATAGAAAGTAAGAGCTTGAGGGAGGGAGGAATAAGAAAGACTCAAAGAAAGAGCGAGTGCAGAAATACACTGGGTTTTCACAGTATGACCGGTTGCTCTTTGGTCAATGAGGCAGCCCTCTACCTAAGCACTGAAATGCCACAGAAGTCAAGCTGACATGATGTCCGTAATAAGAGCTAAAACTTGAATGGCTCAAACAATGGGATTTATTCTGATGGTGTGAAAGAACAGGAAATGTTTTAGGTTTAGGTTCTGTGTAGATCAATTACCATTTGAATGTAAATGTGGCACATAGTGGCCCACTCGTGATGATTTAAGGCTGTTATAGCTTGTTATAGCACAGGAAAGCTTATAGCAGTCATTCAAAAATTATTCTATACAGCAAAAAAGTCAAAGTTACTGACCAGTTATACAATATTTATGGACCGTAAATTTTTACTTACCAGTGGCATTGGGGTGAGACAGTTTTGAACCCTGATGTTACATCTCCCCACATTTTATTGAGATCAATATGAATTTGAATAGGAATAGGGAAAAAACGTTCCTTAGAATGCTATACAAAGATCTTTTCATGATTCATAATATTAAAATTGACTAGGAGAAAGTAAAATTGTGATGTATCTGAAAATAACTTCAGTCAGAATCTTCAGTCTGATTAATTAAAAAAAAATGAAAAGGAAACACTGTATTACATTATTTGTAATAGTCTGATTGCAAAAGTATAAATGGGGCTTCTATCTTCAAAAGAAAATGCTTAGAATTCATTGGTTTCTTATGTATGTCTAGTGAATTGTTTCTTCAATGGCTTCTTTATCTTATAGGCATTGAATTGCCTGTCTTGTTTGCTTTGACAATGACAGTATAGCTTATTTTATCTGTTGGTGATAGCAGCAACAAACCAACTTTTGGATTAATCAAACATTCCAGTGTTGTGATACGAGAGAGAAGCTTTTTGATACAGTTGACCAATCAGAATTAAATATTCCAAGGAGCCATGAAATGAAGTTACAGAATGTTTTAAAAATAGAAAGAAAGAAAAAAATCATGGGATATTCAACAGGAAATCTTGTTACCTGGATCAGGATAGCAGATTAGTATTTGTGAAAGAGGGTGTAGAGTGGGCTGTGTAAAAAACATGCTGTTTTCATACATATAAGGGAACACATTTTCTCCGTCTGACAGCTAGATGATGCCTGGCATCTTCACTCCAAACCTTGCATAAGAGCATTTTAAGGTTCCTCCATGAGTGGATGTTATTTTACTTTCTTTTTTAAGGAGAAAAAATTTGAGGAGTAGATCTGGTTCAGAAAAATAGGTTGAAAGGGATTTTATGTAAGTTAGATGATGTATTTTTCAATTACTCCTCATTTTCTGCACCTGTTAGCATTTTTATATAACAGGTTGATTTGTTCATTCTACAAATGTATAATAATCAGGCATTTGGGTATGAAGTTTGTTTCCACAGACTGGCACAGACATATTAATTTGTGTGGGCCTTTATTTTCTTCACTTCTTCTGAGTGAGCTTCTGTCTTTTTGATTTCACCTCATTTCAGCCCACAGGATCCTGTGTACTTCTTCTGTCTCATTCCCTCCCTCCCTTTTGTTCTCCGTTCAGTCTCTGTCTCCTGGTTGGAGAATAAGCTTTTAAGTTCTTTTGTTGCTGGTGTGTTTGTGGAGGGAGCTGTGCGGAAACTCGGACAAGAGCAGAACAAACGGCAATTGCTTCATCTCCCCTGGCTGAACTTCAACCCACTGTACTCTGTAACCACTACACACACACACACACACACACACACACACACACACAAGTGTACAAAACAGTCTATGTGTCTCACAATGCCTCCCACAATCAATCAGCAATTACACAATTGCACAAACAAACCTCATCAAGATGACAGTGATCAACCGCTCAACACAGACCTGTGAAAATCCAATTATCAATCACACTCCCTGAGGGGCCTTGTCTCTTCTTTTACACAGTCTCGTTATTCGTCTTTGTGGCGTATTTAGTTCGCTCGCAACACTGGCAATATTGTTATAATCCTTCCAGCCGCTTCATGCATGTTATATAGCATAAATGATCTCCACTGTGTGGTTTTTGAAATCCTGCAATAAGCATGGACAGTAGTTTTCAATAAGTCGTAAATTAAAATCCCATTTTCCCTGAGGAGCTTTCATTGAATAAGTTGCATAGTGGCAATCTGGGATCAACGGCTTTCAATCAATTTCCAGCAGCCTTTTATTGTATGTTGATAAATTCCCTGCTAAATGACAGATTAAGACTGTAAAAACAACAAAGCTGGAGTCTCAAAAATGAGCTTGTTTCATTTTTTTTTTTTTTTTTATCCAATAAGCAAATTTGATTTTCAACAGCAAGGAAAAATGAGAGAAATGTTCAATGAAATCGGGTTAATTGCCATTTAAAACTCAGCTCTCAATCTCTTGTAGTAACCATGGTGTACTCTTGTATTTATCATATATGACTGCACCAGGCTATTGGTTACAATAGACGTTATGTTAAGGACACACTCATACATATTTAGTCAAATTTTCATGCTCTTTCAGTCATGTAAATTGTGTGTTTACATTCCATCTCCGTTATCACGACACACAACAAAAACTGTTCCGATCTTGATATCCTCCATTCACCGGTTAATGACGTTCGCAAATGCTGCAAATAAAGATGTTGCTGTCGGCCACTTCAGAAATGCTGCTGATGCAAATGCAACCAGGAAAATGGCTCGAGGGGGAAATTAGTTCTCTAGGAACCACCATGCTGGCTAATTCCTGGAACTATGCTGTGTGAAAGCCCCTAATTGGCATATGTGGTTTACAGGCACTGTCCATAGGCATAATGTTTTTTTTTTTTTTATAAAGGTTGGTTTAAAGCACTTAATGGCATTTTCCAATTTTCTGTGACTTAGATTGATAACTATTTATGGTTAATAAGTTGTTAACAAAGCATTATGTAACACAACAAAGAACTCACTATTGAGTCTCTAGAGTCTCTTAATGTATTAACTACAGTTTATAAACTATGAATTAACTACAAACTAAGAGTTTACAAAAGATTTGTAAGTAATTTATTAAGGCCAGTTCACACTGCACAAACACCAACAAACATGTTTGTTGGGTTTTGTTGGATCAGTGTGTTACCCCAGTCGGGTTTGTTTTCACTCGATTGAACGTATTCAGTCAGCGTTTGTTGGTGTCTGTTGGGGCAGTGCGAATATGACATTTAACATTCTAAATCCAATGGCCAAAATGTTTGTTGGTGTTTGTTGGCGTTTGTCTGTGCAGTGTGAATTGGCCTTTATTAGTATATATTTATTGTAAAGTGTTACCAAATTCTGTATAAGTGGAAAATAAATTCTGAATTTAGAGCAGTGGCAGATGTCTTCAGCCCGATTCGGACGGTAATTGCTTCTCATATGGACGTCTGTAAAAATAAATTTACATATCACCTCAGTGATAAAACTCATGGACTCGGATGGCGATTTATTCACAGTGGAGGAGCGAGTTCTGTGATCCTACAAACCCGGGATCACGCTGCTCACGTGGCCAGTCACATGATTGTCTGCTGAAAATAAAATGTATTTTATTTACAAATGTATACTTATTATTGTGTAAAATGTATTTAAAAATACTTATGATGTAAAATGTATTCTTATTATTCCAAGCATATTTTATAATATATAATCCTGTTTATTATTTGATTATTTAAATCTTCTGTTTAAAAATATGAAAATAGACGTGCTATAGTTGTATATAATTATACACGATATAGTTATGTATATGTTTATAATACACATTTTAAAATTGTATTACACCGAAGTACAACAGTTACCATACGGTGTTCGGGAGTGCTCAAAAAGGGTTTAAACACTGCATTTTGAATCAATATCTTCTCGTAAACTCAGAGATGTGGATTCGGACAGCAATTAAATTACTACACGACCATGATGTTTGTCAAAAAACAGGTAATTCGGCTGGGGATTTTTACGGGGGTGGTGAGAGATATACACCGACATTCTGGATTCAGACGGCAATTAAATCACTGACTACCCCTTGTAAATGGTAAAAATCACTTAGCCTACGTCCCCATGAACAACAATCACCATCCAAATAGGGCTTTTGTCTGTTTCTTCTTGATGATTTATGTAGATTGGTATAACATTTAAACCTTGAATTATTGTGAAAACCTTATATTGGAGCAAATGTTTGCTTGTCTTTTTGCATCTTGCATACAGTTGTAACCTTGCAGGGTTTACGTTGACAAGTTTATAAACAATAAATTTGATTTTTGAATTTTATATTTATTATTTAATTACATTAATTAGATATACAGTATACAGAACATACACGTAATATTACAACTTGCATGTGCACAAAATGATGTAAATATACAAGTAAACAAAGTTAGGTGCTTTTGTTGAATGCTGATGCATGTTTAAAATCTAAAATATTTGAATTTGATGCAATTGTGCAGGTTTTAACAAATATATTGATTGACTAAATTAAGATGACATTTTATGAAAATTAGGATATTTTAACTAAATCTGCAGGATATTGACATAAACAGCCTGTGTAAAAGCTGTTGAAAAGCAGCTGAATGTTGGAGCCATGTGACAGCTCAGATATGCTGGCATGTGTTTGTGTCTCTTGAGCCTTCACCTCGGTCCTTTGCCACCCCTCCCTTCCCGCATTCAAGTCACAGGTACTGTAGGGATGTTTGAATGGAAAGGTTGGATGAGTCTCGTGCTGAGCATTCATTAGTAGGATTAAATCAAGAGACGGGGCGGCAATGAACTCTACCCACATATATTCACATCTCTGCTGCTCTGATAGGTGCTCTATCACAGATGTCTTATTTTCTTTGATAAATGATTTGAAAATCCCATTTGGAGCTCAAAATATTGTATGTTATTAGGAAAATAGGCCGAATAAAAAATGACTCCCTGTCATTCCCTCTGCATATTGTGTATGCAAATGTTAACGTGAGGTTGTTTGAAGGTGGTTGAAGGCCGGGTACAGCCCTCACTCTCTGCTTGCTGTAGTTGATCGGGCTGTTGATTTTACTGCTCTTGCCAGTTTATCAATAGACCCTCTATGTGTGTGTGTCTCACCATTTTTCTTTTATTTCCCATTAGGCAGTAAACAAGCCGTGGTAATCAATCAATAGGAATTGACCTTTTTCATTTCCACCACGTCACGTGGCACACAGGACACATTAAATACGGAGGAAATACCGATAATCCAGACGCATGACACAAATTACATACAGTAGTGATGCTTAAAGGAATGCTAATACTCCCTTCCCACACGTGAACGTGGATAAATGGATGGATGGTATTGTGGGGGATTTCAGCAAAATGAAAGCGATGGATTAGTTACTTATTTTTCCCCTCAAACAAACAACAAAGAAAAATAGGGCTTACGATGGATAACCTATCACGTAGGGCAGAAAGCATTTTATCTAAATTCAATTGTTCTCAGAAAACAGATTGAACACGTCAATACTTTTATAGTGACTTTAAAATGTTTCATCCATTATTTCAGTGACACTGTATAAGTGTCTGCTGTAAAGGGTCAGGCAGCACAAGAAACCTTACATTTTTTAGCCATCAAATGTTATGTGCAGTACAAATACTTTTATTTTATCACTTCTAAAGTTACATGACCAAAAATAAAATTATGCAGTGTGTATGTAGCTTTCAAAAGCTATAATTTTTTAAAGTATTGTTTTAAAACAATGGTAAAACACAAACCATTACTTTTTAAATATATAATAAAAAAAATAGTTGCTTCCAAGACTGTTACAAGACATTCTTGGAATTTTCAACAAAATCTTATTAGCTAATATCTATATTAGCCAACTACATATACATTGCTTTGCTGACATATTTTAGGTCAGCACAATATAACAGCAATGTTTACAAAAAAACAAGTTTGTCTGTAGAGCAAGTGACAGTTTCGTCAACTGCCAGAAACTCTCTCATACTGTCCCCAGACCATTGGGTAAGCCTTATTGATGAGTTCAGCATCTGTTAGAACTCAGCAGATTGTTCAAATTCTCACAATTCGTCTCTTTCTCATGCACACATACACTTGAATTTCACACTACAGGGAAAGCCTGCAGCTGTACTCCAGTCCTGAGTAATCCTGTACATTTTCATAGCCCCAGAGAGCATCAAAAATCAACTCCCACTCTCTTGCTCTCACTTTAATGCGTGTTTATGTGTTGTTTTTATGAAGGCATTTGCCATTATGATTCAGCTGCCAAGTGTTAAGCCATTCTCTATTATCATATAAATAAGATCTTGCTATGTAAGAACAGGGATACACACATACACAGAGAGCAATAAAATCTCAGATAAATGCAGCAAAATTCTGTATAAATGAAAGGGAAAGTCTGATGTTGCAGCAGTGGCAGATGCTTTTGATATTATTGGAACAACATTAATAAAACCTGCACTTTTTTGAAAACCTGTTAGAGTAAGTGTTTTATTTTATTGGTCAGTTAGATTGTCAACTCAAAGTGTAGAAACATCTCAAAGGTAATCCAGAGAAGTGGGGAGCTACTGCAAATTTCATAGCAAAATTTGTCTGAACACGCAAGTCAACGTGATGCATATTAATGGGTTTATTTTTTGTGAAAACAGCTAGCGTAGCATTGCTGAAACTGGCAGCAGCAGATTAAATTCCCAACATGCTTTTTTTCTGTGCTGATACATGAACAATATACTGTATGTTGCTTGACCCAAAAAACAATTACTACACAAATGGCAGTGGAATGACTCCTTGTGCTTCTTACAAGCGCCATACATTACAAATGTTGAAAGTTACATTTGGCATATTAATATATATTTTACTAGCTAATTACCTGTGAGAGATTCAGCATTTACATGTTTTCCCCTATTCAATGCATTAATAAATTTAATGATAAATTTACTGTAAAAAAAACAAACAAAACAAAACTGGAATCACATTTAAATTAAGTATTACTTGTATGTTGAGTTCCTTGGCCCAGTTTTAATATATAGCGCTCCATCTTACTGCGACTTACTGGAAAGTAAATATATTGTTTAATTGTGGAATTCATGGTTTTCTGTGATTTTCTGTTGCAATATATACTCTCCCAGGCAATATATTTTGATAGCTGGACATTTTAATTCAATAATTCCACATTAAATTTCCTCTCCCCTAGAACATCTGGTCCTTTCATTTTTAAAGTTTCATACTGTCTGATTCCAGGAATCTCAGATCAATGTCTTAAAATAAAATGAAATATAAAAGCAATGGTATCATTACAAATTTCATAAGGACATGGAGAGAAAATTATAGCTGAGAAACAACACAGTCAATTACCTCTTTATGTGTGTCCATAATAAATCTTTCCTTTAGCAGAGCCTTGATAAAACTCATTTCAAACACATTCCTTGTTATCTCGAGGCTTGAGGCAATCATTCTCCATGAGACTATAAATTTGAACTAATAGATCTCACAAACTCTCCTCCTGTACAATTTATAAGTTCCATCCACCTTGATGAATATAATGTTACAAATGCTACCAAAAATACATTAATTCTGAGGTCATATGGGGGATGCCAATGGGAATTGAGATAATAAAAATGTATGTTGATAACGATGGTAAGCTCTGGGCATTTTTTTCTCGATATGGATAAATATAATATCACACAGAAATAAACATGACAACAGCCAGTCAGTGCATGTCACTAATAAGTCTGCATGTCCTGTAGATCTCTGTGTGAATGAGTGGCATATTTTTATCTACTACACAAACCGGAACACACGTGATGCTCACAGTGTTTTCAGCGTCTGCTGTCTCAATATGTGAGGACATGAACACATAAACTTCATCTCCAGAGCTACTCTGAGAGTCAGTTCCCCAGAATTTCACTATTTAATTTGAGAAAAACTACTATCAAATACACACAACATTTATGATGGAAATTTCAATTGGATACTACTTCTCAAAGTAATAACAATATTAAGGAATATTATACAAAAAAGATATCCATTTTTCATTCAGTTTTGTTGTGCAGCATCTTATTTGACCAAAAAAGAAAATAAGTTTTGTTGTGAATTAATTGTTATATTTCAGAATCAGAATCAGAATCAGAAAGAGCTTTATTGCCAAGTGTGTTCACACACACAAGGGATTTGTCTTGGTGTTAGGAGCTTACGGTACAGAAAGTACAAACATAGTGCAAACATACATAAAGTTAAGGTAATAAAATACTAATATTAAAGAGAATATACAATAAATTATAAATAACATTAGTAATAAAAATATACAGAAAAAGAAAAATGAAAAATGTCCAGACAATATTTTCATTTGATTATACATTTTAAAAGACTTTAATTCTTAAATTAAATTAAAGATTTTTTATTATTATTATTATTATTTCATTAGACAATTCCTGATGATACATTTGTTTTAAGTCATAAAACATAAGATCCAGAAAAAACAAAAATGGAATTGAATTTCACAAAATTAAAGGTAGCTTACTCTGTGGAGTTTAATTGTGAACAAACAAGATATGCAATGAGTTACATAAAATAAATAAATCTTAACATGGATCTTTAAATGTAATCAGATTCATCTTTTCTTAGAAAGCCAATGAAAATTGACTGAAATAGACATTATTTGGGATTTTCAGGAGCTGGACAAAAGAGGTTGGATGCAAAAATGGGTATGAATTCACTCTTCACCCTGTATAATTAATCTATTCGATGTCATTGTTGTAGTGCCAGGATTTTAATTTTCTTCTGCAAAAAAAAAAAATACTTAGAAAACAAAACTGAATTGAGCTAAAGCTGTTTATCTGAGTTGTAAAGCCCTGTTTTTAACAAATTTAACAAGTTAATATTCATTCCGATAGACACCCCCCTCCCCCCACACACACACTCACTCACTTACTCACAAAAACATTCACAAGATGTACACAAGCTGAGAGTACAGCCTCTTATCCGAGACAGCAGCTTGAATTGAGTGTGTTCTCTCATGTTCTCAGAGATTCAGATGTGTTTGTCATGCATAATTGCTGCAAAAGAGGTAAACAAGGTCAGTTTCTCTCAAAACACAGGGACAGATGTTTCTATGATTATGAGCGTGTGACAGTTGAGAATGTTGGATGGATGGTTGAGTATGTGTGTGTGCATGGGTAGGTTTTTGTTAGAGAAGGTATGTGTGTATGTGTACAGTAGGTCTGCTTGTGTAAGACTTCTTTCAATTCTGCACATTGTAACACGTTCTATATTCATAGGCAGGAATAACCCCCCTACGGCCCATCTGTGAGATGTAGATACTTGCAGCTGTGTATCTACAGATTGTAGCAAGAGGTTTTATCACATCTTCAATCAGATAAGACAATAGAAACATTGTGATAGCTTGCTTACAGACCTCTCAGGCAGAAATGTGACTTAACCCAGTGGTTATCATTAGTACAGTTTATTTTGAATATAATTGGAAATTATATGAAATGTAGGTTTAAGAATGAGGAGGATGTTCATTTCATGCATCAATTCTTCCAGCATCCGTCCAACTCAGCTTTATTCAAGTGCATTTTTATTATGTATTAATGTCTGTGATCTTTATTGTTTGGGTAATGTAGAGCTGCTTAACTTGCATTTATTTTTAAAACTACTTCTTAGCCTCAAAATTGAAAATACAGCATTTACAAAAAATACAGTCTTTGCTACCAATATTCAACAAATATTTTGCACCAAAAGAATAGCTGAACAAACAAATCAATATCCATCAAGCACACAGACAGCGGAGTAAACACTGAAACAAACACAAACACAAAGAATATTTTTTTCCATCCATCCTTTTTCAGAATCTGGATAGTGTGTTTGTCATGCTGAAGTTCATTATACGGTGCTTTTTCCTGGAAATCTCTCTTTTGTGAGCATCTTTTGGACCTCTTCAGCTGAAATGCTTCTCCTTGTGATAGTAATAGGACACAAAAAGCATAAGAGTGATGACAAAAGTCTGCATGAAAGGAAATTAATCTGTTTTCTAAATGAATGTTGTAGATCTTATTGTGAATGATTCATTCATATGAAAGTACTTCTCTCTGGTAACATACAGTATATGCCAGACACCAATTATTTAGTCCTTATTTAGAGCCGATCCTCCCTATACGCAGAATACGCAAGCTGCGTAGGGCCCCTGAAACACCAGGGGGCCCCCTTGCTCTCAAAGATGTTTTAATTTTAGTTTCGTTTTTGAATTTGGCCAGCTGTTGTGAAAACATGAATGATCATTTCTTTTAATGCGATGCGCTGTTACCCTCTCTACATTAAAATCAGTCAAATAATGTAACATGAATGTCGTACAGTCTCTTGTTTGAGAAAAAAAAAAAAAACGAGTTGAAAGAGTACCGAGCCGTGGAAGAGACTGTTTCTCGAGCGCTTTCCGTGAGCGCGATTCGAGACGGAGTGAAACACGGACAAATGCGTTTCATTCATTATTTCATTCATTCATTTGATGAGCGCAAATGTTAGTAAATCGCGTTGATTCATTTTAGTACTCTCCTCCCATAAAATTGTGCATCTGAAGCGGCAACTCCTACAAATGCATATTCAATAAGGTCAGGCGCAAAAACTGTGTCCACACCTTTTCAGTGCCAATTCTTCACTGCGCGTCTTTAGTAAATCCTGACAGTACTGTTTTAACGTCAAAAGACGGTTGTGCTGGCGTAAGCTGTTAGTAAATCTGACCCTAAGTATTAAAGAAGGTAAATAATTTATATTTTAGGAAGCTGTTTATGAGCTCTAACTGGATTATATTACTTAACGGTACCAGTAGCCACAAGCTATTAATATGGTGTATGTTTCAAGCAATTAGTGCGTATGTGTGCACACATTTGTGCTAGAAAGCTTCACACATGCATCACCAGGTGTCGTGATATGGTGCGGCAGCAGGTTTCTCACATTACGGCTTTCTGTTAATTGACTTATGCGTATGATCTATTTCGGTCGCAGGGGAGAATATAATGTGAATGAGAAGACTAAGTACAACTAAAAGTGTTCATGTGTGTAAGTGTGTTGTTCAGGATTGTTGCACCCTCCACTGTTTGTCTAATGGAAAAGCATCTCATACAGCTTGCTTCTCAATACAGTTAAGTATAATATCCTCCATCATGGACAACCATTATCACTGCATCCTCAGATATGGAAGGTGATTTTCAGGCAAAGAGCACATTTCAAGACAAGCCCCATTTAAACTATGTACCTGTAGTGTTTCATAAGTGTCCAAAACTTGTAATGTTTCAAAGCGTAGGGAATACTGCAGGAGACGCAGCTTGTAGCATCTCCACTGAGGCTCGGAAGAGTGCTGAGTTTAATGACCACCATGGCTGTGTTTCTGTGTGCGTGAGTCTTGTCCTCTTTTTAGCTCTGTTCCAGAACTTAGTGTGCTGCCTCACTGCCTACATAAGCAGCTGACTTCACAGGAAGCACCCTAATGGTCATGGAATCTCATAAGTGACTGATTTAGAACAGTCATTCTACTTAGGCAGAATTGCTAGTTGAGACTTGACTTGTTGACTTGGCGTTAGCATGTTGCATGTACTATATTAAACATAACAACGCATAGCATGAAGTCTTTTAATCTCTCCAAAGCTGCATTTATTTGATCAAAAGTGCAGGAAATTTTAAAATATCACTGATTTAAAGGTCCCATATTGTCAAAACTGAAATTTCCTGGCTTTTTTCATGATAACAGAGATCTAGGGGCTATGTAGTCTCAGCCTCAGACGTCACGCCCACGGACCGTTGGCTAAACGTCTGATGGCACACTTATCTGGAAACACTCCAGGAGTGTCGAAGTCGTCGTCGGATTGGTTGAATTATACAGGATTTCCGGGAGACATGTGTGTCGCGTTCTTTAACGTTCCGCCTGGAAACAAAGATGCCGTTCAAAACGGCCTCATGGGCGGGCCTTGGCCAATAAAACCTGCCATCTATTCCAGACCTTCAGCCGTCAGTCTGAAGGTCTGGCTACGCGAGACTAGGGGCTATGTAACTACCTTATAAGTTTCAAAACAGTCAATCCACAGTAAAATGCACACAGCCTGCATAAAGTTGCTGTGTTTTTTCACGAGTCCTTGTGACTTCCGTAAAAATGTGACATCCGAACTACTCAGTCACCGCCTTCAGTCACCATCCCGAGCACCGCCCACCGTCCTTTTGCCAAACCCCCAGACAGCATTGCGTCCATGAGCAACAACAACACGGAAACATGTCGAAAAGGTTAACTTTAACGGACAAAACCAGATCGGCCAACCTGTAACGTTACACTCTCACTCAAAGGATGGACGATCTGACAGGATTGTTACTATGAGGTGGATCACGTCTAACATGTATTGTAAAGACAAACTCACAATGTCTATCAGGTCATGATGAAGATGTAAATACATTTCAGTTTCAGCAGGCAAATATTTTTACAGCTACATTATTATTCCAGCCACAATTAATCACAACAATGTATATACAATTACAAATGATCATATATAAATCATCAGTTTGTTGTTTTACACACATGCACACAGACATTATTTCATACACAACACAGTCGTGAGATGCAAGAAATATTCAAACGTGCCCATAACAACAAAAGACAATACTTTATTGAACCTTTTCGCGCTGCAAACACTAGCATTTTTGACGATCGTTTCTGTCCAGTCCACTCGTTTTATCTCGTTTAACCACAGCTGTCGTCGTTTTTTTGTCTGGCAGTGGCAGCAGGTATATGCGATCAAATTTCTAATTTGAGGCTGTATTACATCAATTCTGGCACCCAACATCACAACAAGATGATATTAGCTCCTTATGTAGCCGAATCTGCACTGGTTTGAATGGGCAGTTCTCCCTTTGTTTTACTTCCAGCTTAGCACGGTGACGTAATTGTGATGTCGGCCCTACATGACCCTAGTTACCTAGCCATGCGTCACTCAGAAAACAGCAGGCCAATCAGAAGACAGGCTCATAAATATTAATTAGACAGGTCAAATCAACCTGTTTTTTTACCAGAGCTCCTGAGAGAAGAGATGTAAAAATATATTGAGATGGTTTTTGGTACTTATACCGCGAATATATATTCTTAAGAACATCAAAACCTAAAATAAATCTCCAGAAAGGTGTACAATATGGGACCTTTAAAATTACTTTATTTTAATATTTTGAATGTAATTTATTTCTGTGAAGGCAAAGCTGATTTTTTAGCAGCCATTATTCCAATCTTCAGTGTCACATGATCCTTCAGAAATCATTATAATATGCCAATTTGGTGCTCAATAAACATTTCATATTATTTAAGTTTAAAATAAATATTACTTTGAATAAATATTACTTTACCAACATTTTTTTGAATGGTAGTTTATGATTTTTTAAATCTTAATCTAAATGTGTATTTTCTTATTTACTTTTCTAAATTCATTTTAATGATTTCATTAACAGTCAATTTAATTATTTACATTTTTAAATACTTTTTTTTTTAAATTTAGTATTGATTATAATGAAAATTTTTCACTTCGTCTGTCAGCTAGGATTTCATTTTTCAGGGATCTTGGCACAGTGCCTTCCGGGATTGCATTGTCTATGAAGAATACATGATGCTGCTGCCTTTAAATTTGGCCCAAATGAGCAGTTGCATAATTAAGTTGCCTACCTTTTAGAAAAGCCTTTGCATTGGAAGAACACCTATGCTGCCTCCGTAGGCAGCTCATTAAGGTCTGAAACAGAGCATCTGTCTAGTGTTTCCCTGTGTTCATTTTTGTCTATAGCTTCCCCCATCCCTCCCTTCCTTGCTGACTTATTAATTTCTGTCCTCTATTGCTTCTTTTCTTTCTCTGCACCATCATCATTTGCTTCTCCTTCTCCCTCTCTGTAGCACACTGTTGGATGGTGGTAACATTAGCAGCAGCTGTTAGTTTTTGTAATCCAGCCAGATTTAGAGGGAAGCTGTGCATCTGCTCCATCATGTAGAGAGGGATCGAAGAGGAGGGAAATGGAGTGATTAATAAATATGAGAGAGGAGACGCAAGGGGGTAAAGAAGGGCAACAGGGGAGCACCAGAGAGGGACACATGTACACATTCAGTGATAGGAAGAGTGATGAGGACTGGTAAAGCACCAGAAAGAGAGGGAGTAAAGCAGGTCGCGCAGAGGTGGAAAGTAATGATGGTTGGAGACCGCGGTCACAGAGGGAGGCTAATAGCAAGATGGAGGGGATGAAATAAACAGAAAATGAAGAAGAGAAAGTGATATGTAGGAAGATGGTGGCTGTAGACAGGCTGTGTTTAGTCCCATAGGGGTCGTTTAATTCTTGTGTTTGTATTAATTTCCCAAATGACCAGCCATGTGATACTGAGAGAGAACTGAACACAAAGAAGCACAATGGATTGTTCTAGAAAAAAAGAATGTTATAAAAAACATAGTGAATGCATTTTTATTTTCAGGGGGGAGTTCACTAAGAATGAATTGTGCCTGCTGATAGCACTGTTTATTTGCACTGTCTGCATTGTTTTAGTGCCCGATTCAGTAAAAGAATTATGCAAATCTGCGCTCAGCGCAATTTCCATGGTGCTGTTCCCACTCTTGTGGGTTGGCGTTGTGGAGGACGCAGCAGACTATCAGGATCTGGCATAGTTTGGTGGGGCTGTAAACAACATCACTTCAACACCACTGCAGTCCAAGTACTTGAATCCAACACTACACTGCGTGTCTGGATAAATGCCTGCTTGTAATGTGTCTAATCCATTATTTGATGAATAACTGCTGCTGTGATTAACAGAAAATGTTGAAATGTCTTGTTTAAATGTAATTCTGTTTACCTGGGAAATCTGCAGGAGACTTTTTTGAACAAGGCGGAATTTATTAATGCAAATTTGCATAAAAAGCAGACATTTTTTATATGTCTGTGTGTGTATGCATGTTATCGTTCAAACGTTTGGGATCAGATGTTTTCTTTAAGAAATTAATACTTATAGTCAGCAATGATGCATTGAATTAATCAAAAGCTACACTAAACACATTTACAATAATAAAAAAAAAACTATTTGAAATAAATACTGTTTTTCAAAAAATATTAAAGAGTTAGTTCACCCAAAAATTAAAATTCTGTCAGTAATTACTCACCCTCATGTCTTTCAAAACCCGTAAGACCTTTGTTCATCTTCGGAACATAAATTAAGATATTTTTGATGAAATACAAGAGCAATACAATAATATAGAAGAACATTATTTTAAAATGATACCGTTTCCCAAAAGTACTGTTTTTTTTTCTGTATTTGGGTCAAATAAATGAAGCCTTGGTAAACTTAAGAGATAATACACATACTGTATATAGAGAGCACAGCAGGTCACACAGATACACACATATCTATGTATTTGCTTTGAAAATCTCGTTTAGATATAAATGTGCTGTGCATAAATAATGGCTTCTTAGAATGTCAACAAGAAACGTCTGAAAAAATATTAGTTTTCTTCATAGCAGTGGAATCAAAAGAGGTCATATATGATTTCATTCAGTTATATGTTTTCAGTAAATCCTGTGAAGAAGACATCATCTGTCAGAAAACTGTCAGAAACACACACACACAGATGTATGCACACTTTGTTGTTGTGGCTTGACTAGCAGGAATCTCTTGAAGGCTTCCTCCCTAGAGTCGACAAATCAGAGCTCTGGGCTCTGAGAGTTGGAGAACTGGGAATGCAAATGAGAGACTGCAGTATTAGTGTGTGCTTGAGCGTTTGCGTATGTGTGAGTGTCTGTGGAGACTGTTGTAAAGAGATGGCAGATTTTGTTTAACAGGCTAATTAAGTGCTGAACTATTTCAGATCTGGCTAAGAAACAGTGAGGGGTGGAGAGGGAAGAGAGAGAAAAAAATCCTTTCAAACTGTTTTAATCCTGCTTAGAGTTTGTCTGGTCCACTCCTTCAAGCAGACAATGCAACAATGCCCTCTCACTCTCTCCGACTCTCTTCCACTTTCTCAAGGAATCGGTGTGTCTGCTGTATCTTTGGCCATTAGCCCACGCAATACATCAGACATGTAAAGGTATATAAAATGTGTAAAAAGATCTGTGCTGTTACTGAAGTTTCACAGGATCGCTCTACTCACCCATCTCATTTAGAGTGAATTGTGACCTTGCTTTTTTCGAGCTTTACTTTGCTGCCCCCTCTCACTTTGACTGGTATCAGTCTGCACCACGGAAAAATGAGAAACTGTCTGCTCTTTACCTGCTAAAACCAAAAATATGAGAGGGATGATAATATCACTGTGCAGAGCAGATCACAAAAATGTTTATTTGGATTTGAACTTGAGACTTTCTCAATGATTAGTAATTGCAATGCTAACAAATAAATCAATACAAATTAGGAAAAAAACACATGTATAAAATAATTTAGCCTGTAACTTTACACTGTGACTATATATAGCTAAAGTGACATACAGTATGTCTCAGTTAACGTGCACTGTTTCTGATTTTCTTTCTTCAACAATCATGACTTCATGTGTACATGAATCAGTTCATGAGAAACATAACTGGATCACTTACCTGGTGCATGGCAGTGAAATATATGAAGTTGCCCCAAGGTGCTTCCAATTTATAGCAGTTATGTGTTGAAAAGCAGGCCTATTCTGAGACACAATCATTCATTAGAGTTTCAAATGTATCCTGAGATCTCAAAAAGGCAAGATAACTGGGTGATAATGGGCCTAGTTTCGCTGCTCTCGCCAGCCCTGAAAACTATTCTCAATATAATAAACTGAAGTATTGAAACTTGAGCTTTGAGATTTGTTCATTGTAAACTTTGAGAGCTTTCCATGAGAGTGATACAATCATTCAACACTTTACACCTACTGTTAGCTTCAGGCGGAATCAACACGATTAGTCATTCTGAGCAGTATAGATTCACAGATACCTGCTGTGTTTGGTTTTGTACAACAGGCAACATTTGCAGATATACATCAGCTTTACCCATAATGCGATAAGTCTTAATCTGTGTTTATACCATCAAAACAAATTAAAAATTGAATTTAAAGGTGCAGTGTGTAGTTTTTAGCGGCATCTAGCGGTTGAGTTTGCGAATTGCAACCAACGGCTCAGTCCCCCGCTCACCCCTCCCTTTAGAGAAGCTACGGTGGCCGATACAGGGCTAAGATGCCATCGTCTGAGACCGCAGAGAGCAATGAGGTTTCTTTACAAAGGTAAATTAAGGAATTATATTTACTTAATTATTCAATAAACAATGTCATTGCGAATATTACTGTTACTTGTTCATCATTGTGTCAGTGTTTTTTCGCGAGAACAACATAGTGACGATACACGCTCTAGAGCAGTTTGTCCGTTAAGGGTTACTGTAGAAACATGATGGCGACTTCCATGTGAGGGGACCCACGGTATATGTAGTTATAAATCGCTCATTCTAAGGTAATAAAAACATAAGAGTTCATTAAGTAAGGTCTTTATACTCCTCTGAAAACGTAGTTATGTATATTATATTGCATTTCTGTCTATAGATCATCCTAAATATTACACAGTGCACCTTTATTTCATTCAAATTAAACAAACTGAGATCAGTCAGTGAAGCTACTTTCATCTTGCATAGAAACTATTCAATTGTTCTGCAGTTAACCAAAGTGTTGTCATTCAGTATTTTTACAGGTATTTGCTATGCTTTTTTGATGCACACTCAAATACATAAAAACAATAGTGATTCTCAGCTTTTTGGATTCCAAGGCCCCCTGTTGTCCAAGAAACTACTTTACTCCTGTGGAGATATTTTGCTATAATAATGAAAAAGCTGCTTGTTTTCAAACTTTAGTAGATGTGTTGGTAGTTTCACTCTCCAGTTACGAAAGACAAAAAAAACAAAAACAAAAACATGCCCTCAGTAGCATTATTTGTGTGTGGAATTGGCTTTAAGACAAAAAAGGTCTCTAAAGAGGCATAATTTTGTGTTTAAGTATATGACTTCTCTGCACTTCCTAACCTGCAAATCTTTTATTCTCAGTTGGGCTCTGGAACTGCCAGTCAGCTCTAAACAAAGATGATTTCATTCCTGCCCTCTCAATATCCTGAGTCAGCCTGAGACCTGGATTCACCCAGAGGGCATGTGCCTGGTGCTCACCACTCTCACACCCACCTACCTTTCCTCCGTGGTCTTTGCTTCTCCTACGAACCACTTCTCAGCTGATGTAAATAAAGCTACAGACAGTCTGTGCTCCACTCCTCTCTCCTCCAGGCCTCCTGACTCTCTCATGTTCTTCACAAACAAGATCAGCAGCACTCCAGACTCCTGGAGTCTGTTAAAATCCTTAAAGGGATAGTTCACCCAAAAATGAAAATTTGGTCATAATTTACTCACCCTCAAGTAGTTCCAAACCTGTATGAATTTCTTTGTTCTGCCGAACACAAAGGAAGATATTTTGAAGAAAGTTTGTAACCAGGCTGTTTTGGGGCACCATTGACTTCCATAGTAGGAAAAAAAAAATACTATGGAAGTCAATGGTGCCCCAGAACTGGAATTTTTCAATTGAATCCAAAATTAATACACACACAGAAAAAAGCTATCGGAATTATCGTAAATACAAGTTTCCTAATCGGAAATTGGACGTGAACGGCCTCTCAAGTCGTATTTACTACTGGGAAATTCAGAAATAATTTTGATAACAGAGTTTCCGAGTTGGGCGTGTCATAAACTTTAAACATGGTGGAGGGGACAACCACTGCTGCTGTCAGTGCTGTTCTCACAACAACTACATCCCTTTGTCTTGTCGCTAAAGTAGTGTATTTATAGGCTAGATATGAGTGATCATTTGAAGCATATGTTTTATAAGCAGTGAAATAAGCATTTATTTGACCGAAATTCCAGAATTGTCAGCAAACTGCATGTATAGCGCGGTGAATGTTTATATTATTGTCAACCAATGGGATGCTACATTTTATTGTTTCTGACATTAAAGCACTTGAATACGACAAGCTCGTAATCACGACTTCATAAGGGGGAAATAGGAAATTTCCGATAGCATGTGAAGGCAGCATTAAATTGTAAATTGTACTTTATTTTCCCCTCAAAGGTAGTATTTTGTAGTACATCAAGGGTACATTATACTTTCCTGTAGCTCAAATGGTAGAGCATGGCGCTAGCAATGCTAAGATCATGGGTTCGATTCCCAGGGAAAGCAAGAGCTGATAAAATGTAAAACTGTAACTTGAATGCAATGTTAGTCGCTTTGGATAAAAGCGTCTGCTAAATGCATAAATGTAAATGTAATATACTCTAAAATACCAGAATTCAGAGGAAGATAAGGTACAAAGTTGTCCCTTTAAGGGTACTGCCAGACTGACAAGCTGTTGTACCTCTACAGGTAATTTTTTTTCTGACGGTTTACCATGTTCATATGATGGTTTAAAGGGAGAAAAAAATTCCTCCTTCAGCAGAAATATTTTTTTTCAGATATTCACAGCTTTTTTTGTTGTTGTTGTTGAAGTAGGTATTTTTCAGTTAATTTCTGGAGAATCTAAGAATTCTCAATAGCAACCTGTTTGTGTTGTTTCAAGAGAATTGACCATTCATCTGTGTTGTATTTATTCATTTATAATTTAATCATAATCATTTATCATTTCATTGCTTAATTGTTCCATTTGAACATATGATCATAATTTACTTATTTACTTTAGATTTTCTTATTGTTTAATCTAACTATTGTGGGGTATCAAGAGATTTGTCTTCACGAGTCTCAATTTTAGTCTTTAATGTTGATGCTGTCGATGTTATGAAGCAATAATTTTCCATTGCTTTTGTTTGGTATAATAAAATTGTTGGATTTGTACTCCTCAAATGAACTGGGGATGAAGTTCAGACGAAGTCTGAGCATTGAAATATGCAACTAAGATCGTTCAATAATGGGTTGCTGCTCACATTTTTATGATCATCACTTTGTCTCCTCTCAGGCTTTTAGTTAATACAGTTTAGGGTACCAGACAAAATACAGTTTTATTAACTGATTTTAGATAGCAGGCAAGAATTGTTAACTGTTTTGGTGTATCAGACAAAACTCTACTGACAGTTTTGGGTACCTGACGGATGTCTTCTGATAGGATCTGGAGAGACAAAGATCTGGAACCAATATTCCTGGCGTCTGATCTAACATTTTTAGCATTGTCGGCAGGATGTCAGCACAATCTATAATTTCTATATAAATGTGTTTGGATCACTAGCTGATACAAGGAAACGGATTTAGGTGGCGGAGTATTTGGTCTTCAATGGAGCCAGAAGAGCCCACATTACTTGCCCTAGTTACTGCCAGTTTCTGCCCACATCAAGTTCAAGCCACTAAGGCTTGAAGATAGAACAGGACTGGACGTTTGCCCTGGAAGTCTGTGGTCTGTTAGCGAACAATGTCTTGTGGCGTCTCAACACAGAGGCACGTTTTTTTTATACAAATTCTCACCTTCACTGTGGTTTGGCATAGTAAGGGCCCATTCACAGTATGTGTTCTTGAGTTGAAAACCTGAGATGCAGAGCAGTGGAATGAAAAAAAGCAAGGTTTAGAGACACATTTTAAAATCCTGAACAACTTTTAACTTGTGCTATGTTTTCAGAAACCCATGTTATGTGAAGAACGTTCCAAAATACACTAGAAATTAGCATAACAGTCTAAAACATCAATCTTGTGCATGTTTACATAGAAAAACAATGGAAAAGCAGCTCAGTGGAATGCAAAAACACATTCTGTGTAAACCGACACTGAAAATTAATTGAACCAAATCTCATTTCCACTCTCATTGTTTATGAAACATATAACATTTATGAGGAGGGACTGATTTTGAAAGTTAGAAAATTTGACTATTATATGACCTGATTAAGATGGTGTTAGACAGCAAATGCTCTATGAACGTGTGTTGGCTTCCTCAGCTTTCATTTGTTCTATCTCTTTCCCTCGTCTTACCTAAATCTCTGTTGTAGCATCATTAGCCTTTAGCAAGTGATTTAAGAAGTTTTGATTAGTATTTACAGCCCTACAATCATAAACTGATATGTGCTCCCTCATTTAGCGTAGGGTTAAGGAACCGTGAAACAAGCGATAAATTGCACTAGCTGTGTTGTCAACTCTACAGCCTGCAGGGTAAATAAAATAGTAGCATAAACCAGCTAAAAGAGTATGATAAATTATGAGGACTATTATGTTTGCTCAGAACCTTTGGTGTGACCTAGTTTGTGCTCATCACAACCAGTGTTATAAACAGCTGTGACAATTCACTGATGACAGCGTTCATAATATTTGCCATTATTCTGCTGTGGCAGAAGAATATTACAACTTCGTTGTTGACTTATTTCATGTTTTATCTTCTGAAGAACTCTGGAGTAATGAAGATAGTACTAACTTATACCGCATACAGTCAGATATAACATTTTAAATTGGCATACACTAACAATGGCATGTGTAGCAGAGGCCAGCGGGTAAGTGCTGTGCAGGTAAAACCTCACTCCCCTGATCTCAAGAGGCGCTCTAGTGACTAACGCTAGAGGCCGTGGCTTTAGCCTCCTTGTTAGAGCGCCTGCCTCCCACGCCGGAGAGCGCGGCTCGAATCCCGCTCGGAGCGGGGCGATTAGGACCGCAGCACATGGGACTCAGTTTCGCTAAAGTCGTGCTGTGCGATTACAAGCGTGACAGTTTATGGTACAATTTGTTGCTCTTAATTTTCAAAGCAAAAAAAAAAAAAAAAGAAGTTACCTCTATGATGAGTTTTCAACTAAGAGTACTTAAAGGGAGAGTTAACCCAAATTTGTAAAAAAAAATTAAGGGATACTTCACCCAAATGTTTACAATTTTTTAAAGGGATAATTGACACAATAAAAAAAAATGCATAAACAAATTTTATGTATAAAAATTGAAGAACAAAATATGAAACAATATTTTATTTTTTATAAATACATTTATTTTTTAATAAATCAAACTTTTCATTCATAGAATCCTGAAAAATGTATCATGGTTTCCATAAAAAATATAGCAGCGTATCTGTTCTCAAAACTGATAATAATTAAAAATGTTTCTTGAACTCTAAATCAGCATATTAGAATGATTTCTGAAGGATCATGTGACACTGTACACTGTATACATACATACTTATATACTTACATATATATATTTATATATGTGTGTGTGTATATATATATATGTGTGTGTGTGTGTGTGTATGTGAATGTATGTATGTATTGCTTGTTAAAGGACTAACCAGTTATTTGCAGCATGTGACCCAAACATAGTAAGCTGCATTGACAAAAAAAATTCACCCAGTGAAATGACAGTTCCAGTTCAGCAAAATGATGGTTAAACATCAAGACAATTTAGTCATTTAAACCATCTTCCTTTCTCGTCTGCCAGGCTTAAGTGGAGTGAAGGGTTTAGTCTTATCTTCTCAGGCGACTGTGAGAATCGTCCTCCATGTGTCCGCACATATGGGGTAAAGCAGGGATTTAAGGATAGAGAGTAAGTAGACCCCTTCATCCTTGAAAATGGGTAATGAATGTAAGAAGCAGCATTAATTGTTCACTTGACAATGGATGGTAAAAGAGTTGTAGATTATCTCTATTCGTATTACGTTGAAAGAAGTCCCTTTTATTTGAAAAGCACTGTCTGTCACTTAAGATAGAGGAGGGTTTGGTCTTTTGGTCAAAGTGTTCAAAATCTCTTCTTTTATGTTCCACAGGTTACAGGTTTTCAATGAAATGAGGGTGAGCAAATAATTATAGAACTTTCTTTTTCTTCTTATGGAGGGGCTGTCCGTTTATGAGTAAGGACTTGCATGTCTGTTCAATGGCACAGCATGGTCCAATACATCCAATAAGCTTTATATTCCCCTCAGTGATGGAGATTATTTCACGACACAAACAGTATTTATCTGACAGGAGAGGAAAAACATTACCGGCTCGTGGAATTGATGGAATACGCACATGGGTACAGAGGGCAGAAATATTTGTTTTAGACATTGATTTAAAGTAGCCATTGAGAGGAAAGGGTCAAGAACTCTAGAATTCAGCAGCAAACACTAGCAATAGCCAAATGGATGAAAGATTTTCTCATTTTCTTAGTCTGAAAGGGAGGAAGAATGGAAATATTGATGTACTGAGAATGTGAATGGACCACCATGTGAATGGTGTGTGAATTTGTGTTGTACTTGTAAGAATAACCGCATGATTGGTGGTAATTATGTGCTCTTTAGAAGATAATTACTGTTCTTGTATTCCTACTGCTCTTGTATTCCTCTGTCCTTCTTTCAGTTATACAGCACACAAAGGCCAAATATAACATTTACATTTATCTCGTATATGCTTTTCATGTATCAGATCCATATTAATGAATTCAGTACATTATAGAAATTACTTATAAATAAATCAGCAATTTACATTATATTCAGAGTTCTTTGATGAAAGGAAAGTTCAAAAGAACAGCATTTATTGTAAATATAAATATTTACTGTCGCTGTTGATCAGTTTAATTTGTCCTTGCTGAATAAAAGTATTAATTAGTTTTATTAATAATTAAAGTGACAATTGAATTATTAAAAAAAATATTTTTACTGATCCCAACATTTTGAACAACAGCATACCTAGATAATAACTTCCAATGTAAGCATACTCATTGGTACCATTTATTAATTATCAAATTTTCCATATGTCCCATTTTATCTATCACTTATAGGAGAGATGAAAATGGACTTTTAAAAGCAAAACCTTAGTATATTGTTTGATATTTAGGTATTAAAAAATAAAAATAAACAAAAAATCTTACTCACCCCAAACATCTGAACACTGTTGACCTTCCCACATTAGATATAATTACCAATTCAATGAAGCCTTACAATGTAGATGTGTTTGTTTTAAGTGCAGATACTGGAGTTTTCCAAAGCTTGTTTTAGTGGGGAAAAAAGTTTAGAAATCCAATTACCAACCACCTTTTTTTTTTTTTTTTTTTTTTTTACAATACTTTACAATGCACATATTTTATTTGACTACAAATCTATCCAGTTTGAGACTAAGTGCATGGGTGAAAAACAAGAAAAATGTTAACCCAAATTGAAAAAATATAATATAATATAAATAATTAGTCTATCACGTTTTTTTTTTTAGCTTAATTTATAAAAGCATCTGACTTCATTCTGTATGAGAGATTGGAGCTTTCTATCATTTCATTAGCAAATTTGTTTTGTAACATTTCACACATTTTCCAGTATTTATCTTCAAACATTTTAGTGGAGGTTACATGAATTTCTAGCCTCCCTCACACACAGTGTCACGGCACAGTGAATCACTATCTATGACTAATACAGACAGATATTCTGTTCATTAGCATTCATCCTGTATTCCACTGAGAGGTGATTACATATCCTGTACCTGTTCTTCATCTAATGGACTAGAAGGTCCAGCGGATTTTAAAGAGGATAACCTGTTTGTTTGTTTATTAGACTACATGAGGATACAGATGGTGCTTACAGACTTCCAGATGTTTGGCAAACCCCACAAAGTCAAAAGATTATGGGATCAAAGTGACGCAGAGGTTGATAGAAAAATGCTGATCTCAGATCCACACAGAAAGCAGCAGAAACATAAAACTGTCCTCATGTCATGGGCTAATGAGTCTAAGCCAGAATCTAGTCACCCTAAATCTATACTGATACAGCAAGATCATCATATCTCGCTGGTTAAGGTTGAAATCTTGAAAGGACTGAAAGAAACAAATGAAGTTTACTTTGCACTCCCGAGATGATGCAAACATGTTCTGCCCTCAGATACCCTCCTACCCCTCCACAAACGAGAGCGAGAAGAAGACGCAACATCAACGTTACAATAAACAGTGCTTGTGAGCAGAGCTAGACTTGGCTCTTTATATGAAACTAATAGTGGCCTGAGGCTGCTAGCAAAAATAGAACAAGCAAATAGAGAAAATGAAGATGCAGGAAAGAACCTGGTGTATTCCGTCAGTCTGTTATCTGGTAAGGGTAGGGGTGATTGGTGAGGGAGGGATAAAGATATAGCAAGGATGCCAACAAAGTTTGTGTGTTCTGAAAATGAAAATGAAAACGAATATGGGGGAGGAGAAGAAACTGTCACTGTGTCTTCAAATGAGTCTCTAAGTATTTCCAAATTACACCTGGGCAATTTTACAGACGAAGTTTGCTATTTTATGTTCTGCTGTTATTATGAAGTGGATGAACCCATCAGTGTCTTGATGAAATCTAAATGGAATGATAATGCAAGACCTAGAATCCATTATTCTTCATTCCATTACATAGATCAGACTGAGAATTGCAAGTATTTTTTTTCAACAAATGTGCTATTAAACTAGAAAGAAGAAAAACACTAAAGATGTTCTTTGCCTTTTGACTTATGTACACCTCTTTGTTGTCTGAGGATGGATTCCATACAGCATTTTTACCCTTAAAGGGCATTGCATTACATGAGGAATTGCTTCAAATGGAAATGAACAACTGAATCCTGTCAGGAATTCCCATTGAAGATGTGGTTTATTTGAGATGGTACCAGACATCCAACCCAACAGACTTTTTTTTTTATTATTATTTATTTAAATATTTGTTTTTGTGTGTGTGCGTTCTGAACTTAAGTTGGGGTACTTGGACTCAGACTGCGAAATGAATGACCTCTGCCTTTTTCATATAATATTCAGATTTTATTTCATCTTTATTTTAGTTAGCAAAAACAAGTTATAAACATTGGTCTGAACTCATGAAAAACACATGAAATCTGCTTTTGACAAGCATGATGCAAACTGCCTTCATTTGTGGTTTGAAATGTGAATCGAATCTGATTTTTGTTAGTACATCTCAGTCTGAGCGGTCAGATTTCATGTGTTTTTTTTTCCTCTTTCATCAGTTGTTATGCATTGGGTAATCATCAACCAATGTGCATTTGCAAAGTGTATGCAGTACAAACCTAGTCTAGATGCATGTAACTTGCAGTCTATACAGTCAGTTAAAAATATCTGATTAGAATATATTTATCTGATTATATTATAATCTGATTAGAATATATCTGAGCTACAGTATTTTCCACCATAATCTTAGCAGCCATAAGAATCAGTTTTGCCGGTACATTTATCAAGGTAACATTCAGATTCAAATGGCAGCAACATATGTGTTCATGTTTGTGTAGGAGTGCTCACTTCAAATGTTCTACCTTTTGGAATAAGTAGGGCATAAAGGTGCTCACTTTCAAATGGAATTATCCCAGTGCTTTGTGTAAGAGAAACTATGAATGAAACAAATTAAATTAGTAACATAGATTTTTAGCTATGACTTTGAAAGAAAAAACCTGGAGGGAAAAAAGCCTCCTACACCACTATCCACATCTTTTGAGTCACAGAGGACATATAAGTGAGAAAATTAGTGATTCAATAATCCTATAACTGGCAAGGATGAAGTGAGGGGAAAAAATAGAGTTGGTGAATGTGTGGAGAGAAGGATGAAGAGAATCGATTAGTCGGGATTGCAGAAGGAAGGAGGCTAAGACATCAGCTGCTTGCTTCTGATAACAGCAGAGCCATGTAACCCTCCACTCACTAATGCACCCACTGATCATCACTTGGCGAGTGAGTGTGTGATGGTGCTGTCAGAGTTCTGCTCATTAAGTGGCTGAGTGCTGCCAGTGCTCTGTTGTACTGCCAGCATCTTACCAGAAAGCCAGAAGAGAAGACGAGAACACTCGAAATCTTCTCGTCCGTAATGAACCACACGGCCAGGTCAATGAGAGGATGACCCTAACACGTGAAATAAGCGGCCCCTCATTATTTCTCACTGTCACTGTGTGTGCTGCTTTAACCATATGCGTGTGTGGATGTAGACACCTGCAAGTATGTGTAACTATATTGTACAGTATAGAATGTATATATACGAGATTGTGAATGAGGAGGAGGAATAGTGAGTGTGTCTGGCCTTTGTATAGAATGTTGCATTAAACAAAATTAATTAATTGAACCCTGTCTGTTCCTAATATTACACAAAGTGAATAATTTGGATGTGGTGTGATAGGAATAAACAAATTCCTTTATTTGTGTTGGAGGTTCAGAGCTTTGACAATCTACGTATATGCTGCTATTCGGACCATCTGAATGATAATGCATGTGACATATATAATATATGTGATATCTCTGTAAAGATAGGTCTGAGTAACTTTAAATTCAGATAAATTACTGGTTGAGTTGAGTAATTTTGAAGCACTCTGCAGGCAATCTTAAAGTATATTTTACGACAATATAAATATGTTTTTCTGCATTATAAAATAGATAAGCTACAGGTATACCCACACTAAAAAACAACTTTAAAATAATTTTTACTCAGAAATAGCTAGTAAATTTCACAAATATTTGCAAAGAAATGGCAAGTAACACATGAAATTTAATATACATTTTTTTGAAGTAGAAAGACTGAAATATGTTATTGTAGAACTTACTTTGGTTTAATCTTTATTAAACTATGTAAACTATGAAAATATGTCATACAGGTTTGGAATTGCATGAGGGTAAGTAAATGATGACAGAATTTTCATATTTAGGTGAACTATTCCTCTAACATACTCACATAAAAGAACTTAAAACAACTATAAATGTGGCTTGCAATTCCTTTTTATTTTGCATGACCTCATCTGCATAGAATTTTCAGACACATTTTGATATTGATACTACATCATACATATTAACAGTACTAGACAATATTAAAAATAGTAGATATAGATTCTGAGTGTGTTCATAACAGAACATTAAAAAAAAGAAAATAAAAAAATATGTTGTCTGACATCATTGAATCACTGCCAGAGCTTTTAAAATTACACAGTGCAACACATAAGTGTGTCCCTTACATTTGACTTATTACAGCAAAACACTGCTGAACTGCAGTAGTATTTATCATCATTTTGCGAAGGCCATGGTCAGGGTTATCATTTCAGTCGAGGTCAGGGTTAAGTAGGACAGGCAGCCCATTTTTCTGCACGAAGTTATGCAGTGCACATGCCACCAGTTCACTTCCTCATGGGGTTGTACAGCTCTGTGCTATTTGCTCAGACCTCTCCAAACAGACCTACACTACTCTCCCACATTATACAGTTTATCTTGCTAGGCCATCTCGCACATTACTCAGAGTCAAGTGCATGCCACAGATTGATTTTTATTCAAGTGAGAATGTTTTCTTTCTTCTCAGAATATGACTTCTGCAATTCTGAACACGATTCCAAGAACATGGCCTTCAGGAATCAAAATCATCATGAGCCCAGAAATCATTGCTCTCATTCAAACAAGCTCACAGTACATCCAATCTCTCCTCTTTTTAGCTTGTATTTGAATGCTTTTCAAGTAGTTTCATAACATAAATGTAAAGTAATTTGGATTGCTTCAGATTTGAGTATTAACTCTATTTCATGTTTTCATACTTTGTTTGATTGCTTGGTCTGAGGTCATATATACCTCTTTGTCCTATCAGTCTCTTTTCACATTGCACTTTTGATCTTTATTTCTTATTGTTAAATCCAGATACACACTTTCCTATACATATTTTGTACATATGCAATGTTTATTTAGTATATTAGGCCCCTCAGGCTCTATCAGGTTAACAGTCCCAGAGCTGGACTTTGTATTCCACTCATTATAAGGGTAGTCGGTGTAAATTTGTCAGTACTGGGGTGAAGTGAGCTGTCCTCCTTGTTCTGGCAAAGTATCTGTTTTTAAGCTTTCTGGGGAGCTTTTAGGCATCCCTCCAAGGATAGCTTTGGAACAGTTGAGGCAGAGAGACAAATGCAGGCATGAATACATTTTTCAGAATTGTTGAAACTGCCTTTCAAATGGTTATTTGTTTTTGAATAGAGAGAGATGATTGCAAGATTGAAAGAGGGATGATATGCCTACTAATAACAAGATTGTAGGGCTTGTCCAAAAAAAAGTTTTTTTGGCATTATAAGCGAAACTGCATTATATTATATTGAATTCAGTTGTTTTAGGCATTGAACATAAACTGATTGAATTGGTAGATCTACAGTACAGAGATATGCTTTGACTATCAGCTCTTGTAGGCATTGCAATAGAAAGTTGTGATCCAAAATGTGAAATGCTTCTGTAAGATGACGACACCAAAGGGGAAACATGAGTCAATACTCGAATTGAACAGCACTTGATACTTAATGCATTGTTGTTGTTTTTTTGATGATTGTTATTTCAAAAAAAAAAAAAAAAAATGTTGTAATGGTTACACTAGTACACTGCTAGAACTGGAATGTGCTGAAGGAATACAGGAGGATAACTGATCATGACATTATTGCCTTTAGCTTTAGTTACTCGTTGGAACTGAAATGTATTTATTGTGGGTTGCTTTATAGTCTGCATAATGGGTCTGATGTAGTGTAAGCAATCAAGAGACTTCATATTTCAGAATTGTATTTTCTTTGGGGCTGGAGTAAAGAGGTCATAAAATGTGGTAAAACTGCCTTTTTGTCTGACATTTCAAGATTGGCTACGATAAGATTAGCAGTAAGAATATTGTGCATTATTAAGAAACCAGTAGGCATATACAGTATGTCTCAAGTAATGGGTGGATAAACTGATGTGCTGGCTTAGGTGTAGAAAATAAATATTTTATGGATGTTATTATCCATATATATATATATATATATATATATATATATAATTTTTATTTTATTTATTTATCAGTGTCTGTAGATTATTGGATATTTAATTGTGCATGTTCTTTTCCCCTATTTTTACATTTAAATGATCTTTGACATCATCTAATAATAACCTAAATTTAATAATAATATTTCATACATTTAATAATTTTAAGTTAATATTTAATAAAGTTTAATATTTAATCATTTTGTCAGACCTGTGTTCCCCATGTCTTGTGTTTCCCCTCCTCTCGTGCCCATATTTGTTTTTTCCTGTTTTCTGTTCTCATCATTAGTTTATTAGTCCCCAGCCGTGTGTCCTTAATTATCTATTCTCTCCACTGTTTATTAGCCCCATGTTTCCCTGTCTCAGGTGTCCAGTCTCAAATGTCATATCGTGTCTCCATGTTCGTTTGTTTTTTTTGGATTTCCATTAAAGACTGTGTGTTTGGAATCTCCAGAGTCTCCTCCTTTCCTCGCTCTACGTTTCGTGCTCTAGTGCACCGTGACACATTTTATTAATCTAAAACTTGAAGAATACTGTTAATCTAAAACACTAAAACTTGGAGAATACTGTTAAATGTCATTTTTAGCAAATCTCAAAATGAACATACATTTTTCATACTGTACTTTATAATAATGGGATGCCCAAATGCACTTATTGTCACCAGCTGGTTGCAGATGAAGTTGAAACAGGATCTAATCATAGCAGTTTTCAAAATTTCTTAAACAAAACTCTGGATACACAGAACAGAATAACCACGTAGAAAGCAACAATAGCAGACAACTGAACTAACCCGAACACAGGGTTTAAATACACTGAACTAATCCAAATTATGGAATTTTAATATTGTTATCTATCAGTTATTGGCTGTAACATAAATGTAAAATAATTATTGTATTATCAGTACTGGATGGAATTTTTAATACAGGTGCATCATTAATTTTTATTTTTATTATACAGAGGATTTAGAACAGTTAATGGCCAATTAATGTCCATGAGGACGAGCTGGAAATAAGTTGCTGAAAGATATAACCCATTTCTTGACCCAAAATACAGTGCTTGATTTGTGTGGTCACAAGTTAAGTAATTGGTAGACATGGCCAATGTAGTTTCAAGGCAAGAAATAACACCGTAGGAGGGCATGGAAAAAGCACGGATTGGAAGTGTTTTTAAAAAACACCATACGGTGTAATTGCACACTACACATTGGCAGGGCATCTTTTCAAAGTGATCATGTCCTGGGGGAGCTGTTCTGTTAAGAACAGCGTAATCTCTATCACAATACCATGCTGTGCAGAAGGGACTTGTTCAACAATGACTGAGTATTAAGGAGCAGCATTTTTACAGGAGGATTTGCAGATCCACATCACAGGAGATTTCAGAACATGGCCTACTTTGAAGAGGATGCTTGGGACGGTGGCACAAGAATGGTTGATGATTCTGTGAAGTTTTTACCAGACGCTTTTAAGATGCTGATGGACTGACTTTTATTAAGTTTTTTAAAGATAAAGTATGGAGTACACAAGGTCAGTAGTTCTGTGAGACTGACAATAATTAGGCTTAAGATGGAAACTTCTGAACTCTTAAAATATTTGGTGGAAGATAAGTAAGGTGGAAAAGCTTCAATTTGGAGAAGGTTTAAAGAGCAGTAATTGTTGGAGACAGGTGGCATCCAAGTACATCCTCTAAACAAGTGTGCCCTTGTATTTAATGTTGTGCAGCTGGAAAGCATGGTTCAGTTGGCCAACTGCAGTATATTGGAGGTGTAACATCAATCATCGGTGAATTTGAGATGTGCAAGCAGTTTTCAGCAGCATAATGACTTTCACTATCCTTCATTTCCATTTGCTGCACAACTAACAGTGAGTGAGGACTAGGAGTTTTAAAAGTACAGGCATTTAAGTACCAACTCTATAACAAAAGTGAAATGATGTAACAATTGTCCGTGTTTCTGCAGTAGTACCAATTTAGTTTAGAGGTGGCAAAATTAACAGTCTTACAAAGGTGAAGGTTTAGCTCATTAAAATGTCCCAGGTCATGATGATGTTGCTTCATAACTTTGGAGTATCCAGACATGTAATTAATATTCATGAGTCACGCCTTCATCATTGGCTACAATTGTTTACTCAGCGGATGTCTGGGACTTTACCAAATCAGGGTGAATAATAGTTGATTACATAATCAAGAATTCACAAAAGTGTCCAGGAACGCTCCCAGGAACAAGAGAGAAACATGAGAAGTGATTGTTGTTAATAAAGAAAAGAGTGCATTTTTTTCACAAATGGTCAGATTTCACAGATACAGTACTCACAAATTTAGTAACAAACCGTTTTTTTATTTACTACATGCATAAGCAATTTTCTAAAGATAAATATTTGAATCTTTTATTTCATCCTCTTATAGATGATAACAGGCTTCTTAAAAAAATATTTGCTGTAGAGTTTTCTTCTGAGCATGAAAAGGACAACTAAGTAATTATATTTAGACAGTTCTAAGATTTCTCTGCTTATCAACAAGAAAACTTAATTTTCTGTTTACAAAATGCTGTCATGGTCCTAGGCACAATAGATAAGCCTTTGAAAAACCTTTCATATCACATCACTGTCACAACCACGCATGCACAACTTCATAGTCATGTGTTTGATACCTTTTCAACTTCTTTTAAATAAGGGTTTAAAATGTAAAACCACAAACAAATGCCAGACTACATCCATTCTCTAATGCTAGAATAATTTATGGGCTTTCATTGTATATTTGTGTAGATGACACACATCAAATCTTGACAGTAATTCTCTGCTGGTTTGGAACGCTAGCTGCTTAGTTACAACAACAATCGCTCATACACACTGACTATGAACTATTAATCTCTGCAAACAATGTCAGTTGTGATTTAAAGAACCCAAACCGCTGAAGCGTACGAAAAAGTCAGCTAGGGAGCATCCATCACTCATAGACAGACGAGAGGATCTTACTGCTTGTTGGATGGACAGAAGGAAGGAACTTTAATTATTTTATTCATACATTAAGAATGAAAGAAACTGTTTTTGCAACAGAAGCTCTCAAATTAAAAGGACCGAATGGGTGTGCACGTCCAAATTCTCAGCAGGGAACAAAGCAGAAACAATTCAAGGGTTCATTAACAAATGTTTGTAAAAGTATTTAAATAGAACTGTATAGCCGTATTCTTTTAGAGATGCATCCAATACAAAAAGTGTGCTTCTGGTATGTGCTCGCTCCACAAGGCCTCACTTTGTGGTTGTGCACCTATAGCACATATTTATTTATTTACAAATGTATGCATTTATTTACTTGTAAATTTATTTGTATATTTATTTACTTACAAATTTATTTACTCAGAACCCTCGTCGTTTGCCAGTGTCTTCTTTTGTGCTCCACTGAAGAAAAAAGCCACGTGTTTGAAACAACATTATGACACAAGGTAAGTTATGACAGAATTTACATTTTTGGGTGAACTATCTCATCCTGAGTTTAGAACCAGAGACACACAGTCAGTTGTTTCATGTTTTTGTTTTTCTTATGACAACCTGCTCCCTTTACAGTTATTATTTCAAATATATTGTTCAAAAATTTTTTCTTCTTTTTCAAAGTATCTAAAACACAGTGACATTTGAATGTCTTTAAAAATAATACCTTCAATTTTTCATGTCCCGCCTTTTGAGAAACTCTGACAGAAGGCAAATTAATAAAAAAACAAAAGTTTTAAAAATCAATAGACAGAATATTTCCTCCTCAACACTTTTCAAAGCCTGCCATCTCTCTTTTTTGCCTTTGGTATTTTATTATATTCTCTTTTGCCCCTTGTCATGCATCTTATTAACCATTCCTCGATTAACCATTCTTCACCTCCATTTTCTGCACATTTTCTCATTTGTCAATTTGTTAGAATAGCTTGAAATGAAACAGTTGATATTAATTCAATGGAATGGACTCATACGCATACACACACCTTCATTTGGGTTCTTAACCCGGATTCATTTTTTCTCCCTTCATGTCAAGGGATATATTGTTAAGGATAGAAATCCCTCTGGACAGTCTGAAAATGTTAAAGTTTCTCAGTTTACTTTCAGTATAGTTTCAGTGCAGCAGAAACTTTTTGATTAAGGAATTTAACAGCCCAGCCAGACAGGACAATCTTTTCCAAAGTAGCCTATATATAAAAGGTATAAAGAGAACATTATTAGCATCATTTGCTTTGCTGTGAGTCCATATTTAAAATCTCTCCTAAATTTTAGTAGAGATGCCAAACACTCTGGTCAGTCCTTTCCACAAAAACACTCATCCAGAGAGAGAGAGAGAGAAGGGAGAACAAAACTACCCAGACACCGGTTTCCTAGCAACAAAGCATTAGTTTTCAAACAAAGCTCTTTTAAACTTGTTTTTCTGCTACATTTAATTTGATGGTAAAGTGCCATGCATCATCAAATCAGATCGAAACGGGGAAAGAGTAGTGGGAACAAATGCTAAAGATATGCTATTTCAGTGAAATACAAAAAGCTCTGTATTAATGATAGTTGTATTCATTGTCAGATGAGCACAGCGGTGCATGAGGAATCTCATACCATAGCTTGTTATCGAGATTATTAATTTGGTGGTTAAGAAGCGTTTTGGTACATTACACTAATGCTGACACTGTTATAAAAAAGCTGCTATTAAATGTTTTATATATGTATGTATGTATGTATGTATGTAAATATATGTGTGTAAAAAAATTTAAGAGTGTCTTTTAATATCTTATAATAATTGATTACTGTTTCTGTACATTTTCATTTTCATTAGCTGATGGTTTTTCTAAAGGTTATTCTTTCATGAACATTTAGGGGACTAGTTTTTATACTTATAAAACAGCACACAAATATAAATGGAAGGTTCTAAATGAAAGCCTCCTGGTCTGTGAATTCACCTGGAGATAAGCTTTTGGTTCTGTTCATAAGGAAAGCTGTTCATAATCTGTAGATTTACAGACAGCAGCCAGGCTTCTGAAGTCTTTTCAAATTACAGGAGAAAGGTTGGAATAGGTGGAGAACATCACCTTCTCAAGTACTGAGCCCTTGTTAAAAGAACAGAGAGAGAGTGGAATGTGATTTTAGCTGGTATTTACGAATTGTCTTGTTTTTATTGTAGTAGAGGTATTTTTGTTGACACAAGTTTCCCTTACAACCATCTCCATAAAAGAATGCACAGATCCATTTCCAAACCTGGGTAGTTTGGATCAGCCGTTTGGCTTAAAATGGGGCTTAAATCCCACACTATGGGCTAAGTAATTAATAGTTAGTTTATCTGTACTTCATTTGGTTGCACCATTTGTTGTTGTTTTTGGACTAAGGCCAGATTTGCCATAAAGCTACTCTCAACATAATGGGTAGTCACAAAATATGTTATTTTTTTCATCCAGTAAGCATAGTAAAAATTTGTATTTATAATGTTCTCTAAAAATCTTAAAAGTTAAACAAGTGCAAATGTCAGTATAATCATGTGTAAAGGACAGAAGTCTGTCTGGTAAAACATGAGCTCATTGATGTGCTTTCAAATGTTATTTCAATCATTCCATTATTATTATTAATATTTTTAAACTTTGAATATTTCTAAACCTCTGGGAATACTTTAAGTGGTGTAAACTATGTTTAATCTGTCAAATATTTAGCAGTTTGGGAATTATAACTCAAGGTAAGTTCACATTTACTATTGTTGAGTGATTTTATGTGTGTAAAATCCAGTCATTTCAATTGGAATCCACTTGATCATTAGTTTTGCTGATTTCACATCAGGCTCAGTCAGTCATGCAAATTTTCTGCATTGTCCAACAGAAAGCTGCTTGGTTCGAAAGTGATTTCTGTTTGAGCTGTGTTTCATCCATCGCTACACAACTAGTCATTTTTGCCCACATAACTTTGTGAAATTTCTACAGCTAGGGTAAGTTGTAACTTAAGCACAGCTGATACAACTGGCCTCAAAACTTCTGCAGCCCGAATTAAAATTGAAATTGGTATAAAGAACATTGAACTAGACTAAAATAAGACAAGAATCTTAACTGGGTCTTCTGAGAATCATCCTGGCAGTAGTTCCAACTCCAGGTCTGGGATCAGAATTACATTGTCACTGTTTTTTTTCTTTTCTTTTCTTTTTTTTAAGATCAAAACTGAGCTAGCAGAAGAGCTGCTGAGATATTTTGCAATTAAAGTCTCAGGACGAGTAATAGCTTGTTCTGTTGAGAGTCAGTTGAGGACAGCATTTTAACTTTGTGTTTCAGAGCACATGAACTTCCGTTCGAGTAAGACTGAAGGAGCAGTTGATCAAATCCTAGATCATTATCCTGCTCTCAGATGTGTTGGTGATTCAGTTGTCTTCATTCATGCTGGAGTGAATGTGATGATCTGAATTTGTCCAGACTGCATCTGCTCTTTAAATATCAAATAGTGCTTTTCGACATTCTTAAATGCTGTTTCCCGGTATGTGGCATTTAAACAAGAAGATTTTTGAGAATGACGACTCATAAGGACCACTTCTGATGCAGTGATGATCTGTGTAGAATGAGGTCTCCTGCCAAATATTGTTGTAAGAAAGAGTAACGTGATTTATTATATTTTTTTAAGCAGCGGGGTTGGGATTAATGCCATTTAATTTTTTTGTCCTCAATCCCTTTTCTCTGCTGAAAAGAAGGATGTTGCTCTACAGCTTTCAAACAATTGGGTTGGGGAATGAGAAAAATGCCATGAGTTTAAAATATAGTTGTTATGCTTTCAAAAGGTCAGCTTGTTATATGTTTGAGTTACGGCCAGAGACAGCTGAGTTGAATGATGAAAAGTGGGCCGAGAGGGTGAAAGGCTGTCATGAGGATTCAAATGTTACGATTCATTATGGCCAAACGTGTCCCTCCAAACTGATGATGTCTTGACTGTGTAAACTGTACACACTCGTGCAGCTATGAGGCACTGCGTGAGCGAGCAAAATTTATGAGAAGGAAAAATGGAATAGGAAAAAAGTAGAATGGAGATTAATGGTGGACAACAGTGAAAACACAAGTATGAAAACACACAAAGCCACTTAAGATACTAGCAGAAGGTCATTCTCTATCCCTTATGGTTTGAAGCTTGGTAACATATCCTGATTCGGCCTGTGGGGACATGCTTGGATGTTATTTACAGTGGCTTCCAGTGTGGTTCTATTCCTCTGTTCCCTCTGGCCTTTTGTGAATGCCAGCCATGGAGAACCAGAACACTGGGAAGTTCCAGTGCAGAGCTCAAGGGAGCGTCGCTGATAATTACAAACCTCTCACTGATGTCCTGCACTGACAGACAGACAAGAATGGCAGAATCACAGAGACAGAAACCATCGAGCTGAGAGACCCATGTGAGTAGCTGGAATGATGTAGAACAGAATCAGGCTGACGTGAGCTTATTTCAACCTGTTCAGCCTTTCCTGCTGATCACATTTAATTTTTAAAGAACTGTTTTACTTTTCTAACAGAGCTACTTAAGACAAAAAGCATGGGTTGTTTCAGGTCAACTCGCATCTTTATTTAAAGAACAACTCATGAAATGATGCATTTTTGATTAAATTCTAATATAAAAGCTTAAGGACTCTGAAAACGTACATGGACAGTTCACACAAAAATGACAAGAGTCATAATTTACTCACCCTCTTGTTGTTCCAAACTTGTTTTTTGAAAAATTAAAAATGTATCACTTGCTTTTTTTTTCTCCATACAATGAAAATTAAAGGGGCCAAATGCTGTATTTGGACTCCAATGACTTAAAATATCTTTAAAATATATAACAAATTATATGAATTATAAATATAGTTTGTTCCCATGATAGCAAAGCTGAGTTATAAACAGCCATTACTTCAGACTTCAGTGTCTTGTGATCCTTCAGAAATCGTTCTGATTTGGTGATTTGCTCAAGAAACATTATTATTATTATCAATCTCATTATTATCAACGTTGAAAACAATTACAGAATTATTTAAAGGGCACCTATTATGCCCCTTTTTACAATATGTAATATAAGTCTGTGTCCCCAGTATGTGTCCCCAGAATGTGTCTGAGAAGTTTCAGCTCAAAATACCCCACAGATCATTTATTATATAATTTTGAAAATGCCTATTTTGAGTGGAAGCAGAAACACGCTGTATTAGAGCATGTCTCTTTAAATGCAAATGATCTGCTGCTCCCCACCCCCTTTACCAGAATAGAAAAGTGCCTTTACAGCTTGTAACTGCTAAAAAAAACAACAACATCTGTTTGGTTTTGATTATCATGTCTATCACGCTGAAATCACGCGTTTTACAGGCATATTAGTTTAAACTTCTGATAGACGGTTTTCTGAGCTTTCTCATATAGAAAGTGGCTGCACACGGCATGTGAGTACTAAGTTCTCTTTCACACACGAGTTTATGTTAAAAACACGCATAAGTTACAAAAACACAGTCGGTTATGTTTGTGAACGTTAACATCTGGGAAAGAAATCCCATGTTTATATTAGATATGTGTGTATTAAGTGTCATCAGCATACAGTATCTATACTGCTGTCTATGCTATTAATATGACCCAAAGAATAAAATAAAAGCAGAGAATCACTTACTGCTCTGTACTGAATAAAGTCTATAGCCTTAATAGAAGATATTTCTTACTTGAATGCTGCTTTTAAAGGCTTTAGCATGAAGATAAACATGGCGGATTGTGTGCTGCTCACTCAGGGCGGTGTCTCGCTAGATTAAGGCAATGTCAATCAACAATCGTGGGTGGGGCTGGTAAATTGTGACACTTAACGGATTCTGTGATTGGCTTACTCTGAGATGCTGCTGCTAATGATATATGGAGATTAAAGAAAAGGAGCGGGCGGATTTTTATCATTATAGGGTGGTTATGTACACACACTTCCAAGACACATTTGTGACCATGGACCACAAAACCAGTCTTAATTGTCAATTTTTCAAAATTTAAATTTATACATCATCTGAAAGCTGAATAAATAAGCTTTCCGTTGATGTATGGGTTGTTATGATAGGACAATATTTGGCCAAGATACAACTATTTGAAAATCTGGAATCTGAGGGTGCAAAAAAATCAAAATATTGAGAAAATCGCCTTTAAAGTTGTCCAAATTAAGTTCTTAGCAATGCATATTACTAATCAAAAATGAAGTTTTGATATATTTACGGTAAGAAATTTACAAAATATCTTCATGGAACATGATCTTTACTTAATATCCTAATGATTTTTGGCATAAAAGAAATATCGATAGAAAAATCGATAATTTTGACCCATACAATGTATTTTTGGCTATTGCTACAAATATACCCCAGCGACATAAGACTGGTTTTGTGGTCCAGGGTCACATTTATGTCCAAACAACAGGTGAAAGTGAATTTTGCATAATAGGTGCCCTTTAATGAATAGAAAGTTAATGAAAACAGCATTTATGTGAAAAATAACTGTTATTAATTAATTATTTGATTTAAAACCTTAGTCTACTATTTGAGTGGACCTATTGGTCTATTCTGTTATTTGATGATTATCATCATCACTACATCACCAGCACCACTGATCGCATGTGATTCGCTATTGCTACTAATTACTCCATCAGTGAATGTCACCTTTTATGTGCCAAGCTCTCCTGCTGTGTGTGTGTGTGTGTGTGTGTGTGTGTGTGTGTGTGTGTGCGTGATGAGAGAGAGATGCTGAATTGCAGAGAAGGGGAGAGCATGTGATGTGAGAGTGAATCAATAAAAGGATTCCTTCCTTCACTTTTCACTTTGCTGCTTCTCTCTTTACTGCAGCAGTTATAGCTTCATTCCCAACCAATCCTGGGAAACAGTGGGGGAAAATCACTGCTCGTCTTTCTCTGCTCCACTCTCTTCAGTTCCACAATATATTGTTGTCATCAAGGTTTACAATATACAAAGCTCATCCTCCTCTTTCCTCGCTCCTTTCTCCCCTCTCTCTCGGTTTCTCCCTCACACTATCATTATATATTAATAGGACAGCTTCCTTTGTCCACCTGGACCTTTTATTGATTTTTGGACCACACTGTTTGAAGGTGAGTGTGGCACAGTCTGGTTTAATTATATTTTCAGTTTCTTTACATTTATCTCTTTGTGTGTGTGCATGACTTATTTCGTGTCTAATAGTACAAAACACATACTATCATTTGAAGCTTTAGTTAACTGTCTCTTACTGAATTGGATGAATTGTGTGAGGAGAATAATAAGTGTAATGTGTTATATGTTTTTTTTTCCTCACACTTTACAGAGAGAGTGGGAGAATCTCTTTCATCAGAGATCATCATGGGCTTCAAAACGCCCATCACACAAGTTATCAGACTGTAGCCAGTCAGTGTACATGGGAATGATTTGTAGGCATGACTGATAGTAGTCGATGGGCAAATTTGGCCAGGATGCCAGGGTTACTTCTTCGGTCACCTCTTTGAGAAACACCCTTCAATTATCACAGCGAGTCAAGTACTATTTCACTGACTTCGTTTTATTCTTAAGTTTCTACAGGCATTTATAAATCAATGGCATGATGCTCACTTTTCGTTGGAAGTCACAGATCTTTACAGCTCTTCTTTAATGGCATGGTTTTACTTTGTGAAATTAAAATTAATTTTCTATATTTTTGGGGTGGCATAAGCCTTTTAATTGCCTAATTAAGAATTTAAAAGTAGAAAAGAAGAACGTAGTTTGGCTTAATTTAAACAAAACTGCTTCACTGCTTCAAATATTTGGAAAACATTGACAAAGCATGGTAGTTCATGTTGTGAAAGACTGTGTTAGATGTGTGAGATTCCCCAAAATGTTTAGTACATTAGAAAACATCAAATACTGTTTATAAATTATGTTCATGATTTAATTATATTTATAAACAAAATATGTATTTAAAAACTTTTTTTGAAAATAAGAATTTAGTCAGTTACACCACATTTCATTTTTAGAATGATTCATTTTAAACATTTCTAGAATATGGTATAAAAGTTTCAGAATATGAAACCAACATTAATACAAAGAGTGCATTTCTAAGAACTAGATCTCTTTATAAAACAAAAAAAAATCAGCTTAAGATTTAAAAAAATCTTTTAAAATCAGCTGTCCCTCGCCTTCTCCTCAAAATGTTTTACAAAGTTTGACTGGCATTTGAGGGAGAGCATGCAGGCCACTGCCTCTTCACAGATCTCTGCTTCTGTCGTCATGCTCCACCATCTGTGAAAACACACACTTCTGCAAGCACACATACAAAGACAGAGCACCGTTTTTTATGTTAAAAACATACTGTATTCAGAGCCAAGACAACTCAGACAAACATGCAAAGAATAAGATGTAAATACAGCTGGTGTCCACATTTATCATAGGAAGGTGCACCCGCCCCCTTTTCAGTTTAAGTCTTTCCAGCATCGCTTGCCTAAGGCTTCTGGCTGAGATGCAGGTCTTACTGGATGCTCCAACTCACACACACACACACACATATGCACACACACACACACACACACACCTACACCTGCATCCAAAAGCTCTTCTCTGTCCACTATCAAGTAGTCTCAGTATGGGGCGGCGGTTTCCTGAGGCCCTGTAGAGGGTTTAGAATAGATGCTGCCCCTCTTCAATCCTGTTACATCAAAGTTTGCACACTCTCTCTGTACTGAAATGTGTGCATCCCTGAGATTAGAGTAAAAGTTCAACTGTATTGAAAACTCTTCAGTATAGTTTTTAATGATACATAACACATGTGCCTTTGTTTGCAATTAAAGTGAAAGCGAGGCCAGAAATTTTAAACTGAGTGGGCCATGGTGACATAGAGTGAAATCTTTTTACCATATCCTACATTAGATAAAAATAGTGATGCAAATTTCAACAGCTAAAAATGGCATTATTTACTAAAAGTAGCTTAACGTTATTGTAATCTATTAACTATGCATAAAACCCAAATGTGTCATGTCAAAAAATATTTTAGTCTGTTGTGATCGGAACAACTTTAAAGTCTGGTAGCGTGTGATCATCAGTTGTTTAGTGTATGATGACCAGTTTTCCTCTGTGACTAGTAAGTTAAGAAGTGATGCCTAGTGTTTTAAAATCTGGTCAGATCAAACACTACCAGACTTTAAAGTTGTTCCGATCACAACAAACTCATGCAGAAATGTGCACCTTGTTGTGTTTTTAATGTGTTTAAAAATTGGCTGAAAATATCCAACATGTTTGATATCCCCCAAATGATGGAATCAAAGTCTGAAGCTAAAAAATCTTAGTCTGTGACTATCACACACTATGTGATTTTCTATAAAATCTGTCAACTCAAATCTGCAGACTGCCTCTGACTTTTGGCAACTAGCGTCAAATTCTCCAGGCTGTAAATCGAGGGCAAAAGTTGAATAGTGTATTCCAGCCTTTAGAGTGACATTATATTCTGCTTTGAACATCCAGAATAGTGTGTCGCTATGATGATGATGATGATGATGCAGTGTTTTCCAGTGTCATTTGAAATCGTCAGGAAGTTCAACCTTGAGAAACTTTATCTCAGGTGTGATGGGTGGGACGATGAGTAAAGACAAATCGAGGACTGTTTTACAGCCGGACCACACTTGGATTGGATTGATTGCTTTTATTGACAGCTTTGCGTTCACCACAGAATAGAAGCGCAAAACTGGAAGATCAGTGCTCATCCACCAGGATCGTATTACTACTAACTTTTACATTTTTTTTTTACATGTTTACACATTTACACGTTTACGCATGTTTACACATTTACACGTTTACGCAAGTTGTTCGTATGTTCATGCATGTGAGCAATTATTGTAAAGAAATGTCTTAAATCTTTACTCATTTGATTGGGTGAACCAGCCGTCGATATGAGAGGGCCAGTGGCACACTTATGTAGCCTTGCCACTGATCTGTAGTGGATTTTCCAAAATTTAAAAACTAATATCTGTAATGTTTAATTTATTTTTTGTTTAGCTCAATATGCAGAGTGTGCTGCAGTTATGTCATCTCACACTCTTTAAAGCAGATTGGTTGTCATTTTGTGGAATTCACTATTCTCATTGAATTAGAATGATTATTAAAAATTCAATGTTATAGTTATCATCCTTGGTGTGTAACAGGCCTTAAGCTAGTATCATAAAACTTGTTAAAGGCAGCATCCAGCGAGGACCATCAGCCAATACAGGTTTTGTTATATTTTGTTGATTACTGTCCTTCAGTCAGTAAATTTGTAAACAGTTTAAATACTAATATGTTGTTGTAATAATAAAGGTTGTTCTCTTCTGAAACCTTAAGTTGTTGATGTCTAATAAAATTTTGGGAATTTTGATGGGGGCACCACAATCAGGGCTGTAGATATGCAGGGCCTCAGTTGAAATCTCCGGGCTCCTCTGGGGCCCATAGAATCATCACTACATTTCTTCCCGCTAATGATTCCCCTGACTACAATATGTTTCCAAATGGGGCTCCTAGGCCTAATCATCCCATTATTACATTGGGTGCAACTGACCCTTTTATCACATGGATTGCACCTGTATGTTTTCAGTAATTGTGGGGAAAATGTAATTGTTGCTAAACTGACATACACTGGGAAGATCGCCTGATTAATCTCTGTGCTGTCAGTAATCACTGGCAACTGGCAAGGGTAGAATATCTAATGGATAACATGACAAAAACATCTGTGCGCCGAATCATAACGGTTTCGGTTGGCTCAAACTGCGCGCTTCAAGTATCATTTTGATGAGGCTTATACAATAAAACGAACTGCTCATTTAAAAACAACTTCAGTTATTGTATTGCGTCCTCGAATTCAATTTGACTTCCATCGCTCACCCAGTCTTTCGTGACGGGTCCTTTTACTGCATGTTGAGCTTCTGAGAGCGGAGTGGGAGTTTCTTAGACGAGGGGTGTGGAAAAGTCGTATCAGTGCTGGCGGTGTCTGGGAGCGAAACTGAGCGCGCACCGGGAGCGCGCTTAACGGACAGCTTCTGGAGGAGAGCGAGGAGCTTGGCTCGCGAGTAGGAACCACGTTAATCTGCCCTGCCGCGCTAGTCTTGTCAAAACGAGACATCCCTCGCCCTCAGTCCGGTAAACTAGGACACCCTGGGAAACGGATTGAATTCCCTCCTCAAATCACAGCATCTTTACCGCCACAATCTGTCCATCCCGCTAACGGCTCAGGAATACAAAGTTGTACCACTTTTAAACGACTCTTCGGGACTGAACGCCCATTATTCATTTTTGGACAGAAAAAAATCTGAATATTTTTTGTGTGTTTTGAGTTGCGTTGGCTTGGATATACACGCGTGCGTCAACTTGATTCGCGCCGTTTTTTCCCCTGTTACTTAGTGTGGAATATCTGAGGACTTTATTCAATGCTCCAGAAGGAAAGAAAAATACTTTGAAGAACTGCATATGGAAATTTGAGGAGTTTTATTTATTTATTATTATTTTCCTTATAAAGTACGTATGATATTACGATGTGTGTGGTGCGGGAGTCTTCGCCGCCCCTTTTAGACCAGAATTAGTCAGTGTGGTCCCGGAGTAGAGGCTAGATCAGTGTCTTCTCGATCTCACGCACTCTCCTCACTCTCTTCTTCTTTTCCCCCAAAGGTTATTTCTCTGTTTCCATGGAATAACTGATCAGGAAAACGAGTGAACGACAAAGTCTCTTGTTTTTAACCCCTCCACCGCCTGTAACTGACAGGCGGTTTAAGGTTTGTTCTTCTCCGGAGAATGCTCAATGATCGATGGGGAATCATGAACAGCTCACCGGAACTCGAAGACGGACAGCGGGGCAAAAATCAGGTGCGTCCCCTACTCGCTTACACTTCGTAAAATATACTGAATGTAGTTTTAGGATGAGACGCAATTGCGACTCATCTCCGTGTCTGTGTGTGTGTGTGTGTGGGGGGGGGGGGGATACGGAGAGAGCAGCGAATAGCACATTGAGTTGAGCGCGGCTTGTTCCTGTCACTCCGCATAAGCGCGCCCGTAGATCATGATCGCGGCAGAAAGTGGCTATTTTGTTTCGCGTTTTGGTAGCCAAAGAAAAGGGCGCCTGTCATGCGAAATGGAGCTGGTCTGTGGATTTGGCACTAAGTGCTGGTGTTGGTATAGTGGGAAAGGAGGGAGGGGGATTTTAATATTTGATTAATGAATTAATTTTTTGGTTGTACCATTGTATGTGTGTATGTATTTATATATATATATATAAGTGTGGATGTGGATAAGCCAGAGGTACTTTAGTGGGTTTCCCAAATCACAGCCAAGATTAGAGAGAATGAGGCAAACGCATTTATGTGTTAAAAGTGTGTAAAACTGGTTTATGGTGAATGCATGTTTTAATGGACAGTAGTGATTTATAATCTGGGTTCAGTTTTGTCTGTGTATTTGTCAATGTCGTGGGTAGAGAACCCTTAAAACGGGCACACTCGTTCAAATACAGTGAAAAACAAAACGAATCAAACGCTATAAAAAGCAATATCAAAACCAACACATAGCTCGATAAATACTCAAGCCTCGAGTACACACCCACACCATCACACAATCAACTGCACAGACTGTAGGGGGAGAGAGAGTAGACAGTGCAGTAAGTATTCTTTTTTCTTTTTTTTTTTTTTTAAATCCTGTAGGTTGGTTAGGCTTAAATATTGTGTAGAAGACAAGAAGAGACATCCACATAAGACATCTAACAGTTTACATCAACTTAAATGGCAACAAAATTGGGATCTATTTTAAGCTTTTGACATTTGAGTTTGGCAAAGATAGTTTCATTCAATAAGGAGGATTTTCTCAGCACACACACAAATGCAGTGGTGGAGTGGAATTGATTGAGTCCATTTTTGATGACAACAGTCCACACTGGACTCCATACATGCATTTTAAACTATTGACTGTAAGTGACTGGTTCCTCTGGAAATCGGTGTGTGTTTTGTTTGTCCTAGCTGGTAAAGTTATTTAGAAGAATGGTGTTGCAGTGAACATTTGATGATTAATGTGTCCACTGCACATTCATACTGTCTTAAAATGGGCGAACTTGATTTATTTATTTATTTTTTCAGTGTAGGAAATTTGAGAGAAAATAAAAAATCTGTAAAATCTCTAAACAATCTACGCAAACACACACACAGTATGTATACATGTCTGTATCTGTTTTAAAAATCAGCACCATGGACAGCAACATCCACATGCCATGTGTCACATTCATAACCATGGACAGAACCTGTTGAATCTGCATTTGGAGGACAACATTTATTAACTAAATTTTTGTGTTTAAAACCAGCATAGCCACAAGAACACTACTGCTAATGAAAACACACACACACACACACACACACACACAAATATGTGGTAGATTTTTGTCTTATAAGTACTACCTTATATGGCACTGTGACAACTGTACACTTAAGGTCTCCCCCTTTAGGATAAAGTGTGAATTGAAATATTGGCTACAGTTTATCTCAGGATAATCCTATTGCTAATGAGATTGTTAGATTGATAGATTTCTTGGTGTTTGTTGTGGATCTCCTAAAATACAAAAAAATTAAATACTGAAATTAGGGTTTTTAAACCATTCCTGCTGGTGAGGCTCCAGGAACGGTTCAAAAACCCCTGAACTAACGATCAGAAAATGTGCAAGACAACTGCACCATGCAGACTATAGACTGACCAATAATAAACCTCAAATGAATAATACAGTGGCCATTAACAGCATGTGCAGATTTACAAATGTTATAGGATGTACTGTACAACTGTAATGAAGAAGGCAGTTTACAATGGTAAGCTAAAAATTCAGATAAAAATGAAGAGCAGCCATGAATCGCACCACCCATTCACAGCTTGAGCTATGAATGACTAATGCTTTCTCCCTGTATGGGAAGAAGGGAGGAGACGGAGACATCAAGAGACAAGTTAAGAGGGATGCCAGGTTGGACCGGAAGGGAGTTCTGGGGATTTCTGTCAGCTTTAGGATATGCTGTAAGGCAAACACACATACATTTGATTGTGTTTTGTTTTACATGAAGTTAGCATTCTACAGCATGGGTTTATTCATGAACTGAAACAGTTCATACATCTTTATTCATGAACTGAAACAGTGTGAATATATATATTTTTTTCTCCCCTGGCCTTTCTCATTTTCTTATTCTCCTCTTGTCTATCATTTTCTCCTCTGCTCTCTTTCGCCCTCTCTCTCACCATCTGTCTCTTACCCTGCCTCACCCTGTCAGTCAGTCTCCTACTTCTTTTCCCTCCATCAGGTCAAACACTGACGTTTTTGTCAATAGAGGCCTAGGGGGGCATGATTGTTTTCTTCCTTTTATTTTCCCTGTCCTGCCTTTCCCTTGAACCTCGTCTCACTTTCTCATCTGTCCTTTCCCATGTTAATGCATTCTCACTAATATTGTATATATAGGGATCGTGAGCTACACACACATCACCCAAGAGCACTTCAGTGAAGAATAGAGATTTGCCTTGGCCATTCTGTGCAGAGTTTTGTGCCTTTGCACCCTGATGGATCTCAGTTAGTGCTGAGTTGGTACCTGTTTTCTCTTCTCCCTCCCATCCACTTCCTGTTACACATTCAGCGACACATCTGACAATAGCCTCAAGCCATTAGCCTTTGTTTACTCGCTGAAAATATTATAAAATGGCATTCTACGCTGTGCTTATAGTAATCATAAACATCTGTAGTGAAATTTTCATAAATTTAGACTGAGTCATAAATCATGGTTATGGGTTAAGCGTGCTGAAGTGCACTTATTACTCAGATGAGAAACTATGTAAGAGGCTTATTTTTTCCTTTTTTTCTTTTTCTTTTCAGTGGGTGCACTCATTGTGTGGATTTCAACATGACTCACTACATTCAGGACTATCTATTCTATTGTAGATCAAGTTCAAAATGATGTTCTTAATTTTTACCTCACCATGTACAGTGCCCTTCAAAGTTTGGAAACATCCCAGGAGAAGTGGGATTTTGAAGAATGTCAGCATAAATTGTAATCAGCATAATTTTGTGATGCCTTTGAGTTGACTAGGTACAACACAATCTGTGCAAACAGAGAAAAATACTAGAGCTATGCTTAGAGCATCTCCAAACTGTGTTCTGATGGGACCGTTGTGTCCAAATTTAATTGCCAATCAGACAGTAAAGGCGTGTTTCCTCAATAATGACCCCCCCCCCCCCCCCCCAAAAAAAAAAAGAAAAAAAAAGAAAAGAAACTTGGGCCAAATTGAATACTGTAATCAAGCATCACAGCTGCAAAAGAGGCAAGATTGTGTAATAACAAATATGCTGATACATTTCCAAACTTTTAGAGGGCACTGTACAGTGTATACTTACAAATCTTTGCTTTTCGGTATGTACACATCTAATTTATCTGTTTTAAGATGGTCCTTACTTGTGGGCCTACAGCTTTCATGTACACTGACCAAAATTATAAACGCAACACTTTTGTTTTTACCCCCATTTTTTATGAGCTGAACTCAAAGATCTAAGACTTTTTCTATGTACACAAAAGGCCTATTTCTCTCAAATATTGTTCACAAATATGTCTAAATCTGTGTTAGTGAGCACTTCTCCTTTGCCGAGACAATCCATCCACCTCACAGGTGTGGCATATCAAGATGCTGATTAGACAGCATGATTATTGCACAGGTGTGCCTTAGGCTGGCCACAATAAAAGGCCACTCTAAAATGTGCAGTTTTACTTTATTGGGGGGGGTCCGAGGGGGTCCGAAAACCAGTCAGTATCTGGTGTGACCACCATTTGCCTCACGCAGTGCAACACATCTCCTTTGCATAGAGTTGATTAGGTTGTTGATTGTGGCCTGTGGAATGTTGGTCCTCTCCTCTTGAATGGCTGTGCGAAGTTGCTGGATATTGGCAGGAACTGGAACACGCTGTCGTATACGCCGATCCAGAGCATCCCAAACATGCTCAATGGGTGACATGTCCAGTGAGTATGCTGGCCATGCAAGAGCTGGGATGTTTTCAGCTTCCAAGAATTGTGTACAGATCCTTGCAACATGGGGCCATGCCTTATCATGCTGCAACATGAGGTGATGGTCGTGGATGAATGGCACAACAATGGGCCTCAGGATCTCGTCACGGTATCTCTGTGCATTCAAAATGCCATCAATAAAATGCACCTGTGTTCGTTGTCCATAACATACGCCTGCCCATACCATAACCCCACCGCCACCATGGGCCACTCGATCCACAACGTTGACTTCAGCAAACCGCTCACCCACATGACGCCATACACGCTGTCTGCCATCTGCCCTGTACAGTGAAAACCGGGATTCATCCGTGAAGAGAACACCTCTCCACAGTGCCAGACGCCATCGAATGTGAGCATTTGCCCACTCAAGTCGGTTACGACGACGAACTGCAGTCAGGTCGAGACCCCGATGAGGACGACGAGCATGCAGATGAGCTTCCCTGAGACGGTTTCTGACAGTTTGTGCAGAAATTCTTTGGTTATGCAAACCGATTGTTGCAGCAGCTGTCCAGGTGGCTGGTCTCAGACGATCTTGGAGGTGAAGATGCTGGATGTGGAGGTCCTGGGCTGGTGTGGTTACACGTGGTCTGCGGTTGTGAGGCCGGTTGGATGTACTGCCAAATTCTCTGAAACGCCTTTGGAGATGGCTTATGGTTGAGAAATGAACATTCAATTCACGGGCAACAGCTCTGGTGGACATTCCTGCAGTCAGCATGCCAATTGCACGCTCCCTCAAAACTTGAGACATCTGTGGCATTGTGCTGTGTGATAAAGCTGCACATTTTAGAGTGGCCTTTTATTGTGGCCAGCCTAAGGCACACCTGTGCAATAATCATGCTGTCTAATCAGCATCTTGATATGCCACACCTGTGAGGTGGATGGATTATCTCGGCAAAGGAGAAGTGCTCACTAACACAGATTTAGACATATTTGTGAACAATATTTGAGAGAAATAGGCCTTTTGTCTACATAGAAAAAGTCTAAGATCTTTGAGTTCAGCTCATGAAAAATGGGGGCAAAAACAAAAGTGTTGTGTTTATAATTGTGGTCAGTGTACGATTTGAAATATGTGCTTTGATACATTTGCTTCTGTTTACTCTGGCCATATATTAAACTCATCAAAGAGTTTGTTCTTGCTAATTCATTAAGAATCCTCATCAACTGATGATTTGATGCTTTTTGTTTCAATGAACACATAAACACACACACATATGCATTCACTCACCCAGAGTACACTTTGGTGGCTAAGAACAGTAATGATAGGAAACTAATTAATACAGCACAGTGACTGAATCATTCATTAACAACAAAAGTGCTAATCTTCTTAAAAATAGTGAGAGGAAGAGAAAGCAAAAAAGGATTGGGGGCGGAGGATGTATAGCCACTGCTGTGCTGGTGTGGTCTTGTGGTTAAACTTCAGAGCTGGTCACCGGAGCTATAAACTGTCAACACTGTCATTTAACAACAGCTTGTTTTGGTGGACTTCCTTGTATTAATTGTACTGTGAGTCACTTTGCTTAACATTTGCATACTTTTTACACTTATAAGTGACCATAATACAATATGTTAGGCTTTTCTTGAAATTGTTAACCCACAGCTACTCTAAACCATAATATTGTGTCACCATGCTAACTTGTTTACTCTGAATCCTGGGAATAAGGATTTAAGATTTCACACTTTATAAATGAATGTATACCTTTTTATATGTGTATTTGTTAGTTTAGTAACACTAAATACAGCACATAGCCAGTTTTACAGCACAGTATGAAAATTCCTATTCAGTTTTGTTTTCAAGCAGTTTTCAGTTCAGTGATTGTAATCTAATACTCTTTCTACATTAAGTATTGTAATTGTACTTAATTGTATTATAGCCAACAATATTCTCTCAAATGTCGTCCTTACTATTCAAGCAAAGTTTGGACAATCAAGTTTGTACCATGAATAAATCATGCAACAGTGTACTATTGTTGTTTGTTGACCTTATGTGGATATATTATTATCACTATTAGTTATTTGTTGTTTGGCATTGCTACGAGTTACATATTGATGTAGACTGGCACTGTTATTTAGTGTGTGTGTGTGTGTGTGTGTGTGTGTGTGTGTGTGTGTGTGTGTGCTTTGATGTCTGAGTACATCTTTGTAAAACTTTTGGACTATTTTTTGTATCTTGCTTTGTTCACTCTTGTTCACTCTCCAGAGCTAAAGATTGCAGAGGTCACCTCATATTGAAAAGCAAATACTTATTTGCCTTGACAAGATTTTTTTGGGTGAGTGAGACATTTGTATTTAGTGAATGAAAAAATTCAGACTAGCTAAAGAAAGTGGTGTTAGTGAGGAAAATGATCAACACTCAAGTTGTTGAGAGAACTCATTGCATCATGTTGCCTTGATTTTTATTTTCAACTAAGTTCAAAAATGTATTTTTTACAGTTTTGAGGAGTGCATTCTCAGGAAATATATGCAGTAGTATTTGCAGCCTTGGTTTCTGATAGAATATTCAGTTTGTCAGTTTAGATACTTAGGCTCTATTTACACTAGTGCGTTTTCGGTTACACCTGTCATTTACACTACTCCGGCGTTTTCGACCCTCGAAAATGGAGACTTTTGAAAACGCTGCAGTCCCCGTTTTAGTTTGAAAACTCCGGGGTTGCGTTTCAGTGAAATGATGGCGTGCAGTGTTGCCAGATTGGAAATGTCCAAGTATCGTACCAGAAGCTCAAAATTATCGTATTTGGAAGAAAATTATCGTCACGAGTCAAACGTTCATAATACAGCTATTTATCTAGATGTTACAGCTATTTATCCTTTTCAGCACTCATTTTCTATACTTTATTGCTAAACTATTGACCTCAGCTTTGAAACAACTGACCTAAGTGCGGCAGGAACGTGAGACAGAGTCAATCTCCACGATGATTGGTCGAGAAGATGTGAGATGAGATGAAAGACATGCGTAACACCACGTTCAAGTCTCCTCACAATCATGAAGGTAGACGTATGGATCCACACAGCTAGATCAATGAGTATAGAAGACCTATGATTACAAAGACTATCATTTGGTGTCGCAAAATTCTGAAATTATTGTACATTATGGTAGTATTGATCGTACAGAGGTCAAAATTCTGGTACAAATACGATAATTATCATACGTCTGGCAACACTGATGGCGTGGCTGCCCACATTCGTTCTGCGTATCTTTGACGACTGTGTAAACAATAACATCATGCTCATAGTTGTACCAATAGATATGTTTAGGTAGATTCCCCATTCGACCACTCAAAGCACGTAGACACGTCCGCCATCTAAATAATAGGGCATCTACCTATACATGGTTGTACTATGCATGAATGGTCATGTGATATGCCTTTTTTAGTTGTGTAGTGTGGACAGAGATTGTTTCTGAAATGCAGTGAAAACGCCAATGTAGACGAGGATTGTTTTCATTTTAAAACGAAAACACACTAGTGTAAACAGGGCCTTAGAAGTTTCGAAGTTTAATAGTGAATAATACTGAATAAAGTTTAATACTGAATAAATCTAAATGTTTGAATAAAGTTGTTTTATATAAATACAGCACTTGTTGGCCACCAACTCAAGTGTTCAGTATTGTGCTATTGTAAATTGTTGTATGCTGGTCATTTTGGCTTCCTGCACTTAAGCCTAATTTCCTAATGAACCTGAACCTGAACCTGTCAATTGATTAGGTGTTTTTAAGTCAGACATTTGGAATCAAGTGAATGTCCAGAGGGCAGAGAACTTGAGAAAATCACTTAATTATTCCTTCTTATTAAGGTTTTATTTTTCTGAACTATGTGTATGTGTGTGTATGGGGCAATCAAGGCATCAAGCACCAAGGCAAGTGTGTGACATTCCTAGGTCTTGGTCAATTTCTGAAGTCATACACTAAACTGGCTTTTGTGCATTAGGTTGTTGATTAATGACATTATTTAGCATCATTTTGCCCTTCTGCTCTGTGTTTGTATATGTTTATGCTTATGTGTGCAGTATATTGGGATGTGGATGTGTGAGTTGATTTAACACTGAGTGGTAATAGCATCATTAAGGCGGAATGATGTGATCAGGAATGTCAAGGTTAATCACTGAACTAATTACAGCCAAGAGATAGAGATTAAAGGAGGGGGAAAAGAGCAAGAGACAGTTCACCTTCTCAAGATTTACCAGTCTGTAACCACATCTCGCATCTTGAGGACTTCAGCACGCAGACACACACACACAGTCTGTCAGATGATGACTGTACGGGGGCGGCAGCTATTAGGGTTGCTAATGGCAATAGTTTCACACACCGTTTTTGAAAAACCAATAAACTGACAGATTGAGTGAAAGATTCGAAAAGCGAAGGAGGGAGAAAGAGACACACATTGCAGGTTCTACACTAAAGATCCAGGCCCACGGTAACAGTAATCCAGCGCATGAATTATTTACACTGCATCTAAACTCAATCTAGCGAACACAGATCAATTCCTCTGCACAACATACAGGGGAGGGGAAAGAAGGGATGGAATGAAGGAGGGAGGCAGCGAGGGAAGGAGAGAGGGGGCAGAATTTAAATGAATTTAAGAAGTTATTCAAATGCTAAATTATTTACATGTCAAATCAATCAGAAGAGCTGAGAATGGATCGCTGCAAGATTGCCTCATTTTAAGGCACTGCAGAGGGGATGGAGTGAGGTGAGAGAACTGGATAAGAGGCGTTGGGAGAGAGGCCAGAGGATTAGATAAATAAAACATGTGAATTTATGACCAGTAACTGCTTATATGCAAAGAAACAAGGATTAAGAAAGGTGACTCTACCAGAAACCATGAAACACTGTGTTTTTGCCACACTGAACTCTAGAACTAATCCCTGAAAAACTGTTTTTCTGAATCTACTGTTTAAAAGGCCATTTTATATACACTCCCTCTTGTTCTCCAGCTTGTATAAATCAATGAAAGCAGGACCAACATTAGTGGTGTTGAAACTACTGAGGGCAAGTGAGATCAGTTTAAGTGTAGCTACTGTAAGTGGACTGTAGAGATGCAGGTCCATTTACACTCTAAAGTAATTCCCGCTTGTGTATGTGCATTATCTGTAGTTTTCAGGCAACCTGCATTTTCATTGCTTTCTTTATGACAGTTTGGTTATGTTTTTTTGTTTGTTTGTTTTTTATTATTGATACCGTAACTGTTAGCAGATTCGACAAACCACAGTTGCAAATGTCTCCTGTAATACAGTAATTTTTACCCATGGAGCTTACTTTCAAAAAGCCATTTTACTTTGCCAAACTTTTATTACAAGACACTTCAGCACCATATTGGTTATCGGATGATACTAGAGCTTTTTAATTCATGCTTATTTCCCCTATTTTGTACATTTAGATGACCTTAATCATTTAATAACACTGTTAAATGTAATCTTTTGCAAATCTCACAAGAATGATTTCTGAAGGATCATGTGACACTAAAGACCGGAGTAATGACTCCTATAAATCCAGCTTTACCTTCACTGGAATAAATTAAATTTTAATATATATATATATATATATACTGTATATGTAAATTTGAATAGAAAACAACGTTACTATATTTTTGATAAAATAAATTCAGCTTTGGTGAGCATAAGAGACTTCTTTCAAAAACATTACAAAAATCGTATTATTACAATCTTTTGACATCTAATGTAATTTTTTGTTTATTTGTATCATCCAGCATTTTACTACTGATGCCTACAGACACAACATTGCAGTTAGTATCCAACTGAGCACATCAGTGCTTTGAAAAAAGAGAGATAGAGAACCAAAATAAATGGCTTCTATGAGATATATTTTTTATAGCACAAGGAAACTTTTCTCAGCGTTTGGGTAGAATAACTATCTCTGTTCCCTTTCGTGCTTTCACTATGCATAATAAAAACCAATGTCACATGATACAATGGGAATCATATTTTAAACAGTGAGCACAAATCCATTCGTCTGCAGTATTCTTGCGCTGACTGAGCAAAAGTTTGGTGCAGACCTGAAGCAGTATTTGAGGAACATAATGACTTTCTCCATCTGAATGACTCTGGGCCACAGGTGTACTTTATAATGAGTCTGTGTCTCAGATATGGCTGAGTGCTACTGTGATTGATAGGTTTGGAGATCTGTCACTCAAAATTTAAGCTACGACGTATATAGAAATACACAAACAGATGATCAAAACCCTTAGAGAGAGAGAAAAAAAGATTTGTATTTTAGCCTACCTGTCATCAAAGTAATGATTTCAAATGATTACTGCATTAGTATTATATAATGTTTTGTGTTTTAAAGGTGTTTTAAAACCAGCAGCGTAATAATGGATGTAAGTGCACATAATTTAAATGCACAAGTCCTCAGCAATAGCAGCAAATGAAGTGTGCTTTAAAGGTGCTCCACATTAAAGCCACTGTGGAGATACTGTCAGGCTTTTAAATGAGCCCAATTAGAGGCAAGGAAAGCCGAATGGCAATTTTATCATTAGCTCTTCTGAGTAATTCACTAAATTAGAGCAGCTCTTGTTAAAGTTTAATTTTGAAACATTCTGAATAGATGGTGATAATTGCCACAAGGTAATAATGAGTTTTGGGCTAACTCACTTTAAACAGGCTCAAAATGAGGTTTGCATAAATTGTAGATGATCGTTGTTAGATTTGTAAGACATTTTAGCATTTGTTTGATTTTTGCAAAGAGGAGGTTTAAGTTCATTAGTGAAACAAACCATGCAATAACAGCAACTGAAAACGCTGTTGTATTTTTATAAGCTTCGTAGCTCATCATTATTGTGACATTATGAACAATTTTTTTCTCGGGCCATTAATGAAGAGGTCAAAAGTTCACCAAGAAATTTACATTTTTCATCATTTACTAACCCTCATGTTGTTCCAAACCTAAATTATGTTCTTTCTTATGTAAAACACAAAATATCTCATGTTTTGAAAAAGTGTATTTATATATAAAAGTGTATTTAATTGTTTCCATAGTAACAGGTGAATCGTACAGGTGGCTTGTCGGCACTGAGCAGGCAACATGACAGGGTCATAGTTTAACATGGCAAGCACATCTCTTGAAACTATGATTTTAACCTATACTGACATTGTGAGAGGATTGTCACCCTGCCAAGTCATACCAGATTTGTGGGCTTAAATTTAGCTTTAGCCTAATAGTCTACTGGGGCTTGTTTAAGTGTCAACAGCAATTTCAATCCAGTCATGTTGTCTAAACAAATACAAACTGGGTCAACTCCCAGAACCACATTGAGTATTAATTACCAACAGTATCTTTATGTTGGACATTTATTAAATGGCAGACAATTTTTTTCCCTAGATACAAATAATCTTTTTAGCAAATATGTATCGCTTTGTTAGTTCCTTAGCACAGTGTTGAGCGTTTATCTCTTCACTTGAGTCACTTAGTGGGAAGATGTCCTTTCCCCTGAATGTCTTGTTCACACTGGACCTATGGGTAACTGTGAATTGAAGGTGCAAAAAGGTTTGAGTCACTATAGACATAGACATAAAGACAGCTAGGTCTATCTATCCATCTATCTATTTATCTATCTATCCCTAGCTGTCTGCCAATAAATCTTAACATTTCATGGCTTTCTAAACCGTATTTAAAATGTAATCAGTTTAAGTTTAAAAAATAAATGCAACAATTTAAAGATTATATTCTACATTTTATACTGCATCTCATGCTCTTTTATAGATGAAAAACGGCATGCCAACATTCAGTGTTTGTCTTGACAAACTTTGCTTTTATTTATTTTTATTTTTTTTTTCAATTTAATACTAATCGATATTCAAAAACAATTTTGATTCTGCTTACTCACATTTTGCATCATGCTTGCAACCCCTATTCAAATTATGAAATTGAACTGAAAATTCTTAATTAGATTCTGAATGATGCACATACTGTTCTGAAAAAGACACAAATGTTCAGAATGCAAGCAGGTTGATGAATTCAGGATTTGCTATTTTACAAGTTATTTGTCAAATTATTATTGTAGATGTGAAGCAAGCCACTTCTTGCATGAAAGCAAATAAGAGCATTTTAATAATAAAGCTTGTATTGTGTATTCACAAACAATTTGTTTTTTGATAACAAATGTGAATTCCAACACACAGCTTTTCCCTTTCATAGGTGCGCAAATAGATGAAAGTTGCAAACACCTGTGGAAAGGCCTGGGAGAGAATTACAGCAAAGATCTTAATTAAGCTAAAATATTGCTCAAACATCATAGGTTGTGTGCCATGTATATCCCTTGTTTTTTCAAAACCTGTTAAAACGCTCATCTCATTGCAGCATTGTGCAACAAAATGTCACCTGTACAGTGATGACACTTGAAAGCAAGAGGTGTTCTGGTTAAATAATCACATTTTCACAGACACAATTACCAATGTACAACTGTTCATCTTGTTGTATTGTCATTGAATTGTAGTTACTTCGGAGCAATGGTGTGAACTCAGTTCAACTTTGAGAAATGTTTAGCTTTTTTTTCAAACAGGAAATAGCAGTTTTCTTTGCAGTATGTGGTATATTGAACTGATCAAATTCAATATACCACAATTCAATATTGTCATTGGGATAAGAGTCTATTGCAGGGATGTTTGAAAACAAAGTGTGAGCATGCATTCAATTACAGTTTTTGTTATGCCACAAATTGTCAATTGCATTGTTAAACAACTGAGAGGCTGAATTACTCACAGGTGCCAAATATGACACCCTCTTGAGAGAGAGAGAGAATTTTTTATATTATTTAGAAGCTTTCACCACAATCTCCATAATCACTACCTTGCAGCTGTTGAAAAAAATATGTGACTATTAAGGTCTGTTGTCCTGGTCCAGCTATTTTTCTTCAAGAGGCCTACATTTAATGGATGACGCAATGAGGTTATTTTATTTTTAGTGATGTGATACTGTAATATACTCCAAAATCCCTGCCTAGCCACCTGCATTGCCCTGAAAAGAGTTTCTGATGGCATGTGAGTCAATGCACAGCTTTGGAGGTTAGTAGCTACTCTAAAACTCACACACAGAGTTCTCTTATCCACCCACTGTTAGGTAGGCGTCCTCTCTGATGCTCAGTGTTGGAGAGAGAGAGAGCAAGTAAGCTGTGATGGATGGGTGAGTGGTAGAGACAGAGAGAAGAATGACAGATGGGTGAGAAAAGAACATACGCGAAAGCTACAATATTGAAATTTAAGGTGACAATTAAGCTTTGTTGTTCACTTGAAAGTGTGAAAGCCTCTTTTCTCACTCCACTTGCATTCAGAGAGCATGGCTTAGTGTGTTTTTCCCTTGACTGTATTCTCTGTACCAAAGACTATGTGCTTTTGTGCTGAAAGTTGGGGGTTATGTATTTGGTGTCAAGGGTTTTGAGCCATTTATTCAAGCAATTGTCTCCTTGGAAGCATTTTGGGGCTTTCTAGGTTTATTGCTGGAGTAATTGCATGTTAAGTGTTTTGTGTAGGTTACACAGAGACTTTTGAACTCTGTAGTTGTTTGCATTAGTCATCATGACACCGGAGATACCATATATGCTATTTACTTACCATTTTGCGTGATATTTAAAATCTAAAATTGATTTTAAACATGAAACCATACTTAATCCAAAATTAGAAAAATAATTGAAAATCTATTGTAGGTTTTAGTTTGTCCAGACATTTTCTGACTCTTGCTCAAAACTCATTTTTGCCAAAAAATATCCAATGTACTGTTATCATCCCTGCAAGTCTGAAAATTAAAGGAATAGTTTGCCCAAAAATGAAATTTATGTAATCATTTACTCACCCTCATTTTAAACATAACATAAAAACAAAAAAAAACATAAAAGAAGATACACCACTGGTCAAAAGTTTTTGAACAGTAAGATTCTTAACGTTTTTTAAAGAATTCTCTTCTGCTCACCAAGCCTGCATTTATTTGATCCAAAATACAGCAAAAACCGTAATATTGTGAATTATTTTTACTATTTAAATTAACTGCTTTCTATTTTAATATATTTTAAAATGTAATTTATTCCTGTGATTTCAAAGCTGAATTTTTTAGCATCATTACTCCAGTCTTCAGTGTCACATGATCCTTCAGGAATCAGTTATTTTAAATAGTACAAATATTTCAAAATGTTACTGTATTTGCTGTACTTTGATTCAAATAAATGCAGGCTTGGTGAGCAGAAGAGAATTCTTTCTAAAACATAAAAAATCTTACTGTTCAAAAACTTTTGACTGGTAGTGTATTTCAAAGAATGTTGGTGACCAAACCACTCTTGAGGACCATTGACTTAAGTTGTATAAACAAAAAAGAAAATAAATTAATAAAAGAAAAGGAAAGGAAAGAAAGAAAATCATACATAAGTCAAACAACATGAAGGTGAGTTATAAATAAGCTGACTGCTTAAAGCAAATTGTTTTTGTCATTATTATCTTCAGCTCAATGTTTTCATTTTGAAACAACATGTTTCAATCAAGTAGCTCAATCAGAAATTGTTACCTACATTTTTGAATTATATCCAACTGTCTGTTACATTATTATGTCTAGGAGGGGAACCTCAAGCCAATATTCTGTTGTGGGCTTCGATCCACTTTGGTTTACTTTGTCATTCTCAAATATTATGTCTGACCTTGTGAAACTATCATTAGCATTAACTGTTTGCTTTATAACCTTAACTAGATGTGATTATATGATGAGCAGGAAATCATTGGTATCTCAGTGGGCTGGAATGCACCGCTGCAGTCTAGCGAGTACTTTGTGAGGTCTGAGTCTCTCAGTTCAGCTCGGGGCCAGCTGTCATTCAGCAATTTCCATGGAAAACTCAGGCCATAGCAGTTTAAAGATCACAAAGCTAACCGCAATTTTGAAACCACATCAAGCGATCATTATTTGAAAGATAACTTTAGACAGAAAATACATCTCACACACACCTATTATTCTTTTTTGTCCCGCTGTGTTCATGGTGTTTACAGTTTGTCAATAATTTCTTACATATTTCCAATAACAACGTCTTGTATGGACAAAACTATGCCTTGCATTGATCCAAAATCCACAGGCTTTTTAATAGAGTCCCATCGAATATGTCCCTATAATGGAGTGAAGTTTTCTCTTTTTCTTCCAAAGTAAATAAATCGTATTGAGTGCAAGAGAAAACCAGGATAATCCAGTTTAGCCATTTGTGCTTCAGGACACCCCTAGTTCTACCCCTCAGACTGCATCAGTTCACATGTGCCTGTGGCCTCGATTGGCCCCCAGCATCTCACTGGTGGATCTTCTTATATGTGTTTGTGTATGCTGTCCTTGGCTCGCCCTTCTATCTCATATTTGTAATGGGCATCACTTCACACCCGATAGCATTTGGGGTGGATTGGAGTTGAAGGAGCGCACCCAGCCGTACAAATACACACATTTGTTTTCCTATCGTGGTGGAGACTTTCCATTGTATTCTGTTGTATTATACTAAGCTAATGATATTTTCAATCCCTTAACCTTAAAGCTAACCCTCACACAAACGTATTTGCATGTTTAGAGTTTAATTAAAACATTATTTAGTATGTTTAATAAGTTTTTCTCCATACAGTGTAGGTGATTTCAGGTTTTACTATCCCTTTGAGGTGCATGTTGGCAAAACCTTTCCAGTCTTTTGCTTACAATACACAGGTACAGAGAGAGGATAGAGGAAGGAAGGGTGAGCTGGAGCAAATGAAATTGAGAGAAGAGATAGAAAGAGAATGTGAGTGATAGAGAGTTCATCTTCGTGGTCAGATGCTATTGATTCTTATGTTATTACATGCATTATTCACAGGAAACTCTCCTACAGTATGTATGAGTGGAGATATATACAAAAGGAAAAATCCATTCGTCTTCCTCACTGTGGGATATCTGTGCAATGTGCAATTTTGTTTATTTGTCATGGCCCTAGTTGAGATTGTTGAAAACATCAAGTTGTGTCTGTGACTATAAAACAACAATGATAGTGAGATGGGTTAGTGTACAGCAGTATTGAGTTTTTGTTTTTGTGTGTGTGTGTCTGTGTCTGTGTGACATATGCAAAAGATGGATATTGGAAAGGTATGAAGATGTATGCTATCAGGAGCTCTATAGCTGAGATATAACAGGCAGTTAAGAAGAAATGCTGACAGTTTTACTTCTAGTGTTACATTTGTTAAGACTGTGTGAACAGCAGGGTTGGGAATTATTCTTCAATTAAATTTGTGATTGTGAATTGGCCACAAGTTGAATTGAATTAGAATGGCAGTAAAGAATGCATTCATTCTTCAGTCCAGTCATAAAAATGGAATTTATAGTACAACACGTACATTTTGCATAAATAAATCTAAAGTAGCTCTGTACACTTAATCAAATGCAATATGAACTAGTGTCTGTGAATATTATACAGCAAAAGACTGCTATTTAAATATGCATGCATGTTCTGTGGATCTCTGTGTGAATGAATGGCACAGTTTTGTTTACTACACATACTCAAGCACGTATGATAATCATGCTGATTTCAGTGTCTGCCGTCTCACTATATGAGGACGGTCCACATGAACTTCATCTCCAGAGCTGCTCTGAGAGTCACTTCACCAGCATGTCACCATTTTATGATAAAACTATCCACACAGGAGCTGAAAGGATTTCACTACAACCCACCAAAATGAAAGTTTGGTTTAACTTTAAGAAATATATTCCATTTGTATTTTTGGTGCTCAGTAAGATTTTTTAATGTTTTTGAAAGAAGCGTCTTTAATGTTTTGAAGTAAGATGTTCACTAAGTCAAAATGGTAATATTGTGTGTGTGTGTGTGTGTGTAGATATATATATATATATATGTGTGTGTGTGTGTGTGTGTGTGTGTGTGTGTGTGTGTGTGTGTGTGTGTGTGTGTGTGTGTGTGTGTGTGTGTGTGTATGTGTGTATGTGTGTGTTTGCATAATGGCAAAGCTGAACTCTTTTTTACATTTTAACATTATGTCTGTCATTCTTAGTGTGTCCTTACTCAATAGTACATGTCTTATTATGTCAATACGTTAAAATAAAATGGATTTGGCTTATCATGTGTAATTTAATGTAAGCCTACAGTATGTAGAAAATGGATAAGAATTTTAAAAGCCGACCAATGAGGCTGTTTTTTGTATACAGTGTCAAAGCACAAATCTAATTTCTGCAATACAGGTGTTGATGTGTAATCACGTACTTTTAAATTTTAATACTATAACACAGTGTACATGTTGTTGTAGTATCCAAACATGTGGCCACCTGTTCTTGCCAGATAAACTTGTTTGGTCAATAGATGATGTTGTTCCTAGACACACTCAAAAAATTATGTCCTATAATTTTTTTTCACGAAAAGCCTGCCAAGACTAAGATTTTACTGATTTGTACTTATCCACTAAAAACTGCAACAATATGAGCACCACAAACTCATAAAGTGTATTTTTTTTATTCTCATTTCTCATTGTTTTCTCTTTATTTGTCTCTCTTTTTGTTAATACTTCTGTAACAACAACGTTTTGGCTGTCAGAATACTCTGAAGTTAGTATGGGTGGTCTGATCTCCTCAGGCTCTCTGTTGTTCACCTGCACGCTCTGTTTCCTCACTTCCTCTGTCACTTCCTTTCTTCCTCTCACAGCTAACTGGTCTAATTCAAGCTTATGATTTATCTGAAACGGAGGACAGAATGTGTGTAAAGCTTCTACCTCTAAATTAGCTTAACAAGTAGTCAGCTTATGCACACCTTACATGCAGATCTGGAACACTCTTGCTCTCTCTCTCGCTCTCACTCTGTCTTCATAACCAACGGTATCCATACATGTATCATGAGAAAGTTACAGGGTGTTTACTGTACATGGTCATGACAGCAGTAGAAAGATTGGAAAACTGTGCAGACAAGGTTAGTAAATATTTGTATCACATTAGTCTCATGGTAACAGCTATAATGTCTTATGGCTATACTTTTGAAAGTGTAAACAACATTCAATGTTTTCACAAACTGCAGAATGAGATATTTTGTGAAATCACATTTGCAGGCCATTTTACTTCGATGATGTGATGTATTTTTGTGTAAGAAAAAAATATGAAATGAGGAAAAAATGCAGGCTGAAATTAGATTTGATCCATTAGGAATTGATTTGATCACAAAAAGTTTTCTCTATAGGTGGCTAGATGGGATGGGTTGAAAATAAGAAAGTCTAAAAAATAAAAAGGAAGTATTTTAGAGTCACAGCAACCTTTTTTTAGGAATAACATGCACCATTGCGTTGTTCGGTTAAACACACCAGATCCGTAAGAGTGACTGGAACAGAACCATCTTCTGCTCCTGAAAGCAGCCATACAGAGAGCACCGATAGGCCTTCCTAATGTTTCAGTGGTCTGATTCTGTTACCATATAGCAGAAAGCTAATGTAATATTGTCAACTGTTATTGCCGGAGACATTAAAAATAAAATCTGATGAGATGCTTATGAAAGTGTATATGTGACCTTATGTGTTTGCAAGATAAGAGGAGCTATATTACTAAAAGGCCATTATTAGAGCAAAGGGATGATTCTCATCATCTCATCAGTTTATACAAGCGCATGTTGGGTTTCCATGGTTTATGGGGTCATTCAGTAGGTGTAATGTTTTTTTTACTGTACAAACTATTTTCTATCCCCTTATCCTAAACCTAAACCTAAACCTACCCTCACACAAATAGGGTATAACCCTGCGATTTATAAGCTTTGCAAGGTCAAAATTCACTGGTATTACTATCATTGTGGGGACATTTGAATACCAGGACACACACACACACACACACACACACACACAAACACACAAAGGTTTGTTTGATAATTTATATAATATAATGCAATATAATATACAATGAGTACATCTCAAGTGAGTACAGTACTTCCATTGTTTTTATATATGTTTTAATTTTCTGTGTCCTAAACCTGACCTTCGCAAAAATCTGTGCACAACATTAGATTGTGATCTAAGCATGATTTGCCTGATTTATGATCATTTTTAACTCGTATGGAAACATAAAATTTCCTCACAAGGAGTGAGGACATTTGACCCTCAAAGTATAGGCAAACCTGAATATACACACACCAAATGGCAAAGAAAAACAACACTTCATTTAGTTTTATGTGTGTTTGTTTGATGCAGACATTCTGTGAGTGTGTGCCCAACTCCTCTCAGCTCAAACATCGCTGGTCAGGCTCAGACACAGTCAGACAAACACCGCCCAAGGTAAGGGCTTCAATCTCTCACACCATTACACTTAAAGCTTGACATGTCATTAGTTCCTGGAACTACTGGAGCGTATAAAGTGGGCCCAAACATCTGAGACCACACTCAATGTCTGAATTTTTTTTTTTTTTTTTAAATAAACAAAACATTTTCAAATTTTGAAACAATTAAAACAAAGAAACAACATGACACTAATAGCTGATAATATAATTTGTCAATATAATATTATATTTGGCACACAAAATGAGATGACAAAGGGACTTTTTCATAGAGTTAATTAAATGTGTAAATGAGAAAGTAATGAGTGATGCATCAATCTGCCTAATATCTTCTTTTGTAAGTCATATGGATATAGAACAAAATAAAGGTATGTGATCAGACTTAATTTATTTTTGGATAAATTATTTTATTCACAACATTAGCTCTTTTAAAATACCTTATATTATTATAATAATCAAAACATTTCTGTGCTAGATCAAGCATAAATCTATGTAAACCAAACTATTGCTTCTTATAAATATTCTTATTCTTATTCATTGCATTCACTAATAAAAAATGATTCTGTCACTACCTAGCTCCACACTGGAGAGCTGCTTCATAGCAGAATAGCAAGATGTAATTCTAACTGAAAGCGACACTGGCACTGTTTTTCCATGTTAAATACTATAAAACTGCTTGCTTTAAATCAATCTATTGTATAAAGCGCTATATAAATAAACATGACGTGACTGAAGTGCCGTATTGCAGAGCTGGTTCAAACATATCCACATCGATATGATCAGATGCTTTCTTAACTGCTGTTTTCTCACTGTTGTCACTTTTGTTCTGTGTTTAGTTTGTTATTGAGAGGAAAGTGCGCAGCATGTACAGTATTTACATATTCATCTAAACGCCCCTCTCGCACACACACATTTGGCTTATATTCTGCATTTCATCATATTCTTCCCTGTATGTCAGGCCTCTTATGGATTCATCTATCTCATATCCACTGAAGTGTTGTTGCTTTCTGAATATTTTATGCAAAACTATTTTTTTTGCAGAAACACCCTTCATCTGTCTGGGCGTTAAATTACAATTCAAGTGAATGCACCAGTGTGTGGGAGAAAACAGACCTCGCACATATAAATGCTCAGTGTAGCCTATTTATGGTGTTGTTTGTGTTTAGAATATTGTGTGTATGTGTCTGTGTGTGATATAGGTTTGTAAAAGGGACAAAGAGAGAGAAAGACATTCTGAGAGATACTCAGTTCTGAAGTTGTTGCAGTCTTCACTCAATAAAATACAACAAGCAAAAATAGCTATAAATCTACTGAGGCTCAGCTGGAGAGAATCAGCAACATAACATGGAAAAGAAAGCAGTCACAATGACAGTTGATCTGCTGGGAAAATGGCTCATACTGTATAGTCCAACTATCAATACTGCCTTCAACCTTTTGAGAGTTTGCCGTATGAATCTGTTTTAGCAGTTTTTCATCTAGATGAAACAGCTGTTCAAAAGGAAACTGTCCAAGGAGCATTACTGGATTGAGTTCAATTGGATTACATGTAGAATGTAAGCGCATCAGTCATACCTGTTAAATAAAATAACATTTGTCCTTTAGTATGAACAGTTGGCTTGAATAAATTTGAAGCATCAGATATCAGTGAATTATGAAGGACCTGGAAATCTATTTTAAATAATGCCCAGTGTTTTTTATCTTGTCATTCATGCTGGCAACATAGTTTGTTATAAACATTTGTTTGGAAACTACATTTAAATTCATTTAAATAATAATTTAAATAATGTAAATCCAAATAAACATATCAATAAAAATAATAATAAAAATGTAATACATGTTAATAATTATATTATAGTATATTATGAATATTCTTAAAAATGAACATAATTTAACAGTTGTTGTTAATTGTTAGCTCATGATAATACATGCACTTATTAATGTATTATTTTGTAAAGCCTATTTCTGTCCTTGGAAATCTTCTTGCTTGAGAGAATACCAAAACCATACACCTGTCAGAATTAATTCTGTGAAGGATAGACTAGTGTAAATAACAAAATGTATGCACCAAATTCCGTGTGGTTTGATCCTATTTAAATCATATCAGGAGCTTATCACATCTAGCGCCTCGACATGTTCCACCAGCCCTGAGAGATGGAGGAGGGAAGATCTCTAGTCTGAGTAAACTGTTCACTGAAGTACTTCCCCGAAATCTTTATATTTTCCTAGAGTCAGTCGTAAAATCTAACTCGTAAAGCAAGCCATTAACCACCCATCAGTATGGGCCAAAGCCAGCGTGGCTGTTTAGCATATTTATGAACAGAAAGGCTTGGGAAAAAAAAGAGAACATATGTGTACACGCTTATTCAGGGAATGGCATATTTTACACAAAGAGCACAGCTCCACTGCCAGTGCATCCGTGCATGCACACACACATGTCCAGACTTCACACACACATTTGTTTGGATGGTAAACTCAACGTGGTTTAATTTTTTCCCATTAAAGGGAGAACCAGAGATGGAGAGCTGAGTTTATTAACTGCGCAAAATGGGTAATGGAGTGAATGGATAATGCACATTGACAGCACACACTCACAAACATGCCTGTGTCTGGTTCTGAGATTCAGATTTGAGAGAAGCACTTCTCTGATGAAGAACCCATGATTACCAAATAAAGCTTCACACAACACTTTTTGATCCATTGACTTCCATTCCATTCATAGCAGTGTGAATGTGAAAACACAATAAACACAAAGTTTAAATATGCAAGATCACAGTAAAGTGGAGTAGATTGCATAATTTTACTTTCTGATGTATTATACGCAGAGCTGGGTAGATTGCTTACAAAATGTAGTCTGTTACTGATTCCAAATTACATGACAAAAATTGTAGTTAGTAACGTAATCCATTACATTACACATTTTAGGTAATATAATCAGACTACTTTTAGATTACTTTTGACCTAACTTGTTTATCACATTGATTTAAATAGGGTAATATTGTACCATATTGATATAAAAACATTAAGAAAAATAATCTAATATAAGATTAAGAACATATATTCAATTTGTTGTAATTAACAACATGAAGTGCATTAAACATTATTTCAAGGTTTCCCAAACTGTGGTTCCTAGAGGAACTGCAGGGGGTTTGTGAGTATAATGAAAAGCTAATAATTGATTCAATCATGAAAAATGTCAAATTAAAATAAACAATTTAAAAATAACATCAATCAAAATAAAACACTTATTAAAAAATACTAGTGACTGGTCTTTGTGTGAATGTACACAGAATTTAAAAGATGAAAAAGAGGAATTAGTGAGAAACAATACATTTTGAATAATTTATTGCTATTGTGTGACGAATATGTAATCATGTAAAACCCGAATTCCGGAAATGTTGGGACGTTTTTTAAATTTGAATAAAATGAAAACTAAAAGACTTTCAAATCACATGAGCCAATATTTTATTCATGATAGAACATAGAGAACATAACAAATGTTTAAATGGAGAAATTTTATACTTTTATCCACTAAATGAGCTCATTTCAAATTTGATGCCTGCTACAGATCTCAATAAAGTTGGCACGGGGGCAACAAAGGGCTGAAATGCAAGACATTTTCAAAAGATTCAGCTGGGAGAACATCTAGCAACTAATTAAGTTAATTGACATCAGGTCTGTAACATGATTAGCTATAAAAGGTATGTCTTAGAGAGGCAGAGTCTCTCAGAAGTAAAGATGGGCAGAGGTGCTCCAATCTGTGAAAGAGTGCCTAAAAAGTTTGTGGAATACTTTAAAAACAACATTCCTCAACGTCAGATTGCAAAGACTTTGCAAATCTCATCATCTACAGTGCATAACATCATCAAAAGATGCAGAGAAACTGGAGAAATCTCTGTGCGTAAGGGACAAGGCCGGAAACCTTTGTTGGATGCCCGTGGTCTTCGGGCCCTCAGACGACACTGCATCATTCATCGGCATGATTCTGTCATTGACATTACTAAATGGGCCCAGCAATACTTCCAGAAACCACTGTCGGTAAACACAATCCGCTGTGCCATCTGCAGATGCCAACTAAAGCTCTATCATGCAAAAAGGAAGCCATATGTGAACATGTTCTAGAAGCGCCGTTGAGTCCTGTGGGCTAAGGCTCATTTAAAATGGACTGTTTCAAAGTGGAAAAGTGTTCTATGGTCAGACGAGTCCAAATTTGACATTCTTGGAAATCACGGATGCCGTGTCCTCCGGGCTAAAGAGGAGGGAGACCTTCCAGCGTGTTATCAGCGTTCAGTTCAAAAGCCAGCATCTCTGATGGTATGGGGGTGCATAAGTGCATACGTTATGGGCAGCTTGCATGTTTTGGAAGGCACTATGAATGCTGAAAAGTATATAAAGGTTTTAGAGCAACATATGCTCCCCTCCAGACAATGTCTATTTCAGGGAAGGCCTTGTGTATTTCAGCAGGACAATGCAAAACCACATACTGCAGCTATTACAACAGCATGGCATCATAGTAGAAGAGTCTGGGTGCTGAATTGGCATGCCTGCAGTCCAGATCTTTCACCTATAGAGAACATTTGGCGCATCATTAAACGAAAAATACGCCAAAGACAACCACAAACTCTTCAGCAGCTGGAAACGTATATCAGGCAAGAATGGGACCAAATTCCAACACCAAAACTCCAGAAACTTATAACCTCGATGCCCAGACGTCTTCAAACTGTTTTGAAAAGAAGAGGAGATGCTACACCATGGTAAACATGCCCCCGTCCCAACTATTTTGAGACCTGTAGCAGGCATCAAATTTGAAATGAGCTCATTTTGTGCATACAATTGTAAAATTTCTCAGTTTAAACATTTGTTATGTTATCTCTGTTCTCTTGTGAATAAAATATATAAAATATTGTGATTTGAAATTCTTTTAGTTTTCATTTTATTCAAATAAAAAAAAATTTCCCAATATTTCCGGAATTCGGTTTGCAATCAATAAAAATGAGCTGTAGTCTGATTACGAGTATTTTAAAATGTAAATTAATCTAATTACAAGTAATTTTTGGAATTTGATTACGTAATCCAGATTACATGTAATCAGTTGCAGTTGCATGTAATTAATTTTGTTAAATTATGACACTGCAGAGTATGGCATGATATTACAAAATTTTGCAGTTTCATACTTATGATATTTATTAATACAAATAATAATACATTCTTACATTTTTGTAGCATTTTACATTTTAACAACACTTACATTTTGTAGCATGAAGTATACTTCGTTTTTGTACGCATACGCTAGCTTTGGAACATTTGGAACGACATGAGGGTGAGTAATTAATGACAGAATTTTCAATTTGGGTGAACTAACCCTTTAGATTGCTTTGCAAACATTCGTCATCATATAATCTGATTCAAATATACAGAGAAGAGCTGAGGGGAAGAGAGGGTTGTTTGTGTGTTTGCAAGAAAAGAGGAACTATGTCACTAAGAAATGAGCATTATTAGAGCAAACAGAAGATGATCATGCTAAGTTGTGAAAGGAGAGGAGAGCAGGGTATGAAACACCTCCATCTCTCTATTTCCTTGTCTTTCCTGCAGTTGTGTCAGACTGCAGTGTTATCCCCGACGGGCTTTTAAAAGCACTTTCTCTTCTGCAGAAATGGTAATGATGATTATGATGTTATGATGGCTTTAACTCTCTTTGTCTCTCTGTGTCTTTTTTTCCTCTGTCTCTGTCTGTCTGCAGAGGATGAGTTGTAGCTATCTGCTGTGTACCATCCTTCTCTTCGTGGCCGTTCTGCTCGCAGTCACAGTGACGGGAACCATTCTTCTTATGAACCACTACCAGGCTCCCCCCATGTCGGACGGCCCGCCTCATATTAGCACCAATCAGGATGAAGCCAATGCGTTGGTGACAGTCGAGAGGGGTGATGGATCACGCATCAATATCTTCATCGACCCCAACTGCCCTGATTATAACAGTAATTTCCTTCGGCTGGAAGGCGTGCAGACATCTTTGCTGCATTCGCTCACCGACCACGATACGGATCTCAAGTCCGTCAAAGGTCAGGATCGAGCGCTATTGGTCAACTTGGCAGAGGAAGTTGCTAAGCTGTCTGCCCACGCTGGACAGCTGAAGATGGACTATGAGTCTCTCAGAAGAGGACAAAGCAACCTGGGTCAGGACCTAAATACACTGCAGACTGAACAGAGCAGACTTATACAGGTAATGGTGTACAGATGCACACATATGCAGAACAGCTGCATCTGCAGAGGTACACACATGTGGGTAGTTGACATAGCATGGCCATATTTCTTTCTTTTTTTTAAAGATTTTTGGTTAAAATTTACAACAAAACGTGTATATCTTTGTTTTTCACCATTTTTAATCACCCTTTTGTCTTCACTAACTCATTTTTGTCATCATGCAGTGTGATGGATTAACTTTTGAATCGAATCAATTAATATGTGGCCATAAAAGCTGCATGCATAATAATAACAATAATAATAACTGCTAAATGCTATTCAGAATAGTTTTTGCTGTGGTATAGCATGTCATAACTCTATACAAAAGTAACTACCCATTTACTTTTGACGTGTTAATAGTAATAGTTCTTTTAAAGTAGTTATTTTTTAACAGTTCTTCAAATTGTGTTATAGGTGCAATAACTTAGATGGAAACATTGGTGCACCAAAAAAACTGAAATCACTGTTACAACACAGTCTCTACATAAGCAGAACTGAGCAGGTGTGACTTCAGCTCAGCAGTAGCTTTTGTCAAACCATTGAACTTCTGGGAAATGGACAGAATCCATAATAAATGATGTTTCAGGGAGAATAATGCTGCGTTAACACTTGCTATGTTTCCCTGAGTCTGAACCTCAGTTCAATTGCCACCCCGCTGGTCTGTTCTCACACTTTATGCTGTCTCAAACCGTGGCTCATTTGCAAAATGCTTTTGTCATCAATGTGAGACCCATTGGAAGCTGTTTATCACCATCGCCAGCCAGTTTGAAATCTGAAAGTTAGTAATGGAGATAAATGTTCACTGAAATAGTCCATGTGTATCAGAAGTGAAAGTTTCAATCGAAGTTACAAGGCACAGAAGCTGCGTATGAATCACGTATACCACGAAAAACTTCATTTTCATTTAATGATTGAGTATGTAACAAATAATAAAGAACCTTAATGCTGTACAGAGGTGACATTATCAGCAGAAATCGTGTAATGAAATTAGTGTTTTAAATATGAAATTATTTTAGAGTCAAATTAAAATATATTAAATTAAATTATAGTTATTAGACAACAGCAGCCTGGCGATAAAAATAATGTATTCTCTTTATGAAGATTTGGTTGGTTTGTTTGTTTATCATGATTGAATTTAACTGTTTATGATATAATATGAACACTACTATTCAAATGTTTGGGGTTGGTAAGATTTTTTTTTTTTTTTTTAAAAACATAGCCTATGGTCCCCAAGGCTGCATTTATTTGATCGAAAATATAGTAAAACAAAAAAAGTTATATTGTGAAATATATTTATAATTTAAAATAACAGTTCTGATTTAATATATATGAGCCTGTACCACAAAACCAGTCATAATTTTTTGAAATTGAGATTTATACAGCTGAAAGCTGAATAAATAAGCTCTCCATTGATGTATAGTTATTTGGCTGAGATACAATCTGGAATCTGAGGGTGCCAAAAAAATCTAAATATTGAGAAAATCGCCTTTAAAGTTGTCCAAATAAAGTTCTTAGCAATACATATTACTAATCAAAAATTAAGTTTTGATATATTTGTGGTAGGAAATTTACAAAATATCTTCATGGAACACGATCTTTACTTAATATCCCAATGATTTTTGGCATAAAAGAAAAATCGATAATTTTGACCCATACAATGTATTTTTGGCTATTGCTACAAATATATCCGCGCTACTTATGACTGGTTTTGTGGTCCAGGGTCACATATGTTAAAATTCATTCCAGTGGTAGCAAATTCTTTTTTTTTCTCTTTGAAAAAAATCTTACTGACCCCAAAATTTTAAACAATAGTGTATGTGGAATGATAATTTAAAAAAGGTTACATATGAAATGTTTAAATGTATACTCCATCCTGATAATTCCACTGTTTAAGGCTTTTTAAATTAATTTTTACATAGAATTTCCTCAGCAGTATTTATATGGCTGTGTAAGACACGTTTATTTGGTTTCAATGTCCACAATGTGTCAAAGTTCCACTGATTTTTTTATTTGCAATATATTGTAATTTTCCTGCCTGATTCTCTATAAGTGGGACTTTTTGCTGCTCCAGGGCATTTTATGAATGTGTTGGCTTTCACATTGGCATCCTGTAACATATTGTACTCAGACTGCATTATGCACGGTTCTAGTGTTATAGTTACATACACTGTGTTATTGCCAGCTGAGGACGGAGAAGGCTGATATGAGGACATTAATACACTAGATGGCAACTGCTGTACCACTTCTTCCTCTATAGAATACAGTTTCAGTGCTGGGGAACAGCAGATGTCGCCTGTTTTTCTGTTAAGTGAATTATCACAGAGTTAAAGCCTGACTTTAATCTGAATTACGAAGACTTAAGGTTTAGGATTAACACCATCTCTCTCTAACCATGAGTTACTGACAAGCTCCTACACACCAAATCTGTCAAACAAACACATATACACACGCACAGACGCACACACGCCGACAAACACACACAGCGGGCAGGAGTGAAAGAGAGTTGTTTATCACTACCAAACACCTGTGCAACCGAGAAAAGCGTTAGCGAAATCCCCGCTGAATAGAAAATAATCCTCCGTTTTCTGATGACTTTTAGACAGCAAAGTTGACCTGTGTTTATGTGTGAGCAATGTGTGTGTGTGTAATTGTGAGGGGTCTTTCTGTTTGTACTTGTACTATTTTTTTTTTTTGGTTGAGCTTTGATACAGTTTGAATGAATAGATGGATTTGTGAAATCTGGAAAGGAGCACAGAAAGCAACACTCAGCACAGGCTTGAACCGCAACTGAAGAGTGAAGAAAAGAGGGGCAGAAGAGGGTGTGCGGTTACCCTAGAAACCATGTTGAAATGTGTCATCCCTAAATTTATCAAACCTTATTAATTAAGGGCACTTATACCTGTAATTATCTCCCTTTGCATGAAAAATGAAACACAGACAGTTCCCTTGTCACAGATTAAACCCAGTTCTGTATTAAATTGTAATGCCAGTTTAATTGTTAATTTGTGGGGAAACCAGCTCTGATAGTGCACTGAGGTAAGGTTACAGGTTACACATGATAGCATTTTAGCACATACGCTCCATGAAGCAGCAGGATATGTGCACGCAGATGGAATGTAGCTCCACCTCCCCCTCAGAGGGTAAATGGCATCACCTATAAAAGTGAGAAATATTGGTGAGGAATGAAAGCATTGAGCTCTGTGTGTGAATCTATTTTAGCTCTAGTGGCATTGTAGCTTCAGCTACTATTCTGTTTACACTCTGCCATTAAAGGAAGTAATTTTGCACTGTCAATCAACTCGGTATTACAACCATCTCACTGATATAACCCTGAAAAAGGCCTTTGTCTAAAGGTTACCTCCTATGGGCTTTACGCTGTTAGTGCACTAGCATGTGTGTGCGTGTTTGCGTCATGTGCAAGTGTTTGAAGTGTCAAACCAACCATGATCTATATGGTTCAGTGCGCTAATAGTCAAGAGTTCCAGAGAACATCATTTGGTGTGGTGCAGTGTATTAGTAATGGTCCTGTCTGTTTTCCTGTCCCATGAGAGGAATCGGATTCAATGTATCCAAAAGACACAAGACAGAAGTGCGTGTTTGGTTGACTCCTGAATTCATAGAAAATTACATCAGATCAAATCGATCAGTAAAAATGTATTTAAGTTTAATATAAGTTATTAATTTATATTATATTAATTTATTTAAATAAGTTTATTTAGCAAGGTTGCATTAAGTTAATCAAAAGTATTAGTAAAGACATTTATAATGTTATGAAACATTACTATTTCAAATAAACACTGTTCTTCTGAACTTTATATTCCTGGAAAAAGTACCATAGTTTCCACAAACATATAAGCAGCACAACTGTTTTCAACAATGATAATAAGATATATATTATTAAAGAAATTAAGGCTTTTATTCTGCAAGGATGCATTAAATTGATTAAAAGTGACAGTAAATTAATTTGCATGGTTACAATATATATATATATATATATATATATATATATATATATATATATACGTGTGTGTGTGTGTGTGTGTGTGTGTGTGTGTGTGTGTATGTATGTATATATATATATATATATATATATATATATATATATATATATATATATATGCTATTCTTTTGAACTTTTTATTCTTATTTATGCTTATTTTTTCAGAATTATTTAATGAATATCATGGTTTTCACAAAAATATTAAGCAGCACGATTGTTTTCAACACTGATAACATTAATAAATGTTTCTTGAGCACTAAATCAGCATATCAGAATGATTTATGAATGAATGAGTAATGGCTGCTGAAAATACAGCTTTGTAATCACAGAAATAAATGTTATTTTAAAATGTATGGCATTTGCAATAGAAAACAGATATTTTTAATTTTAATAAAACATTTTTTTGATCATATAAATACAGCCTTGGTAAGCATAAGAGACTTTCAAAAACATTAGAAAACATTTTATCGACACCAAACTCAGTAAAAAATACTTATTTACATGCCTTGAATTACTCAAAATTGTGTTTAGTTTGTGATTATACTAATTTCATATTTTCATATGTTTTGGAAAAAAATTACTGCATGATTACCCCCACCAACCACCCCCACCCTCAGGAATAGAAAATTCGAAGAACAGCATTATTTGAAGTAACCAGGTCAATTTTACCTGGTCTCATTTCTTCAAAAAACTGTCTAAAATCTATGGACAAGGAAGGGAAAACTTTCTGTATGAGATAGTATAGTTTATGTTCATAGCTCATCAGTTACAGCATGCATAGACAGTGTGTCCTATTCAAATGTGTACTTGTCCTTTAAAGATCACTGTACAGGACACATTGTTGAGCTGCAGGGAGGACGGGACACTCATTCATTATGTTGAACGTGCCTCACAAACAATGAAACAAGCACAAGCTCATGCTCACAGGAACACTGAGGGTTTTCCATCTAAAATGGGTCAGATCTCTTAAGTTTATGGGGGAAAGGCACACATACGTTTTTCTTTCAATAGTCTTATTTCTAGGTAGACAAGCAATAGCAGATTCAGCTCACTGCCTCAAGCAGAAAATCACACCGTAAATCTGGCACAAAGACCTTTACAGCTCTATTGCATGTCAAGCATTTGAGGTGAAATGACAGCTAGCCTTATGGAACCTGTCTCCCAGACTGATTTTGCCTTCTCATGGGTTACAAGGGATTTTTATTTTCAGTGGACAATAAGCAGCTCACATACATGTCCAGGAAATCCATCTATAGAGATCCCATAAGTTAAAGCCATCAAACAAAGATCTGCACTTGGCAAAATATTTGCTTTCTGTTGTGCTGCAGAGCTATAATTCAACATTTTGCTGTCCAAGTCACTAAACGAAATCTCAGTATAGAAGAGATTGCATATTATAGACAATGGCTGACATGCTTTTGGGTACTGGAACCTTGTAGATTTATCTTGAGATAGTAAACACTAAATATAGATGAGGTCCAAAACATGATCACTGTCATTCCAGACCTGTACTATGATGAATCACTTTATGTATTCCCCAATTGTAAGTCGCTTTGGATAAAAGCGTCTGCCAAATGACTAAATGTAAATGTAAATGTACTAGACTTTTTTCTGTAGAGCCCAAAATAAGTTATTTTGAAATTCTTTAATGCAAGTCAGTGGGGGTTTTATTTTCTATATTCTTCATGTTATCTTCTTTTGTGGTCTGTAGAAGAAAAAATCATATGGGATTGAGTAAATGATGACAGCTTTTTTATTTCCTCTAAAAATTCAAGAATGTCATAAGCTGAGATCCACCGCACTGATCTGATTTACTGCACGTCTGTTGCCTGCAGTCTTTTTCTGGCTAGTTGCCTTGTTAGCTCATGCTGTCAGTGTAATAGTTCTTGTTTGTGCTTGTGTTGCAGCTGCTGTCCGAGAGCCAGATTAACATGGTGAAGGTTGTCAACTCTGTGAGCGATGCTCTAAATGCCATGCAGAAGGAAACTGGAGGTCTAAAGGCCAGAGTGAAGGCTGACCTGCAGAGGGCGCCAGTCAGAGGAGTTCGCCTTAAAGGCTGTGCTAATGGTAGGGGATCCAGCCTGCCTGACCATCTCTTTTATTTAGCATTTTTGGGGTTTTACCTCTCTGTCTGTTGTCCATTTGCACCACTATACACTATTTTAAAGTTTGGGGTTGTTACAGTAAAATAGTGCTGTTGTAAAATATTATTACAATATAAAATATAATTTTAAAATGCAATGTATTCCTTTAATGACAAAGCTGAATTTTCAGCAGCCATTACTAATAAAAGTATTTATTTCTTTAAAAAAAACTTACTGACCCCAAACCTTTTTAACGGTTGTGTATGTTTCATTGTTAATTCACATGTCCCTCATCCTTCCAAGCATCCATCCATCCTCTCTTCCTCCCAAGGAGTCCAGATTTTGTTGACATCTTTCTCTTCTGAGAACCATTCAATTTAATTTGCATGCAACATATGTATTGCTATTATTTCATTGCATTATGGTAACTACTGACAAGTTCTTTTTTGGAGGCTCTTAAAAGCATGCAATTAACTTTTTCCCTATCATGCTTTTGACATCACAGCAAATTATATTTGCCAGTGAGGAGTCAAATTCATAAAAGCATAGTAGCATACTCTCTACTATTTACTCTCTACTATTTACGCTCTTACTATTTCCTGTGGCTCAAGAGTGAGTAGTCACATGGCATTTTTTGCTCAGGTGATTGGCTTTGAAAGTTCTATGGTCCAGTGAGCAAAGATTCAGATGCAGCTCATGTACTCTGACATCATCTCAGAATCACAAGCACTTTGGTCCCCCGAGCAGAGGCGCTCTGATCCTCCTCTCACTGTTGACTCATTGATTCTCAATCCAAAGAACATCAGACAATTTCACGGAAAACTGTGTTTAAAAAGCGCACATAACTATTGTCTTCTTTTTGTGCCCCCGCTGATCTGAATTCTCATTAGACGAGTCTCTGGAAGCCGAAGGAAAGTGTCTGTACTTAAATTGTGCTCTCGGGAGGCCTAATGTGTCTGAAAGCATTTTACCACTTTACATTTAAGGCCTTGATGTGTCTGCTGGAGCCACAGGTGTGGCTTGTAATGAACCTCAGTATGGAGCAGACACTTGTATGCAAGAGTGTGCCAGTGAAGGGGAGAGTGTTTTCTATAATCAGGGAAAAGGATCGCTCTTTTGGGAACAGAGACCAGTAAACTGAGAAGCACCATCTGCCTCGGAAAAAAAAAAGTGCAAAATTATGTTGGCTAACCTATAGCAATATTCCTTTGGTCATTAAATTAGCCTTGGCCTGGTTTAGCTATTTGCCATCTTGTAACCATCCGGTTATCTAGTCTTTGTGTTTTTTTATGATTGACTCTCTTTCTTTCTCTCTCTCTCTTTCAAGGCTCCCGTCCACGGGACTGTAGCGATATATATGCTAGCGGTCAGAGAGAAGATGGCATCTACTCTGTTTTTCCCACTCATTATCCCGCCGGCTTTCAGGTCTACTGTGATATGAGCACAGACGGAGGTGGCTGGACGGTGAGTCACATTACCAAACATGCATATTTGCTTGTGTGAGTTTGTAGTATTCTGAAGAGTGATTCATTGGCATTGGTGGTATCACACCAACATAAGGCTTTAATTTTATTTTAAATGTGAATGAAATAGGGGGAAAAGAGAGAAGAGGAATGTGGTTCAGGGGTCTTGATACGTGGATTTACACACATGGGGAAAAACAGCCTCCACAAAGCAAAAATGTGAAAAGTTAAAGTGACGTGACACACAGCCAAGTATGTTGTGCTTTTCCCTCTATTTTAAATCTAATTTTAAAACCCAGATTGGGGTAGGCTAAAAAAAAAAAAAAAAAGTCAAAAGTACTTTTGATATCATATCAAATTTATTATATCGTCTAATCTCTACAAAACAACCATGTACTGTAGCACTTAACCACTGTCTGGTTCAGTAATGACATGTAGATGTACTGCTATCTTTATTGAGGTTCTTTACAGAATGAGGCTCAAAGTTGCTGTTATATTTAGCTGCTTAAAACGATGAAACGTATTGTGAAAGCACTTAGTGAGATTGATATGATGATGTTGACGATATGATCCTGACGATGAGGGTCGTGTTATTCTGATTACTCTGGGTTTTGAGATTGTGTATCCACTGGGGTCTCTCTGCGTAGGATATAATCCTGCTGACTACAGAGGCTTATCTTTCATGAACTTTTCTTTAGGGATCAATGACATCTGCATGCACATCTATCTGTCTGTATACAGTATCACATTCTGAAGTCATTGGTCTATATGTAAATATGCACAGCTCACAGAACTGCAGAATATGACACATTATAAGTGTTTTGAGGACCTGAGAACATGAGAGGAGAAACCATAGGAAAGACAGTTTCTTCATTTGTGGCAGCAGCACAGATGGTTTCTCTCTGCCCTGTTCCAGCAATCATTGAGTGTGCATAGGCATATTGGAGTGCACTGTATATGGAAGAGAGTAGAATCAGTGACATCATAGACTGAGAGAGATAGAAAGAGAAAGATGTTGAGAGGAAATAGCTTGAGGCGAAAGAGGGTGCATGCAGTCTGTCAGGCTATTAGTTCTTCATAACTGTCCCACTTTCTGTTGCTCAAGAGACTGTTGCAACCAGGAAAGAAGACACCCACAGTCATAGTGTGTGTGTGTGTGTGGGGGGGGGGGGTTGTATTGGTGTTTGTGTATATTGAGGGGAGACTAATGAAATGTAAAAATGAAATGAGCCAAAGAGGTTAAGAACAAGAAGAGAGAATGAAAAGATTTAGATACACTACCTTCCAAAAGTTTTTTTTTTTTTTTTGGTGAAATACATTAATACTTATATTTAGCAAGGACACATTAAATTGATCAAAAGCAACAGTGAAGACATTTATAATATTACAAAAGATTTCTATCTAAAAATGCTTTCTTATTGAACTTTCGATCACCAAAGAATCCTGAACAAACAAATTGTAAGCATGTTAAACTGTTTTTAACTTTGATAATAATAAGAACTATTTCACCACCAGATCAGCATTAGAATGATTCCAGAAGGATCATGTGACACTGAATACTGCAGTAATTGGCCAATAAAAATTCAGCTTTGAAATCACAGGAATAAATTACTTTTTTAAAATATATTCAAATATAAAACAGTTATTTTAAATTCTAATAATATTTCACAATATTGTTGTTTTTAATCAAATAAATGCATCCTTAATCTTTCAATGGTATTGTTAATGCAGAATAGGAGTATTTTCACTCATGCTATCAAACTTTTGGAGATCAATTTTGAAAGCCAATTTATAAAAAAAAAAAAAAAATGCTTAAGAGAAAGTAAAGCATTATTTTTTATATTGAAGATGCTTTAAAATAATGGCCCAACCCAAATTAATTAATTTCTTCAAATTGTCAACAACAGAAAAATATGTATGCAATAATGTGACTTGTGAAAAAAAAAATCTTAATGTGCTCTCACAAAAACCTAGACATTGAAATTAAATAAATTTATGTATGAACTAAGATGGCTATTTTGTTCCCCTGGTATAAAAAAAAAAGACTATGCCAAAATGTATTTAAAATACATTTATTTCATACCAAGTATACTTCAAATCTATTGACATATCACTTAAGACTTACTGATTTAAAAATGATAATTAAACTTTATTTGTAGTAGGTCTATTTCTTTATTGCACAATGCACATTTCTTAATACTATGCCTAAAATGTGTTTTAATATCACTATTAATAGGGATTATATGGTCTCTCTGCAAGATATTTAAAGTGTGCCTGAAGTATACTTGCAATAGTTCCACTTTAGCACATTCAAATATACTTCAGTATATCTTTAGTTGGACCTCAGCACTACTTCCACACAATTAAAGTGTATTAAGTACAAAATTATTTGTTCCAGTGTAGCAGACTTTAAGTATGCCATTTTAGAATACCAACAGTACAATTGCAGGGTGTTTTTATTAAGCACATAAATATGTAAAATATATTTGTAGTATACTTAGCACAAAATAAATGTATTTCAAATACATTTTAGTAGCTATTTTTATTTTTCACTAGGGTCTCTCAACTCATAATGACCTTTATTTCCATTCCCTGCTTTCGTTTACAGTAACTCTGAATACATCTTTTGTCTAGTTAACTGCGTGTGTATGCGGATATGAGCCATAATTGCGGGCTTGATCTGCCAGTTTTGTTCCAGTACTATCATTTGTGATGTTCAGTACAAAAATGGGTCATCCTTTTTCACCGCTTTAAGCTTAAACAGCCCTCCAAAACACACACCGCCTTCCTATTACAGACTGCACATCCACAGTCACTACACAGGGAGTTTAGGATGAATTCCACCCACTCAGATCCATTTTTGGGAGGCATCTAGTAATTGATTGCATCTGTTCGCAAAGTCATGCACTGTCCAGATGACGTTGCTTATAGTGAAGCGTACCACCGCTACAACAAACTGAAATTGAAATGGAAGAATTTATAGACTGAGCCACTTTGAGCCTGTGCAGTGACCTACAGCTTTGCTTTAATATCAAAATGAGACCTCTCAATCCTCTCGTCCTATACTATGCATTTCCTGCCCTCGTCCTTTTGTTGCCTCTTGTTTTCATTTCGGCAGGGAGCATGGCAGAAAGGAGAGAACACTTCTTTCTGCCAGACACCGTGAGCTCCTATAAATAGGAATGACACTTTTTTCCTCAGCATTAATGGTAAACAGAGAGAGAGAAAAGGAGGAGAGATGCAGGTAAAATGGACCCATTTCTTTGGGTAAATCCAAGCTGAGTTGGTTTTTTAATTGGTAAGTCCAATTACATGGCCACACACACACACCTAAGGCTTTTACAAACAAAAGAATAGAAGTGTCAGTCAGGAAAGATGTTTCACATCTTCTCTTTTGATTTGATCATGCATTACAGGATCATTCTGTGTGGCTGTTTCGTTCTCCCTCTGTTACACTTTCTCTCATACACCCATGCAAGCACACATCTATGCATTCATGCATGCGTGCACAAAAAACACACACGCTCACGCACATTATCACCTGTGGTGGCGATATTCTGTATTCCGTTCCTGACCCGCGCTCTGCCCCGAGATAATGTATTCCACTATTATTATTTTATCTGCTAAAAGGAGACTAAAAATGAGCACTATATAAATTATTTATGGGAGCAGATCTATTAGAGTGCTACGTGATCTGGCATTATCAAATGGTGCTTTTATCAAAAGTACCCACAACTCCTCTCTGAAATATTAAAAAAGCACTAAGACCTGAAATGTAAAAGTTTTAGATTGAAACTCAATTTGTGGACTCACTGGGTGGGGAGGGGACAACTTGTTTTCTTCTCTTTCCGGAAAAAAATGGTTTCCAATGTCTGACTGTTTCTTATTGCTCATTCATGTTTCATAGCTCGGTTGTACATTTCCAAATGTGTGTTTTTAAATAATTGTGCAGGGCGAAGGCTGTGGCACAGGTTTGTAGCTGTGTTTGGATAAAGTAAGCCTCTATTTTCGTAACACGCTACGCGGTGTAGGATTTATGTTATGCGATTAGATTTTGAGGTGAAATGATGGGTTCGAATTCTAAGACACAGAGAAATTGAGACATATGGACATAGAAAATAAAGCATAACAGGAGGGAAATGTCAGACCATTGATTTATTGTATTATTTTTAACTGGAAAAGATTGTGCAGACTTGACCTTTTGGAAATGACCATCTTTAATGGTAGATAAATGTGTATGTGTGGTGTAAGCTGTTAAATGAAGCATTTTGTCCTGTTTGGGAGTACACACATAAAAACACCCCTCCAAGAAATGGAATCAAGCATAACATTTTACAATAAAGTTTTTTAATGTAAATATTAGGGAATGTATTAAGCACCATGAACAAACAATGAACAGTAATGTTCTTACTTTTTTTTTTTTTTATGTACAGCAAGTTTAAATGTTGTTTACATTGGACCACAAAACCAGTCATAAGTAGCATGGGTATATTTGTAGCAATAGCCAACAATACATTGTATAGGTCAAAATTATAAAAAAATGTAATGCCAAAAATCATTAGGATATTAAGTAAAGATCATGTTCCATGAAGATATTTTGTAAATTTCCTACCACAAATATATCAAAACTTAATTTTTGATTAGTAATATGTATTGCTAAGAACTTTATTTGGACAACTTTAAATAGGGTGAACATACGGCCATTTTTACGGGACGCGTCCTTGCCAGGATTTCTATATTGCCTAAAATATCCAGGTTTTGGCTGTTTGCACTGTGCAGGTAGATCGTTGTGTGACATTCATGCGAGCTATAGAGAGCAGAGCAGACGGCTCCTTATGCTTTCGAATCGCTCTCGCGCCTACCTTGGTGTCTTTTTTGATCGGTGCGCAGCGACGCTTCAAGTCAAACGAACGAACAAACACATGTGCATATTTGCATCGCTTTGATCGTTCTCTGTAGATCTCATCAATGGAGAGCTTATTTATTCAGCTTTCAGATGATTTAAAAAAATTAACACTTATGACTGGTTTGGTGGTCCAGAGTCACATATAGCCTACCTTTTTATTTTTAATTATGAACTGTTTATGTTAACTATTATTATTATTGTTATTATTATTATTAATTTACAGCATTTATTAATTTTAGTCAGGGTAACACCTGATGCGGGTGGATTTCAGCTGTGGCGGGTAACACGGTGACTCCCACTAGCCACTCTGGCGGGTTGAATTTTATATAGGCAACAGTAACAGAGCTTGACATTAATGCTTATCTGGGATAAGTAGATTTTTTGAAGTGACGGAATTTTACTTGCCTGACCGAACAACTAATCTGATTAAAACATCTGATTGCACTGAAATTTCGGCGAGAATGGTTCTGATTTTATTACATTCGGTGTAAACAAGTAAAGTTGAAGCTCACTCAGCCTGTCTGTGAGAGAATCTCGTGGAGAAATCAAAACAAATGAACACAACTGCACACAGAAGAAACATAAAAATTTAGCTTAGTTTTTATATTTATAACATACAGCCTAGTTAAGCAACATGACACGAACAAGAGAGGGAAGTTCCCTGAAAACCACGATTGCAAATTTGACATTTTATACAAGAGTTAAAACGAGTAGTTAATATACATTTTTAGTTCAATATTTGAATTTGAATTTATTGAAAGGATATATTGTCAACGTTGACTGTTTTTGCTCCATTTGGTTAATGAAAATAGTTCCAAACAAAGATCACAGCAGAACAGTCTCGCATGTCTGAGCAACACACAGCGGTGTTTTGTTAATGAATGATTCGCGGTTTTGAATTTTGAATCATTTGAATCAATGATTCAGTGGTCCATTCATAAGGACAGGCACTTGCTTAATTCTTGAATGAATCAGCTGTCTGAACAAATCGTTTGAAGGCATGCTTCAATGACTCATTAATTAAGATCTACTGGCGGTTTACTTTCATAGTAGATTATCTTTGCATTTTTTCCAACATTTCGTCTTTGTATATTAAAAATATATATATTTAAAACACTGAGCTCACAACATTATTTATGCTGTTATAATTTTGCATGCAGTGTAAATGCATTCATGCTATATTTCAGCTACATTGAACTGTCTGTGTAGATGCATCTGAATGCCTCTCCAGTCACTTCTGTTTCTTCTGCACTGGAAAGATCGGTTTTGTAGATACTGATTTCATATGATTGGTAACAGCCCTATATTATCTTATTATATTAAGTGAAATTAATAATAAAATTTAAGAATTTGATATGAAAGATGATGCATGCATTTAATACGGTTAGGGAAAAATGCTCTTTAAATAGGTCAAAAATGACCTGGAAATCAATTTAAATAAATTTTTGTATGCAGTATTAAGTCTGAATTGTGGCCTGTGAAAATGCTGAGTGGCTACTAGTAAATTTGGAAAACCACTGACCACAGTGGCCGGTGAGCAAAAAAGTTCATGTCAAGCCCTGATTTTATATGTAGAAATTAACATTGGGATTAATGTATTTGTATATGTAGAAATAACCATTAACGACCATTAACTAATGTTAATATATACAACCTTAAGGTAAAGTGTTACTGAATCAGGTTACACCGGTATACTACCTCTCTCTCTCACACACACATTCTCTGTCTTGCTGTGAGATATCGTGGTAATGATGGCCAATGACAGTCTCTAAATCTTCAGATTAAACATCAAACATGATTCTGTCTCTCCCAATTGATCACTCCATACTAATCCAGTAATTCCCCTGTCCAGAGCAGGACAAGAAAGATGGTTAAGGAGAACAGAGGGAGAGAGATAAACGCAAGAATTGACGACAGAGGAAAAAGAGGACACTCAAAGAAAGGAGGAGAATGGTAACAAGGAAAAAGGAGTAAGAGAACAAAAGAGTGGCTTTTAAGACCCAGCTTCATAAGTGTGCTGAAACAGCATATGTTCCCATCCCTGCCGGCTGCGTTCTCACACCTCCCTGAGAATGTGATCATGTCAGAGAAACATTAAGCTGTATCTCTACAGCCATCATTTTCTTGCCGCATTCATTTATTCTCCTCTTGTATCTGTCTGGATCTCTCTCTCTCTCTCGCCTTCATAGCATGAGCCGTTAGTGGCGATGACTACTGCCATCCTGATTAAAACCAGACATCTGTTTTGAGTGTCTTGTAGGCACCGGATCTTGCCCTCGTGATGCAATCAGCTTCACTGCCAAGCACAGATTAAACACTGATCATGGCATAGTGTGGAAAACCGGAAAGCTGGTTTAAGCTTATCCGCTCATGTTTTGGTGTGTTGTGGTCTCACACTTATAGTGATGTACAGTCAGGTGTGATCATCTGGAAATAAATCCCGGCAGGGGGATCAGGGGATTATTTTGCAATAATGACCAACTAATTACAAGCCAGGGGCATCATGCACTTTTGTTTTTAGTCCTGCTCACTCAGTGCCAATTCAAACCTGTATTTTCATTTTAATTCTGCCTCTTCACATTCAAATTAAAATGGCTATTTTGCATCATCTATGCTGCCTCAGTTCAAATGTAATTCAAATTCAGGAACTGAATTAAAAGGCATACTTATTTTACAACCCTGTTAGCCACATTAAGCTCTTGATTGATTGATTGATTGATTGATTGATTGATTGATTGATTGATTGATTGATTGATTGTTTGACTGACTACGAAGCCCTGCACTTGACATGCATAGGGGAAAAATAGACAATGTGGCTACAATTTAAAAATGAACACCCATGACTTAACTATTTCTCTCTTTTTAGGTTGAATAGGTAGCTGAATTCGTCCGCACACTGAAAAATTAAATCGGATAATAATATATTTTTGGTAGACCTTTTTTGGTCTGATTTAATTTTTCAGTGTGCGGACAAATTCAGCTACCTATTGGACTAAAAACTTTCTTCTTTTTGTTCTACGCACCTGATAACTTTTTGTTCATTTTGAGTGCACACAATTCCTGCTTGATTCTCTGTTTAGGTTGATAATGGCCATGTTGTACTAATTTGTGGAGCTGTGTATGATTTGACATCATTATAATAAGACGAGGGAATTAATTAGTACAACATAGCTACAGTTTGAAAAAAAACAAGGGAACAAATTGTGGCCTCAAATTAATACGTTGTGGGAAGAAATTCTTAATTTGTGGCCATGATATCTATTTTATTACTTACATTTATGCATTTAGCAGACGCTTTTATCCAAAGCGACTTACATTGCATTCAAGTTACAGTTTTACATTTTATCAGCTCTTGCTTTCCCTGGGAATCGAACCCATGATCTTGGCATTGCTAGCGCCATGCTCTACCATTTGAGCTACAGGAAAGCTTGTTTTTTATTTGTTTGTTTTTTTGTTTTACGTTGCTTGTTTCTTGTGTGGGGCTTTGAACTTGACAGATCACTGAGCATTTTCAATTTTGATAGGCATGACACTTTTGCCACAAGCATACATTTAAAAAGTATTTTCTGGTTGTCAAATGATTGCTGCAAATATTTTTAGCATCCTTTTTTTCCCCAAATGCCACTTGGTGTGATATTTCTATCTAATGCAATAAAATAAGTGTAGCATAAGTGTCCAAACGCTTTTTGGGGCCAATGTAGGTCAGTTCCATGGCCTCTTCTGTTGTAGTCAGTGTAGGATTAAACCAATCAAATGCAGTGAGAGCTTAAGCAGCTGTCTGTTAAGTTCCTTCAGCTGACACTATCCTGGCAGTTAAATGCACACTGTGTTTGGAGTCACATGCATTGACTGTCTCATTGACAGATTGACAGACACATTGATCTCTTAATGACCACTAGCCATCCAAGACCTGAGAGAAGAACACCGCCTGCACTATTATACCTCCTCCAAGTGCATGCATCTTGCTCATTGTGCAAGTGAACGGTAATAGAGATGTCTTGTGTTTCTCTGCTGCCACCCAAGGGTTCTTTGTCACTTGTTTGAGTACTCTGCAGTGAGGCTTTGTAAGACTCCAGTTCCTAGGGAGAGAAGCAGCAGTGCTGAATATGTTTTATCTGTAATCTTGCTGGCAGTAGGCTGATGAAGGCCAAAGCCTGTAGAAATCAGTTTGTAATCCAGTGTTAGAGACATCAATAAATCAAAATGTCTTGTGCTGTCTTTTGATTAGCCATTTGCTCTTGAACTTGAGGTAAAATCTACACACACATTTTCAAGAGGGCATTATGATCAGATTCACTAACTTTAAAATGAATACATTTAAAAAAAGAAAAGAAAATAAATTTATCTTAGAGTGGCCCAAAAAATACTGAATGTCTGAATGTCACTGCATTAAATTAAATATCAAATCAAGTGGCATCTGCTAAACAAATTATGTCAGAATAATGTTTTTATTAGCCATTTTTTTAATGATTTGTAACCTACTAATCTCAAGCTGATTTTTAAAATTCACACGTCTTCTAGAAGAGTTGAGATATGTAATCTATAATTCATCACATTGAGAATGATTTATTTACATTTGGGCATTATAAAGTGCCCATATATAACATTTGTATTAAATTTGAACAATGTATCTACTAGTTTGTCCTAACAGACTTCTTTTTGTGCTGTACAAATCCAGACGTTCTAGTGCTTAGAATTTTGAACATTATCCACTCTGTAGCTGTGTGAAATAATAATTAAAAAAAAAACTTTTACTTTAAACCAAGGGAATAATTTGAGAACCTAAGTCTTACTAATTTCAAGTCTTAGTTATAAATAATATGTTTTTTATTGATTTTGTTATTTTGTTTTGAAATCATGTTGTATTAGGAATACAAAGGATTTACAAGTGAATGTAATATGTATTCAAGTGAGACTGATTACTGGTCTACAATAACTGTGAAGATAAGTGACATAGACAGATGAAAGTGTGAGGAATTCAAGATGAACGAATAGTTCAAACTGATAAAAAAGTGACTTTTCAGTGATATTTCAGTTATTTTTATTAAAGCCAGGTAAATCTCTAAGCTAAATGTAAGATTCTCTAAAGTTCAGTTTTATCGGACACAGCTATTAATGAAAACTAAATAATAATTCACCTTACACAAATTATAATTTTAACCGTGAAGTCATGACTTGAGTCTTCTGAATATTTAATGAATGGAACAAACTCAGAACTTTAATAATGCAGGCTTAATTTTTCATTTTTATTCTCTGAGGAATGTAAAAACCATAACCCAAGTGACACATCAAATGTCAAGTAGCACTTGAGGAACTGACCTGCTATAAGTAAACACAACAGAGCCCTCCTTGAGCGAGGACAAATCATTTTCACCTTTTTATCATATGCAAGAAAATGATATTGATTTTAGAGAGGCTCTGTACTGAAGAACCACACAGAGCAGATGCCACCACAGCGATGCCCCCAGCTGCTATAATCCTTCGGTGGGGACTTTAATTAAAAGAGAATTTTTAATTAGTCTGGTCGGCACGACTGACATTTTGGGTGCATTTTGTCATTTGCGGTGAAATGGCACAGTCATGACACAAAGACCACAGGGCAAGATTCACAGATCACTGCACTGTAAGAGTTTCGGATCAATCACTGTAAACACCAGGGTTGTCAAGAGGCTAATATTATATGAGGTGACATCAAGTCTTTTAATTGTGTGAATGACATGAAACAGCTCATTGAGCCTTCCTGTGACTTGTTTCCCCACCCGAATAATAGATAGAGACTACAAACTAACATTTTCTAGAGTGACTTATTATTAATAGCTGTGTGCGAAATTACATTCATATTTATGCTCCTACATTTACAGGATCCACTCATCTCTAATAACATAATTTTAAATAATTTTCAGCTACAATATGCTAAATACAAATATTTCAAGCTCCAAAAAGGATAAAAAGTACTTCATATGACACAACTGGTGCATTCTACATGATGAACAGAATTAATTTTATATAGACTACATCAAATATGGCAACACAAACCTCAAAGTACTGGCAAACATCTTTTCTCACTTCACATGATTAAGCATGCTGACATTTGAGGTTTATGTAGCCATATTTGATAAAGTTTATGTATCTGTGCATTGGTCATTGTTTAATTTTAAATTGAGAGTGAATTACATTTTGACCTGTTCATATTCAAAGTGATTGTGTCGCTGTAGAAGATTTTATACCAATATACCACTCAAGCCTTTTGGAATTAATTTTAACTTTATACATTTCTTTGGAGCTTGAAAGTTTTTATTTCTCTGTATAGACAAAAACAACTGAAACATTTTTTTTTTTAAATATATATATATATATTTTAGTTCATCAGTTTTTTTGTTTTGTTTATCTATCCCTTTAAAAATAAGGGAAACTAACCATGAACATTTTAGGTAAATGTGTTACATTACAAATAAAAGCTGTTGTTCTTTTACCTGCATTTTTTTGGAGAGATATTGCTTCATTCCTGAAAGCTGTTAGGTGACAGGGACAGTGAGAAAGGGGTCGACCGATTCTGATTTCACCTTTAATACTCCCTCTCTCTCTCTCTGTCTGATTCTGTTGTTAGACAGTGATGGTCAATGCCCCTTTGACCTTCACTACGTTCCTGCCTTAAATCTGTGGAAAAAAAGGCAAGATAACACCCTGGCATGATTGTATGTGTGTGTGGATGCATGTGTAATTTCAACCTTGACAGTGGTGTTTGCCTCAGTTCTGTGCAGGCAGGGTTGATCTCCCAGGAGCCTCTAGGGCAGCTACAGGGCAGGAGTGATGCGGGAGAGAGCAAAACCTTTAAGATGACTGACAGCTGTCATCCTGTACTGGATCGACCCCTTTCCCTCCCCGTCTCACTTCTCTTCCGAATTTCAACAGAAAACAAAGTCCACCTGCTTATGAATTCAACTGATCATGCATTTTACTATGATAGGAAAAATTAAATGCGTTGGACGCAATGTGTTTTCCATAAACAGATATTCAGTGATGTGGTTGCCATTTGCATCCATATTTGACATCACTCCACAGAATATGTTTTTTAGACTTTTACAGAGTAATTAATGCGGAGCACTCTGCAAATTAGTTGGTAAAAGGCTTCAAACTTCTTCCTACATCAATCAAATTAAAGTAATTATCAGTTTTGCAAACATGCCATTTACCCAGAGGGATTAAAGATAACGCAGAAGAACAAACACAGACCCCTGAGTGTTGTTTCTGATTACCATATTGCACTGAATGCCCTTCTGTGCCATAAAAAAAACACACATAAAATCTCACACAGTCACAATCAAAGCCAGTGTCAGCGATTTTGACAGACTCATTATAGGCTGGCACATTTGAACTCTTTTATTCTGTGCACGTCCTCTGTTGCTCTTTCTTAAGACGCATTGTCTTTAATGTCCTTCTTGTTAAAGTTGAACTCTAATTCAACTATCCTCCTCCTTTGCTTGTTGTATACTGGCAAAATGAACGAATGAATGTTTTTATCCTTCAACAACCTTTAAACCAACGATTCAGATTTTTGGGTTTGTGTTAATGATTTTAGGGGTTTGTTAGGGGATAGAGTTTTAAACTAGGATTGTTTAGTGGATTGCTTTGTTCCAATATAAGATGTCGATCCAACATTTCATGTTGCTGTTTTTAGTTTTAACCCTAACCCTACTTCATGAATTTTACACAAATTTGTGAGTTCATGCAGTTCAAGTGCTGCTGTCATTTAAGGCAAAAGGGAGACAGGCCAGTTACTGAGACATTCTGACATTCCTGTTCTTTTTTAAATTCACTTTTTATTCAAAGTGACACAAACTGTTCATATAGTTTAAAAAAAAATGCAAAATAGAAGTGAACTCACATTTTTGCATGGCTCTGTACAGTATGTGACTGTGTCTATACGCAAATAGATTACGAGCTCTGTAAGTTCTACTCTTTTGAGTCAGTCTTGACTAGCTCAAGATATCATACTTCAAGAAATCATACTCAGTTAAATTATATTATCCTTAAGACAACAATCCTAAGCTCTTCCATCATTATGTTTGTTCAGGTCTCATATCAGTCTGTGCTGAGAGAGTTACTCTGAGGAAGAGCCCTAAAATCATGCATACTTTCACCCTACTTTATTCAACTGCACATGAGCTCACACACATACATAATAAGCCCTATTCGGACGGTAATTGTTTCTCATGTGGACATATGTAAAAATAAATTGCATGGCACCTCAGTGATAAAACTCATGGATTCGAATGGTGATTTATTCACATTGGAGAAGCAAGTTCTGTGATCGTTCGAACCCGAGAATGCACTGCTCATGTGACCAGTCGCATGATTGTCTGCTGTAAATGAATGTCATATGCTTGGAATAATAAGAATAGATTCATATTTAATAATATCAGATTTATTATTTGATTAAAAAAAAAAAGTGATGTATTGTCAAGTATTGTGACCCATACTCGAAATTGGTGCTCTGCATTTAACCCATCCAAGTGCACACACACAGCAGTGAGTAGTGAACACACACACACTGTGAACACGCACCCGGGGAGTTAAAATTATTTAAATCTCCTTTTTAAAAATAGGAAAATAGATGCACTATAGTTGAAATGGTTTTCTGTCTTGCATTTTATTTCTCAAAATGGTGAATGTCATTAAAAATGTGGAGAATAGCAGAAATAAATTAATGCAACTTCTTATTTACATAAGGCAAACACAAAGCTGCTTGGTTTATATTTTTATGTATGTAATTGTAGGCCTATATAATACATATTTTAAAATTGTATTGCATACCTGTAGCTGCCATAATAATGACTCATTTCAAATGTTTATGTGCTTTTCTTCTTATTCTTTTTTGTTCTTAACAGCTTCCACTCGCTGTGGTGGAGCAGTTCTGAAATATTGTTCTTGTAAATACTTTCCAGCATTTCAGTTTTTTTTTTAGTAATAAATATGCATTCAAATTACAGCGATGTCCAACAGTTACCATACCGTGTTCATCAGTGGTCAAAAAGCATTTAAACACTGAATTTTGAATCGATGTCTTCTTGTAAACTCAGAGATGTGGATTCGGACGTCAGTTAAATTACCACATGACCGTGGTGTTTGTCAAAAAAAAAAGACATTCTGAATTCGATAACAATCAAACAATAAAATCACCGACTAACCCCTGTAAATACTGAAAATCTCTTACGTCCCCATGAGAGACAATGAATTAAGCTATAGAGCAGAACACAACAGAACATTGTCCTGTTTTCAGACGTTAATTCATTTAACAAAAATATATATAAAAAAATTATATCTACTACTCATGCAACCCACTAACAAGGTTTTGACACAAATATGTGGTTAATCAATATTCTGTTTCTGCTTTTTGTCAGGTAATCCAGCGGAGGGAGGATGGGTCTGTGAACTTCTTCAGGGAGTGGGACTCCTACAGGGAAGGATTTGGCAAAATCACTGGAGAGTACTGGCTTGGTAAGTTGTGTGTTTGTGACTGAGAGGAAGCCTGTGAGCATAAACGGTGATTTTTTTAAATTAGCAGTGTAAAAAGCTGCCAACACCTGCGCACCCTCTCAATCACACACACCCAGACAATTACACCCTTTCCTTGGTGTTTCTACACGTCTACATTCTTGTCTTGACAGACTTTGATTTTATATTTAAAAAAAATACAGTTATAGGAATTTCTTTGAATTTTAAATTATTTTATTTTGACTTTTTTGCATATTACAATTTTTTACTCTGTTTACTAACTCATTTCAAAGTAATTTCCGAAGGGTGCATCCTGCAGACCTTTTAGACCTGCAGAGAGTCATACAGTCAACAGTACACATCACAGATCTGTCAGGGTTCATTTTGCTAAAACGGCTGTTTGTGCATCATCCCTTAAATGCATTTATTTGTTGATCTAACCAAGAAACCGAAAAGCACTGAACTAGAGCGCTAAACATTCATCTCCACATGATCAGTGGATGTGCAGCAGCAACTCGTTCCCTCTCCTTTTCTTCCACTCCATGTAGCAAGTGGGAATCAAATCAACAAGAAAGCCCAAATTGCCATGTTTACCAGTTTTGCGAGCCAAAATGGCTTTTGACAGCCAAAGCACTATAATCAAGCTCTTAACCTGCAGAGAGGTTTAAACTAGAATCATTATTGTGTGTGTTGGTCTGCGTGAGTGGTTTTGTTCCTATGTTCGCTTAATGAGATGAGCAGTGGCGACTGGCTTGTTGTTCTCTGCTAAGATACAGAGAGAGAGAGAGAGAGGATGTATAGGGAATTTAAAGGACGTAACTCTCTCTGTCTCTCACACACACACACACACACACACACACACACACAGTGTGTGAGGTCATAAATTGGCGCAACGGATGCAGGATGACAGATGGATGTGGCATCAGTCAGACCCATGGGAACGTGGATGAAGATACAGTTGTTTCTAATGCTGCCACCCCTCCTCTGCTGGTGTGGCCAAGTGAGGCACTTGCGCTTCAAGGCATATTTATGCATGGAAATAAATTCTCATTGTGTTAAGTAGATTATCATCAAAGAGACATACAGTTTGGTTTAGTCAAGTGTGAACTTACAGACCCTGTTTCTCTGCACAAAATCTTTGTTAGCTGCATTGCAGATGGCAGTCATTGCAGTTTATATAGTGTCCTGCTCTGCTAATTCCCAACAGGCCGAGAGAGGGACAAGAGTAGCAAGCCATATAATAGTGTCCATAGTGGTCGTGTAAAGCTTCTCGCACTCATGGACATTGTTTACCCTTGAGATTTAGATAAAGCTTACATCATGTTTCTTTTAACCAGTCAAATTCCCTCATGACTCAATTTTTCTTCCTTATCCTTGACCCTCCGTGTCATTACATCCACTGAAGGCTCATGGGAGTTATGGTGATGGCAGAGGCTGCACTTGTTGGGTGATATAGGGCTAGTTTTATTATATACAGTGGTTGAATTTTGAAAAATAGAGCTTCCCCTTCCATTTCAGTCTAGGAGCTGCAATCTGTGCCAAAGTAGAAAACTGCTTGAGCTCAAAAGTACAGGTCTACCAATATTTTAGAAGCTGACTTATATTGATTTACTGAGTTAAATGTCTACCGCTTGTTTCTTAGCAGTACCTCCATTGCACTGATTTTATGCACTGTCAGATAAGAAGCAGGAGTCATAGACCTCCTTTCATGTACATGCATTATGTTATCAGACCATCATTAATTAGATTTACTTTAAAAGTCACAAACTTTTTAAACCTGCACGTTAAAGATCTTCAATGATAAGCACAAAGCCAGGCAGCATCGTACTCAACAAAGGACAGGTGGAAAGGATTGTGAAGTCATTCAGTTCTCTTTCATTTTTATAGTTCATCTGATATGGTCAATAGAAATGTGGGAGAAAAATATGCCATGAAAGTGGTCATGTCAAATCAACGAAAAATATGAGTTTTTCTTTGTTTTTCTATTTTATGGACCCAGTGAGTCATAGAAAGAGCATAGAAAAAAAGAAGGTGCACATTGAGGAAGTATTTACTGGTGTAATGTACACCTGCACAGAGTTTCACATATACATTCAAACTATGTCTGCCAGTTAATACGTCCAGTTAAATGGCCAGTAGGAAGGTCATATGTTGAAAAATCCCTTTGATGTGGGAGATCAAGGCAAGATCTTCTCACGGTTAAAGATGTACATTCTATAAATCAAGAAATATTCTCCTCTTAATGTTTTTCCTCAACCAGAATTCAGCTGTGATCTGTCAATTATTACAGAAATGTCAATGTGTGTGTGTGTGTGTGTGTGTGTGTGTGTGCGTGCGTGTGTTTAATAGCATAAATAAACCAATAAATAAATACACACCCCATTTTCAGGATACTGTATTTTAAAGGTAATTTTGTAAAATCCATATAAGCTTTACAGATCTTTATTGGATTAAAAAATATTGCACATGCACCTGTTGAACAGTCCTTAAGACACTTATGGTTTACAGGTGGTAGGCGATTAAATTCACAGTTAAAATAACTTAGGACATTAAAAAGGCGTTTTTACTGACTCTGAAAAACACCAGAAAATAGATGCCTAGGCATCCTGCTCACCTGTGTGTACAGTGCATGCCATAGTCCTGCTAGAAGGAGTCATGATAAGCTCTGCAGATGTGGCCAGAGCAATAAAATGTGATGTCTGGAATATAAGAGGCCTAAGACAGTGCTTCAGCGAGACAGGAACGACAGCTGATCGTCTCACAGCAAGAACTGTCAAATCTGGTTCAGTCTATGAGGATGACATGCACTGTAGTATGTAAAGCAGCTGGTGGACAACGTTTGATATTGACCCAAGAGAGAGTTAAACAGCTGATAAAAACATCACAATTATCCACACACTTGTTTCTTACAAACACACAGCTTTTAACTTCACAGTTGTGTTAAAAACCAAAAGTGTTGATTGATGGACTGGAGACTGGAGTGGATTATTGTGATGTTGTTTTTATCAGTTGTTTGGAGTCTCAATCCAGATGGCACCTGAGCAAGTAATGTAATGCTAAATTTCTCCAAATCTATTCTGTTGAGGAAAAAAAACTCATATACATCCTGGAGCGAGTTTTCATTTTTGGGTGAACTGTTCCTTTAAAGCAGGGCAGGAGTCTAAATGTCAGATGGTTTATAAAAGCTCTTTGGACTGGGCCAGTGATGGCAAACTGTGGTAATCTCTACTAAACTGCTGCAGCTCCAGCAGCTTTGTGTTGCAGTGTGTAGGTGGTTCACAGTGTGTGTGAGTGAGAGGGAGTTTCAAAACTTCAGTTCAGGAGAAATCAGGAATCTAGTATTGTCTAAACTACACAGCATTATAGCAGTCTGAATCAGGGAATTTACACATTTAAATGATTTAAACCATTCCAGCGCAAGAAGAGGCGAAAGAGAACATGTACACATATAACATAAACACATAAAATTATGTCAGAATATCCATCTCGACAATCATTTGGTTATGTTTTATGTGAACAAAAACAGTTGAGAAAGAAATTTGATGTGTATTATTATTTTAGATCCATGCATCAGGTCTTAAAGGGACAGAAGTCTATAAATACCTGCTGCTGTCTGTGTCATTAAATGTGAATCAAACAACAAAACTCATCTTTAACAAAGATTAATCTACATTTAATTTATACAGTGAATACTATGCAGTGTTATTTACACTTAATTATTACATTTATGTACCTGAATATTCTGTACTGTTAGACATTATTTTATTTTGTTTCATTACATTACATTATTTTACTTCATTATATTGTATTTATCTCTGCTTGTAATTTGTGTATTTGTTCTTTTTTGCCTTTAATCATGTTTGAACTTCCTTAGTTAGGCTAGTAGTTTTTGCTGTGGTATTGAAGAAGTACTTAAAGTGTGCTTTAGGTAATAAATGTAAAGCAAAGTTATTTTGATTTTTTTTTTTCTTGCTGATCTGAAAATGATCCAATCTGTAACTCAAAAACCACTTGAACCATTACTATTATATATACAGAATTGTGAAGACAAACAGAAAGAGGGTCCGACATTGGCCATGACACAGGCCTAATTCAGACTTGCGTCCCTGCAAACACAAATGCTTTTATGTGTGGGGAGTATGTGCTCTACCCACCGTGTCCTGGTGCTGACAAATAGATCCTTCTTGGTTACAAGAATCAGCTTGAAACACTGTTTTGTGCACAGTTAAGGCGAGCTCTGTCATTGATAACATTATCTAGGGACATTGTCTTATTCAATCCAAATCTGATTTAATCAGATAGAAAAAAACGGTGTTAAAGTGACTCCGTTGTCACTGGGGAGCTCATTCGCGTTTCACATGAAAGATATGACAGAGGAGATGAGAGATCATTATCATGTCCTATTTAGACACATTGGCTTCCTTTTTTCTATTTCACTCTGTGTTCTCTTTCTGTCTCTATCAGCAGTTTCTCTTTTACTTCTTTCCTTCTTTCTGGTTGTAAATTCTCACACTCCCCAATCAATTATAGCACTATGAATTATGGTCTCCCTAACAAAGAGCATCCATTTTCTGTGTGGAGTCACATGTGCCCCCTCCATAATTCTTTCTCACACACAAACCTGAGCACGCCAACGAGTGCACTTCCCATAATGCACCAACTCATGCGGACTATGGGTGTCATTGGGTTTTAATATTGCTAAGAAATATGATACGCATAAAAAGTAAGAAGAGAATGAAGGGAAGAGAGGGAGGATGTTGAGATGATAGATGTCTTGAGTGAGTGAGTGCATTAGTGTCAATCCAGTGTCACAGAGGTGAAAGTGAGCTCAAGCATACATGCGTTGTGTGTGTAAGTACTGCTGTGTTTGTAAGTACTGTACCTCATTGAGACCCCAGGGTTATGAAAAGATTTATCTTAATCCACTCGACCCAAGCTCTGTGGACGCACAGATGACATTGCATTTGTAGTTACTTGTACATCATCTCTGTCCATTTTAAAGCTTTTTCCCCTTCAAATCCCCAACCCCTTCTCACTCTGCTGCTCTCTCTCTCTTTCTCTCCTTAATAGCCTCCATTAGTGTACTAATCATCTGTGTTAATCATCTTGTTTTGCTCTTGGTGGAAATCAGCACATTTTTGTCATGTTTTCAGCACTGATTGTGGGAGAAAATCAGCACAATTCTGCAAAAAAAGATTTAAATATGCTAAAATATGTTAAATAGAGCTTAGAGTACTACAATCTATCGGTAACTGAAAGCATTATTAAATTAGTCTGAATGTTATTTAAACAATATCAATGATGTAAAAAATACACGTGAAACCTGTTTTCTGATTTACAGACCTTTTTTTTTTTGCCTGGTTTTAGAGCTGTTTTGGACACTTGTCAGACTAACTAAAGACCATTCCAAAAAATCCCATGTTCAGTTCATGTTCTTTATATTAAAAGGGCTGTACAGCGTTCAGTTTGGTCATTTATTTTAGTTGAGTAGGCGTGGTTTATTCAGAGATCCCGCGAGAGCATCGGAAGTGAAACGGCTGAAGTTCAGTGATGACGGAGATAATCATGAGGTCCCGCTGTCTCGCATATGAAAGTTGTGAATTAATCCGAAAGTAGATGTCGTCCTGCAGCAATTTTACGTTGTGAACTGTAGGGAGAATATTTGTGATCTTGATCGATGGCTGATGGTGCGTTCCTGTTAATATTATAAATCTCTCGCCGAAGTTTGCTTTGTGAGGATTTTGAATGTGCGTCATTAAAGACCAACCACACTCAAGAATTATACACACCACACGAACAAGATCCATTTGCAGTAACAAACATTCATAGACATTTCATGGACCTCTGCATTTATTCTCATCGGATATTGTGCATCAGTGGACCTGAGACTACAGCTCAACGCCCAACTTCACAGTTAACCAGACATCTGAAGGTTTCCTGCGACTGTGAAAACCAACCAGGACTGTTGTAATCATTGTTTCTCCCTGCATAATTGCAAGATTGTGTATCCTTGAGGTCTAAATCTGTTGTAACTATTTGTTTTCAGTTATTATTTAAGTAGGCCTACGCTCCTTATATATACATTTTATTTGCCCTTATGTGAACTCTTTAAATCATGAGTATGTGCGTATATTGCGTTGATCTCTTGATACTCAACCTCTAAAGGAGTAAATTGATAAAACTGAGATGCAACTGCCTGTTTCATTACTCTCTTGGTCACTGGACACCACTTGTAGTAACTGACACTCTTAAGGTGATTTAGTACTGGAACAGTAATCAACGCATTCCCACAGTCTCTAATACAACCAGCTTTTCCACACTGTGAGACCATCTTAGACCAACTTCACTCAAAAATGTACTTAATTTCATGTCGTTCCAAACCTGTATGACCTTCCCTCTTCTTTGGAACACAAAAGAAGATATTTTGAGAAATGTCTCAGTGTTTTATTTACTTATTTGTTTATTTATTTATTTCAAATATTTGGTTACCAACATTTTTCCCCAAAGTATCTTATTTTATGTTCCACTGAAGAAAGAATGTCATACATGTTTGGATCGACATGAGGAGGAAATTATGCATTTTTTTGTGAACTATCCCTTTAAGGCTGTGTGTTTTGTCACTAGTTATGTATTCAAAACTCTTTCAAAATGCAATTATATGGAGGAAAATTAAACAATTAATATTATGAATGACTCGTGTTCATATTATGTGTAAAAGTGCTGCTTTTTGTTTGCTCATCTGTTGATATGGCTGGAGAGCATGCACTAAGAAACAGCTATCATGCTATGAGTTTTTTTTTGTTTTTTTTTGGAACTCATAAACCTGTAGACTATAATATTTTTTATCTGTCCTCTGTAGTACTCCTTTAACTTGCTCTTCAGGTTTTCATCATGGCAGCTTCTTGAAACCACATTTTCAAGAAAAAGAAACATGTCATGTAAGAGTACATCTTATTTAGTTTGAGGGTTTTCCATTGCTAGACAGAAAAAAGGATAATTCCCTCGGTTGTTTTGAATAATGACTACTAGAGGTACATTGGCAATGTTTGGAAAGACAGATTATGTCTCAAATGGAACTCGTCTGTGACTCTGGCTAGATACTCTGGTTAAGCATATAGCTCTGCTGGTGAGTCATTTCTCTGGCTCTGCTCTCTGCTTTTGAACATCTACACACGTGTGACACGTACTATGTGTCAGGAAGTGAGTTAGAGACTATATAGCTGCTTTTTCCCCTCAGGTGTCACTTTTTCTGAGCTGCTCTTCAAACTTAGGTTTTACTTCTGTAACTGGATTCTAGAACACAGTGAAAATAGGTGATGAAACCTCATCCACACTGATCCAGAGGTCTCTGGTGTAGCTCAGGGCATCCATCCCAATGTCTTCATCTAGGTTTGTTCTTCAGGATACATCAGAAGCTACATTATTGACTGAGGTATATATATATATATATATAGTAAAAAAAAAAAAAAATAGGACAAGATTTCAATAGTTATGGAGCATGAAAAATGGTTGCATGTTAACTTATGTTGACATATTATTAAAAAAATGCTACGATTATAAATGAATGTTCAGTTATGTTAATTATTCTCATTAAAGTTTTAAATTACCCAAAATTAATAGAGGCATTTGCCACCATTTTATTTTATTCAAAAATGTTTGTTCTTTATTCTATAAACCAGAATATTGCTTTAATCTTCTTTTGGAAATCAGGTTAAAAGCCGAAGAGTCGCCAGAAACATAACAACGGGTCAATATTTAGCTTGTATTTCCAAAAGTTCTTTACAGCGGTCACTAGGAAAAGAGAATGATATTTTTGCAGATTTGTGAGTTTGCATGTGGATTTTTTTTATCACAAACCTTTGAATCTTGTCAGCACGTTGATGTTTTTTGTGTGTGTCTTCTTCAGTCGTGTGTTTGTGTGTGTGTGTGTGTGTGTGTGTGTGTGTGTGTGTGTGTGTGTGTGTGAGAGAGCTCACACAAATTGCGTTTTTCCCCCCTGAGCTTCTCCCTTTGAAGTCTGTGGGAGATCCTTTCCGTTCTTCTCTCGTCTTGATGGGAGAGAGAGAGAATAGACAGGTGTTCAAAGACACCCCTCCACTTTCTGCCCTCTCCGCTGCCCTCCATCTCTCCATCGCACTATTCATGCCTCCTGTTCATTCTTCTTCACCCAACACACACTTCACGTTGCTTCCTATGAGTTCTCTTTCCCCTTCCCCTCTTCTTTCTTTCCTTTTCTTTTGCGCAGTCACATAGAGAGAAAAAGCATTATGAATATTTTAACTTGCAGAAATGTCACTGAAAGAGGACAGAAAGAGAAAAAGATAGAGTGTAATGATTCAAGTGCTGTGTCTATTTCCTGGAGTAAAACCATGTGAATGTGGAAAAATGGCTTGAGGGATATTTATAACCGCTCAATGCCTTTCCCTCGCAACATACTTTTCAAATCTAAGCAAATAAATCATTAATATTTGAACCTTTTACCATGGCAAAAAGAGAAGTATAGCTGTGCACAGTCTGTATGAATTGTTAATGAGCCAGACAATTGTATCACTCAAATTAGCTGCAAATTGAAGACATTAACACATTAATCAGAATCAAGATGTTGTCTTTTGTCTGTCTAGCTGGCAGAAGATGGAATATAGCACTATTATTTAAATGACTAACAATTTAACATGTGTTTATTATGCACATCTAGAATAAATGTTTTATGTTTCCTGTTTTAGAATGATATCTGTATTCGTTGAGAGTGGGTTTGTGTGTGTATAGAAATCTAGAGGTAGCTTTGAAATTGTATGGATTGTTCTGACCCAATTTTTCCCTGCATAATTGCAGGAATATGTCATTTTTAGAGTGGTATTTATCACAGGTGTGCAGTGTGACTGCCGATGCCCATAGGCTTTTTATTGTGCTGCTCTCTTAAATTTGTGCTCAACACACAATCCGCTTTCTGCCTCAATATATCAGTGTCTATTTATGTTTACTGACAAATAGGAACTGCCCAGGATTCACTGGTGTTGACTGCCCATATCACAATAGCAGGGCATCTGGCAGAAGGCACAGAATGTGTGCTGTAGAGTGAGAATATATATGATCTATCATGTGCACTTTCTCTCTCCCTTTCTAAAAATATGTGTGGGGGAGGTTGGCTTAGCTGTGGGTTGGGGACTAATGTGTCCCCAGAGGTCAGATAAATTTGGCAGAATCTCCTTTTAGGGAGGTTGAGGATGCCGTCAGTTGAATATTTTTTTTATTTATTTATTCAGGAAATGCAATAAAGTGTTTTAAAGTTAGAGTTTGAATTTAATTGTTTAATTGTCTAATTTAATTGTTGTGTGGGCGATATACCGGTAGACACGATTAACCGGTAGAAATTTGTCAACCGGTAGAGATTTTGGACTATCGTTTCTACCACGGTTACACACTCACATGACGTTGCTGTGCTACGTTGTCATGAAAATCTCTCACTGCTATTGACTAATTCACTTTTGTAACTTCAATAAAACTTGTCATATATAAAACAGTCATTATGCTTTTCATCTTTGATCAAGGAATGATTCCCTGTTCTGATGTGGAATATATATATATATATATATATATATATATATATACACATATATGTATATATACTGTATGTATGTGTGTGTGTGTGTGTGTGTGTGTGTGTGTGTGTGTGTGAGTGTGTGTGGTGTGTGTGTGTGTGTGTGTGTGTGTGTGTGTGTGTGTGTTACTTTCATCATAAAGTCTGCTTTAGTTTGTAATAATCAAAGAAGAAACATTCACCTGAAAAAGCCATCTAGCAGCACACCTTGACTCACATTCACTCTCTCTTGTTGATTGAGCAATCAGTATGATAATTCAAGACAAAATGCAGCTTAGTGAAATGTCTTCACAATAATGTTTAATTGAAAATTCTGGCACACCTGAGTTTTATGCGCACAGACTTGCCTGTTTGGCCCCTTCTTTGGTAGAAAAGCAAAAAGGGCGTAAAATACTCCCAATGTTTAATTATTCCAAACGAGCCTCTGGGAAAATCTCAAGGGTTTTAATTAAGCCTGAATAAAAGTTATGTAAATTACATGTGAACGTAGCAGGTTTCTTTCCCTCTTTTCAAAAATAAATAATTTTATTTATTTTTTGAATGAAGCAAAAAGAGACTCAGTTTTGTATGCACTGATGGAAAGTTGCTGTTTCCATCCTCATTTTTCATTCATTCTGCTTTTCTTTATCAATTTCCTTGTACGATACTCATATGTTTGTAGTTACACTGTGCCCTACACGTCGTCAAATTAATTTTGATAATTCAACTCAGTGTTTATATCTGAGGACGGTGCTGCAAGATTTTTTCTATTTGGTGTTTATGGGTCTGGTGCTGAAAATGTGAACAAAAACATGAAATATGAAAAGTGTGAATCTCCCCTAAGACCTGGTTGTTTTCCATGCAGCTTTAATGCATAGTAGCCATGTATGAATTTTTTAAGTATGCATTTGCTCTGCATAATAATAGATGTTTGAGCATTTCAGTGTTTTACTGCATTGTTTTATATGCAAGCCACACATTCATACTAGAGATAGGAAAAATAATGTGTTTATTTTTGCTATTCATATTGGCTGTTTAACACATTACAAATAATTAACATAATTAATGCAGACTCATAATTAATGCAGTTTTTCTGCTCACGGCGGCTATGATTATGTTGTTGTTTTTTTACCATTTCCTGTGGTGTTTTATGCTCATGCTATTTGCCTGTTGCATTCCGAGTTTGGCTACTTGGTTGATGAAAATTCATCTCCAAAATTAAGACACACAGATGTAAGTGTGGATAGATGAATCAATACTTATATTGCTAACGTGTGTAGAGAGGACAGTGGATAAATATAATTGTGTTGCGAAGATATAGCTTCATGTCCATTTTTGCACAAACTTCATCAAATTCGTTAACACGCTTTACGAAAACGGTTTGTTATATCAAAAAGCTTTTGATAACTTTTTACCAGAATGCTATAAAGATGATCTGAATTTTTATGAATTTTGGACAAACCGTATAGGACAAGTTCCAAAAAGTAGATTTTTTAAAAAATTTAAAATTGTGAAAAATCTTGACCTGTAGAAATTTCAATTTTGATATGAATTCGACTCTGCATGAGTGAAGGAATCAGAGGAAAAAAATAATTTTGCTTTTAGATATTACGGTTCAAATATTATTAATATAAATGTGCAAATTTGGCCTATTGATGGCGCTAGAGAGTTTGAGAAAGAGACTCCAAATTTGCTATAGTTAATATTGAGACTGTCCTCTATCTGTGTGCCAGATTTCATAACTTTCCCGCAAGCAGTTCTATGGGCTGCCATAGACTTCCAGAGCAGAAGAAAAATAAAACTAACAGATACAATAGGTGCCTAAGTACCTTCAGTGCTAAAACATTGAGTTAATTTTCACAAATAAAAGCAAAGCTAAAAATACTTTTATTTTAACTGGTATATGCAATGATCATTGCAAGTCCATAAACATTATTATTTGAATATATTAATTAAATTGTTGTAAAGGATCAACAAGAACAATATCTGATCATTTGCAGTTGGCTTACTAAATGTTAAAATTAAAATGTATTCTTAAATTGTTGGAATTAGTAATTTTATGCTCAAAATCTTAAAAAACTAAAAATCCATTTAACAAAGGTATTTGTATTGGCAGTATAGACCTGATAATACTTAATAGTACTTAAAAAAGTACAATTAAACAAATATCTAAAAAAAACTTTATATTGACTCTACATTTATTTGGGTTAAAATATTAAAATATTCACAGCCCTAATTCATACTTTACATTCATAATCCAATTATACTTCCTATGACTAAAAATAACCTTGAAATTAATTGTCTTTCTCTGTTTCTCTCATCAGGATTGAAACAAATCCATGCCCTCTCTATCCAAGGAAACTACGAACTGCGCATAGATCTTGAAGATTTCGAGAACAGCACAGCTTTTGCACAGTATGGTGTGTTTGGAGTTGGACTGTTCTCTGTTGACCCTGAGGATGACGGTTACCCCCTCACCATCGCTGATTACACCGGAACTGCAGGTACATACACATATTTACAGACCATGGATCAATATCTTCAATATTGTGTAATTAGTATGCCTTATTTAAATCACACTAACTTTGAAAGACCCGGTATGCAAATCAGCTAGCATGATTAAATCTTTGTTAACAATAATAAGTGCTTATTCATTCAGATAATTGGTCCATTTCAGTGCTTGGTGGCATAGACAGAATAATCATGGCACTTAATTCACTCTTTAGTCACTTCTAAGCCGCAAACAAAACATAGCTCTATCATACATTCTCTGCAACCCTAGTGAAAAATAAATATACTTAATTGTATTTTAAATATATTTATTTAATGGTAAGTATGCTAAAAATAGATTGACATACTAACTGAAAATGCATTCTAAATGTAGTTATTTCATGCTTTCATCAAGCACAAACTTAGTGCACTACAAATTAATTTGTAAAATACTATACTTTTTACAAATGTATTTGGGGAAGGATGATATATATATATATATATATATATATATATATATATATATATATATATATATATATATATATATTAAGGGTGTCAACGTTAACGCGTTAACGCATGTGATTAATCTAAAAATTTTAACGCATTAATATTTTTTTAATGCAAATTAATCATTTGATAAGGTTTGACCCCAACTTCTTCCCGTCATCGCAGCGCGGAAGGTTATCTATCATTGTGTGATGAGGGTACAGTGCCAGTGTTGCCAGGGTAGCGGCACAAGTGGCCGTGGGCTATTTTGGAAATACAGTCACGGGAAAAATTACAGAGCCGTGGGTTGCGGTTATTTGGGCTACTTTTATAATCTACCGCGGCTGCCCAAAGTGTATATAGACAAATAAAAATTAAAATAGATCATTTTACTAATGTGTATTATACTTGGAATGTATAACTGGTAACTTAAGAACGGAGAGGCAGTTGTAACATCACAAACAACGTGAGTTTCAGCCAGAGCATACACAGCAGGAATAAACATGGCAACAGCCACTATAGATTATATAAGATAATAAACACACGATTACGATAGGATATGGTTTTTATGTGATTTTCTTGAGATGAATGTGTACATCTGAAATGCTAATTTTTCTTTTATGCCAAAAATCATTAGGATATTAAAACCTGTTAACATGCACCAGGATGCCAGCGCACTGAACGCTCTTTGTTTGCTCTTTGCTTGCACATGTCATTGTTTTCAACATATCGAAATTATTAATATAATTTCAATTCATATGACACCGTCATATAAATCCGCAGCATAGTGCGAGACCATCAAACCGCCAAAACATTTAATTGCATTTTACATTAACATTTCTGCAGTTCATTGAGAGTTGAAGCGTGCAGAGACAATGGGCAAAGATGTTACGGATGGTTTTATTCCTTCCGCATACACTGAAACATAAGCAGTACGTTCACATTCCACCAACTAATGGAACTGTCTGTGTTTTAGTGCATGTACAAGAATAAAACTAATGTTATGCCGGTTTATCCAATTGTTTCCTGCAGCGTTAATGACAGATCATGTCAGGTAAAAGGGAAGCAAAACATTCTGCAGATGATATTTAATGTTGTGTCTGCTGACTTTAACAGCTTCAAGTTTAATGCACTTTTGTGTTCTATACAGGCCGTTTCAGAATTATTTCCACGCACTGCTTACTGTGCCTATATTAAGACTTTTTGGCGATTTGCAGTCTTTAAGTCCATATAATTTGTGCTGTCATTGATGGAAAAAAAACTGTTTACTTATAGTAGTATTTGTAACAGTACAGAAAGACTACAAAGTAACTGCAGTTTTACACAGCGCATGTCTGCTTTGGTGGCACATCTGGAAAAGCGAGGGCACGTGTGTGGCAGCGACCCAGGTTCGAATACAGTCCGCAGTGTTTCCTTCAGCCAATGTTCAAATGTCTGTGTCCAATGTTCCACTGATGTTCTCTGGATAATTGAGTTGACTGGTATGCTGGGGGTGTTAGCAAAAGGCAATTTCTTAAGCTGTGCCATTATTTATAAAGGTTAATTTATTGCATTAGAAGCACACAATAATTGTGCCATTAGCACACTTCAAGTTTACTTGGAATGTCATTGCAATGCATTTTAAAGCCACTAAAAGTAAGGGATAGTATGACCTCAGTTTGTTATTAGTATAATATTAATGTATGTTCAACACTCTTAAAATGTAATTAAATTGCAATTGTAATGTCACCAAAATACATTTTAAGGTTATGCTGAATGAATTCTGCATTTCAAAAATTAAATAAAAGAGTGGATATTTAAAGTGTACTCGAGTATACTTGGAATAGTTCCACTTTAGCACAAACAAGTATATTTAATACAACTTTAGTTGAACTTCAGCACTGCTTTTGGACAACTAAAATGCATTTCGTACAAAATTAGTTGTTCCAATTTATCAGACTTTAAGTAAACCAATTTATAGTGTGCCACAAATATATTTAGTTATACTACAGTACATACGAATAAATTGTACTTAAGCATACAATTTTTTCACTAGGGAAATCACCACACAAAAACAAACACTAAGGCTGGGTATCAATACACATTCCCTAATTCAATTTGATTCTGATTCACAAGCTCTCAATTTGATTCAGATTTGATTCAATAAAAAAATAGTGCTCATTAAAAAGTACCGGCTGATTTGAATGATTTCTATAGTCAGTATGATTCTGACTATACTTGTCACAATGTATCTTTTTTGATCACTGAAAAGAACCAGCTCATTTGTTCATAAATCGGACTACACTGGTCATGTTGAATGTTTTTGCATGCAGTCTGCAAGGGACCATACAATAGCAAGACGTTTCTTATCATTATTTTGTGGTACACTATCTTTTTATTGCATCATATTAAAGACAGACTGCAAAATCCTTCACATCTCAAGTTATTTTTTTGAATGCTGCCATTAAAGAAAAGTTCTTAGAATCTTAACAATTATTATTGGGATTCCAGTCCTCGCAAACAAATGTCAAGAACACACACAAACTTAAAAAAAAAGCTCCTCAGAGTCCAAGAAACAAGTGAGCAGTGAGATAAACAGAAATAGAAAGAGCATTCTGAGTTTGAACTCAAGGGCTGGTGCAGATGAAAACACACAAATTCACCATGAAGAGAGCGTGAAGGAGAGAGGTGAGAGATCTCCTGTCTGTACAACAGGTATATCCGGGCTTGAATTGGATCGTGTCTGTAGCGCTGGTGTCAGGTGAGCAGGTGGTCTCTGCTGGGCAGCGTCTTCGTGCCCTTGAGCTGCTGGGTTTCCTGTTTGCTGCCTGACAGGTCTCCCCTAATCACAGTGCTGAGAATATTATTGTGATCATTTGCATTGAATTTTGACAGGCAGTTGTGCTCTGGGCCGGCCTGGTGGGGCCTAATACATCTCAAAATACAGACAGCGTCAAGGTGACTCCTTATTCACGCCAGCATGTGAGCACAAATAAGCCCACGCATAAGTTTGTGCACATACAGTATGTTTTATGCAGGTTACACATTTATACCGAGCATTTTTAGAGAGTCACATGTGATATTACCACATCACCTGAAGGCTTTCTGAGACGATAGTATCCCCTTGACAAATGAAAAGTGATTCCCAAGAGCATGTGACCAAATCTGAGAGTTTGCAAGGACATGTCTGGGTATAACACTCTTAATGCAGAAATGTCAACGGCAGCAATACAAGTATTTTCTGTGGGCTCCGTGCGACCCTAGTGTGACTAATGGCTTATTCCCATAGCTGCGGACAAAATCTGTCAAGCTTGAATGACGCGCGTTTCCGCTGGGAAATTGAGCGCCGGTCTGGGATCCGTTTCTCTGCGTAATGTCTTTGACATTATTGAGTAAAACTGACTGCGGATCAGAAGATTGGAGATCTTCAAGGTCATGGGCTGTTAGAGAAGAGGAATGGAGGTTTAGAGCTTTCTTTCTGGAAACGTTATCCTTTTCTGTGCGTCCCTTGTATTTTAAGCTGGATGAAAGGTTAAACTCAAACTGGTTCTGAACGAATCCCATAGCGGTTTGGAAATACCACCTGACATTTACCTCTATTGTACTCATCCTGGTACACTTTCTTTTTGTTCCTGTCTCTCTCCATCTCCATGGAACATTTTGTTCCAGCTCTTGTTTGGATTATATTCTCTGTTCATGTTGTGCTGACAGGAACAGTTTATAGGGCAACAGACACATCACCACCTGCCCTCCTGCCAAAATAAATCCAGTGAAGTGGACAGCAAGCAGGATGGCTTTCCAAATCCCCCTTTCAGCCACAGAAGTGGGGAAGGTTTGTTTCTGTTGGCCAACAACACCCAATGTCTGTTGCCATCAGATAAGACTGACGCTACAAGATACTTCTTGAGGGAAGAAGATTTGTCATTGACCCACAAGTTGAACCTTGCCTCACAGAATTCTGAAAGAATTTTGGATCTCGAAATACTTGCCTGACAGAATAGCTGTAATAAAAAGAAGCTGCAAGATACAAATCTTCTTTACTTGTCAAAATAACAGAAAGCTGCAGCACATCCATGCCATCATCATTCAGAGATATGTGCATGTTTATCTACTGATGTACCATTGTAGTTCAGTCAAACCCTTTAACTAAAATATAAATTAATGCATGCATGGGTGAGGTTTCAACCCTTTGATGGCATGTTATCATATTTATTGTCTCTCCTTTCTTACAGCTTACGTCATTTCATTAATATTTTGTACTTGTTTTGTAACTTTCTATGGAGATTATCCACATCATTGTTGCCTTCAGCTTTGAAAACTGAAAATCACTAGTGAAATTAATTGAAAATACACTTTTAGGAAAATATCTTATTAAGTGCAAACAACAACACATTTCAGCTAATTATGGAGTAGCACCTTATACACGTTTGTGCATGAGTTCTTTAAAGAGGATCATCAAAAAGTCAATGGTGAGTCATCCAATGCAAAAAGTTGAGGTCTTGAAGGATGGAAGTGTGAGGGACAGAGACAGGAACAAAGCAAAACACTCTGTATGCATAAATCACACCCAAATGAGATAAAATGCTGAAAATGCTTTTATCTGAGAGAGATGAGACGAGTTTGCTTATGTATGCTAACTCGTCTCATGTATTCCTGGGCATCTAGAGTTGTTTGTGTGAAATGGTTTTCTGTGATGATTTTCACAGCATTATTTCTAAAATCACACAAATCAGCTCTGTTGCAACTTAAACACACATTAACATTTAAAAGTTTGAGGTCAGTAAGATTTTTTAAATGTCTCGTATGTGCACCAAGGCTGAATTTATTTTATCAAACATACAGTAAAAACAGTAATACTGTGAAATAGTATTACAATTTAAAATAGTTTTTGTTTTAATATATTTTAAAATATAATGTATTCCTGTGAAGGCAAAGCTGAATTTTTCAGCAGCCATTACTCCAGTCTTCAGTGTCACATGATCCTTCAGAAATCATTTTAATATGCTGATTTTCTTATTATTATCAATATTGAAAACAGTGCTGTTTAATTTTTTTGGGGAAATCATCTTTTTTCAAGATTCTTTTATGAACAGAAAGTTCAAAAGAACAGCATTTTTATCTAAATCTTTTGTTCGATTTTAAATGTATTTTCCTGTTACTTTTGTATCTTTTATTAAAGTGTTCTTGCTGAAAAAGAGTATTAATTTTAATTAATATTCTGCTGTTTTTCATTTATTTTTGTGTGCATTTGTACACAGGAGATTCATTGCTTAAGCACAATGGAATGAAGTTCACCACAAAAGACAGAGACAACGATCATTCGGAGAACAACTGTGCTTCGTTCTACCATGGTGCCTGGTGGTACCGCAACTGCCACACCTCCAACCTGAACGGCCAATACCTGCGCGGACAGCACACCTCTTACGCCGACGGGATCGAATGGTCGTCCTGGACCGGGTGGCAGTACTCGCTAAAATTCACAGAAATGAAAATTCGGCCAACGCGCGAAGAGCGAGAAAGCAAGTAACCACACAAAAAGTAAAATTTAAATGTAAGGAAATTTTTTTTTTTTTTTTAAAGACTTGAATATGGGACTTACGGTGTGGAAAACAACAAGGACAGTGGTTGTTGCTAATCTGAAAAAGAGCTTTCTGTTGTCCTGTTTATAAATTTGGCAGAAAAGTCGCACTGTTGTGTGGCCGTGCTGTAAGTCCTTCCCTCCATATGACAATGTCTTTATCATCAGGCCTTGAAGTTTCTTTACACCCTAGCTGTCGGATCTCAGCTCACCCCTGCACTGACTCAATACTGTGAGTCACACTTCGGTTCTGACAAAAATGACACTGAATCAAGGATCCTGTTATCTTCCCACCGGTTAGGGAATGAATTAATGGAGAACTATGTACGACAATGAAATGTTGGAATGGTTCCTTCTGTCAGCAAAGCCCGGTTCCGTTCTCCCTCTTATTGTTTAACACGCAATTAATACTCCAAACACACATGCCGAGGCCAAATCTCCACTAAGTCTTCATGTTTGAAGAAGGAGATTAGTACAAAAGAAGAAAGTGTGGAAGATGGGAGGGAAATGAGAGAGAGAGGCAGTCAAGGAGGAGAGCAGTGCAAAGGTTTCTGTGGGAGTTTGTCTCTCATCTGTCTGACAGGCCATTAGTGAGCATATTGGCCACTTTGTCTGATCGCCATTGCCAAGTGATCATCAGCCAGGCTCTTCATCTCGCACATACGCAGATGGAGGCTGTTTATGTGTGTCTGTGAGCGAGATAAAAGGAAAATGTGATATTGTCTCGTCTCCTTCCTGAGCGTGCGTTTCTGACTCAGCACAAGTTTGAGTGTTCTCGAGGAATCTCTTTATTGGCCCGACAAGATCGCTCGAGTGTGTTTACTTAGCACTCATACACACGTCATTTGTTCACGCACGCCTTTGGATGCTGTGTTGCAATGCTAATTTAAACAAGCTGCCCTGTCCTCTTTTATGTGCGAATGCTAACGTGTATATCAGCTCATTCACTGCCGTCTCTCTCTCCAGCTCACTTTCCAAAGGTCAGACATCTCGAACGTGAATATTGTGCTGCTTTCCCCTCGTGCTCGAGCAGCGCCCTTCATCTCTCGCCCTTTCTTTCTTCCCTCCTGGTCTTCTTCTCATTTGTTCTCCCTCTGCTCTCCCTTCACTCCTTGGGTTTGGTTTCTTTGGTCCCCTGTGGAAGTGAAAAAGGTCAACATGTCATTTAGTACAATTACACTGCCCATTGTTCTCTTCTTTGCTCTTTTCTGACTTTTTCATTTTCTCTCGCTTCTGTTCTTCCCGCTTCTGTTTTGTAATTCATCTCTCTCTCAACCTAATTATGTTCCTTTTTTTTAAATCCCCATTATCATGATGACAATTTATCTGTACGTTGCTTATATGATGTAATTTTGAATTCAAAATGGAGAGATTTACATATTTAACATGATTAACGCACTAACAAAACTTTTGTTCCCTCCCTTGTTTGTTTGCTTTTTATGTATAAAGATGAGCAGTTTTCATACTGACTTGTGAATGAACTTGTGCAAGTATAATCACTGATTCGTTCATCTTGGATTTTGCAGTTTTGAGTTTTACGTTATAAATGTACCAAGAGCTTTAAGATATGTGTAGATTTCATGTACAGTGTATGTTTTAGAGACTTTTAGCGCATGTGAAATGTTTTCTTAAGGGAAATTGGCAAAAGCACACAAACGAAGCTATAGAAAAGATCCCTCGATGTGTCCTGATAATGCCTGCAGTCATGTGACTGGGATGTAATGGACACTTGTTTTAAATTATGGTCTGTCAGGAGGGGAGTTGAAATCCATTAAACGTATACAAACAAATAATGAGCACATTACTCGAGAAAATATGTGGGAAGATGACTGAAAAAGCAACATTACAGGATGTTGTCAAGACTCTTAAATGGACACGAGTGCTCATCCTTGTCTCTGGAGTCGCCTCTAAGTTTGCACCACTTTAACTACAAATTTGCCTCTGTCAGTTTGTGTCTTTGTTGTGTATTTTCTATTGTACTTTTTTTCTTGTTCTCGCAACTCTGATTTTTCCCCCTCCTCTCATTCTGTGGAATTACATCACAGTCGGCCCCTTTTCTCTGTCACCATTTGCTTCAAAGTTAACCATGCTGCCTGTTCAGCTGTCAATAACGTTTCTCTACTGCGTTGCCATGGTAATGATCCCCTGAACTAAAGCTAACAGGCTGAACAAAGAATGAAGGAAAGAGATGTTAAATGATGTAACTATGTCAAGAAAGGACAAAAAGACAAAAAAGAGTGCACATTATAATGGGACAAATACAGTTTGAAATCATTTGTAATTAAGGGTCTCTGTAAGAATGAGTGTTTGGAAATGTGTGTGTGTGTGTGTGTGTGTGTGTGTGTGTGTGTGTGTGTGTGTGTGTGTGTGTGTGTGTGTGTGCGCGTTACTGAATGAAACAGAAAATATACTTGTAAAGAAAAAAAGTAAATTGTTATTTCAGTGTATGACATTGGCTCTTCATATTGTGTGCATATAAAAAAAAGTTCAATAAATAACATATAAATAAATTGATTTCTGCAATGGCACTGCATGGATTTTGAGATAACATATGCGTCTTTTCTGTGCATCCATACACACATCCCTCCATTTCCAGCAGGAAATCTTTTCATCACCCTCTCCAGCTGTTTTTAATACTCACAGGGCGTTCGCTCTCAACACATTACACTTCTCACACAGACTCAGGGTTTGTGATTGCTCCCTATGGATGCGTTTCCTCAAACCTTTGCTCTATAAATAAGTCTAAATTTGTTTCTGGTTGAATCTGTATGTGTGGTTTAAAGCAATTGGCAACTGCCAAAGAACATCCTGTTCCCATTTCCCAGTTTTAACAGACTGTGTGTTTCTGTGTCTGTCTGTTTGTCTGTGTGTATGTGTGTTGCTGGATATGTGTGTTTGTGTTTTGAGGGAGTTAAAGTGGATGAGAAAAGATGGAGAAAGATGGCTGCATGGATGTGTGAGTGGGAATGATAGAGAGCAGCACATGGGATTGCGTGTGAGTTCACTGCTGAATGTGCTGGTCCTGTTTTTGCTGCAATAATGGCAACTCCCCAGTGAAGACACCAGCACAAGAGATGAGCAATGAAATGTAACCTAATGGCCATTTTTGCTCAAAAGTGCAAATGAAAGTGACACAAACATTGGCAACCAATGTTTGTGTTTTATTTTTTTAAGATTAACTTTTTTTTTTTTGAAGGCATAGCTATCCAAAGATTTTATTTCAAAAACAGCATCATAGCTATTTTAAATGATGTTTTTAAATCTGTATTTAACCTCAGAATGATCTTAAATAAGTCTGATTTGGTGGTGGCTGTGATTTAAAATGTAAATATTTTAAATTAAGTAAAGGATTTCGAAAGTCTGACATCAGTGTTGAGTACTACCGTATGGTTAACCCTGCCTGGTTTACATGTTTGAAAATGATTAACAATTCAAAAACATTAGAAATTTAGAAAAGTATTTAAAAAATAATCAAATGTAATCAGTTACATTACTATAATAATAATTGAAATAGTTACACTACTTTTTACATTTTAAATAGGGTAACTTGTAATCTGTAAACTATTACTTTTCTAAAGTAACCTTCCCAACACTGTATATTTACAAAGACTTGTGATGAATGAATTGACAAGTCAAAGTCTCCTTTTTATTACTTTATATTTCAGTATAAAGGATGGTTTTAAATGTCAATGCTGTTACCATTTTGTTGTTGCTGTTGTTGTTTTCCACTGTGAACAGTTGGTAATTGAAAATGCATTAATATTTGCATTAAATTCTCTTTCTAAGAAGTACCTTGTAGTTTTGTAACCTTGAGCACAAGACAAGCAATGCCAAATTGTGTGTATATTCAACTATATTTAGAAATTAATGTTTATCTATTGATGAATGTTTAAAAATCTTACCGAAAAAATACTGTCTACTATCAACTTTATTAACTGAAGTGAGAGAGAGAATGGTTCTTCAGTGAAGTAGTGAGTGAAGTTTGTGTTGGATGACAGCAATATAGATGAGAAGGGGTGTGTTAACTGTACGAGCCGCATGTCAAAAACACATGAAAAGACAACAGTTTTCTTTGTTCTCTTGAGATATGCATGCTTTCTCCTTGACAGACCAGAACGTTTGTTGTGATACTGCATTCATAAAGGAATAGATGTATCATTCAAAAATGAAAAAAAACTTTAAACCTCACACACATACACATCTATGCCCATATAAACTAAAGGTTACACATCAAAAGGTGTTTTAGGAATTAGTTAGATTTAGTAGAGACAATGAATCATTATCCAGCATCTCATTGTTTCACTATCATGACCTTTTCGTGTTCACACTGAATCCAGTTTTATTGTAGTATGACTCCAGTTTTGTAGGTTGCAGGTATGAAGGCTCTCTGATTGCTGCCTTGCTCTGCATGTGTATCTGTGATTTTGCCGTTGGGATGATGAGAGGAAAGGAAATGTCAGAGGAAAATTAAAGCGATTTTATTACCATGGCAGCTCCCTTTATGTCTTGCAGACCCGACGCCTGTGCATGAGGGAACCTACATTAGCATAACAATCAATATCTCCGTGTAGAGGGAGTGAGGGAGTTTTATTATTATTATTATTATTTTAGATTGAGTGTCGGTTTCCTTCACTCCAGATTTACCTGCTGGCTGTCTCTGTGGCAGAGGTAAATGAAGTCAATCATGGCGAGCACATCAAAAATGATTTGTGTGTGAGTGTGAGTGTGTGTGTGTATGTGTACATTCTATGTATTAACCTATCTCTCCTTTCCTTCTCAAACTCACTTTTCTTTCACTTCCCAAAGAGAAGAAAACAGCAAGATTAGTTAAGCATTGGTGAATCTCAAGATCTGTAAAACAGTCACATTTGCAAGCCTGTGACGCATTTGCCACAATCTTGAGAACCCTGAGAAGAAAGCTCAAAAATGATGCTGAATATTCATGAAGGAGTTTAGTTATATTCATTCAATGAGTATTCACATGATAAATGCATAATTATGCTTCTAAAAACCCACTTTAAATGCATTTTAATCCACTCCCGGTCTTTTCTTTTACTCCAAATGCACTTGTTTTTCCAGGTATTTCATAATTAATAGTTTGATGAAGGCCATTGTTCAGCCACAATAAATCTGCTGCATGTTTTTCGTCATTTCAAATATTTACAGCAGGGGTTGCTTGGCTGGCTTTAATCAGTCTCAAGAGGTAAAAAGTAACAGTTTTTTATCAGTCTACCTGGAAACAAAGTTGCTAAAAAAGACATTTCTAAATGTCTATTTCAACTGAATACTGGTCTTTTAAACTTCATATCAATTAAAGAAACCGAAAAAAAATGACAGTTTCCATGCAAATATTAGGCAGCAAAACTCTTTTTAACATTTTATAATAAGAAGAAATGTTCCTTGAACAGTCAGCATATTAGAATGATTTCTGAAGGATCCCGTGGCAGTAACAGTATTACTGTTTTTACTGTGTTTTTGACCAAATAAATGCAGCCTTGGTGAGAATAAGAGATGTCTTTTAAGAGATGCCATTTAAAAAAAAAAAAATACGGACCCTAAACTTTTGAACAACAATGTACAATACATATTGTCTGTGAAATAATCATATAGTAATAGTACTTATTACCTTTGGACAGGAATTACACAGTTCTATAATCTAATTCAAATAAACTCACCCCTAAACGCCATGTAAACCGTTGTTGGTCGCTATAGAGTCCATGTCAGTCAGCTGGTTTCTTCCTCTCTAAGGAAGGTTGTTGGCTAGAGTAAGCTGCAGTGTGGTCAGACCTTTTGCTGTTTAGTTAAATGTCTGGCTATGCAAGACTGACATCTTAGTGCCGGTTGTACTGTATTCCTGCAGGACACTTGGGGCAAGAACAGAGAATACAGATGAGGTGCAATCGCTTTAGGTGTTTGTGCTGTTGTTTGTCGCTTCATGGAGGATGATGTCATTAAGGAACAAAAAAGTAACTGGATTGACAGCGAAATTGTGAAGAAGAAGAAGACTAAAAGAAACTAAATGTCATTAGTTCCTGTATGTATGCGTGTGTGAGCGTATCTGTATGTGAGGACAAAGAGTAACTTTCCGACTTAAACCTAATCATGCTCACTGTAGACTGTTTATTGTCAGCATCAGCGATTGCATGTGTTTTCTGCTATTTAGAGCGTTGCCACCCACTGGCAGCTCTGATGCTGGCACAGAGAACCAAAGCTGCCATTACCACTTCAGTGAGCAGTCTAGTCCATCTTTAACCCTTTTATGCCTCAGCGGACCAGAACCATTTCAACAACAGCCCTGCACTAAGACATTCATTTTGAAAATGTTCTCCTAAGATGTTTATGGTATATGTTTGTTTCAGTGAATGACAAAACAACATGCATGGTGTTGTGTTGTGTAAGAACTGATAAACAGAAGACTGCTGATTTCCTCCACAGTGAGTAGTCCATGAGTGATTACTGTTGAGCCCTTGAGCAAAGCACTTAACCTCGGGTTGCTTCCAGGGGGACTGTCCTAGTAATAAGTGAACTGTAAGTCACTTTGAATAAAAGTGTATTTTACTTCATAATAACTGAGACAAAACCACTGTGCAAAGGCAAAAGCACAATTTCAAAAATAGTCAAAATTGAATTTGTTACTTAGTCTATAATTTGTCCTGTGACATCAAAACATTTTAGGTTTCCTTTTTTCTTTTTCTTTTCTTTGTTTCTTTTTGGTCCATACCAAATTTTTTGTTGTTACCAAAATCAAGTCACTTTTTCTATAATTTGTCCTTGGACAGCCAACCAAACAGTTTCAGTTCCCCTATATACTTCCATTGTACTTTTTTGTCTGTAGAGATGGAACCAAATGTGTTTGGCTATCAAATTGTTTCAAAGTATCTTCTTGTATGTTTCACAGAAAAATAAGAGAAAGGTATGTAACAATAAGAGGGTGAGTAAATGATGACAGAATTGTCATTTTTGTGTGGATAGTTTCTTTAAATATTCTCATATTTAGAAAAAAATAAAAATAAACAGTGTGAGGCATAGCGTTTATTGCCTTTTACAATTGTAGGGCAGTTTATTGTACAGTTTATCATATTTGTTGTTTTAACTTTTTTATTAAAGCGGATGCCATTTTAAAGTAAAATTGGCTAAAATGAATTATTAACATGACAAAATATTGACTAAATTAAAATATAATTTTGTCAAAAACGATGACTAAATCAATAACTGTTCCACACAGATGAATTACAGTAACTGAAATCAGTAAAGATTTATCTGCATGTGGCATCAAATGCTGTCATGTGATCATCTGCTGCAGCAGGTACCACTGTCAGAGTAAAACAGCTCACATAAAGATGTCTGAAACTTCACCTTCCTGGCACTTTTTAGAGGAAAAGAGAAGTGTATATACATTTGTGTGCGCGTGTGACACGACTGCTATTTGAGCATCCGTCTCCAGCTGTCACGGCTGGGTTTGATGTTCCTGGGGTGACATCCCCCTTCATCTCCCCTGTCACAATCCCATCTCTCTGTCTTGCCTGCACTCACTTCGTTTTCCTTTAACGAGAGGAATGTGTCCATCACGACTTATTCCAATCCTCTCTCCTCCTTTCGTTTCATCACCCCACTGATGTGCTTTCCTTGTCATTAGCTGAACATTTGCTGTGTGGCTCTTGGCTGTGAAAATATGCAGACCTATTAATAAGCAGATGCATGACACGCAGACCAAATGAAGAATTACATGCATTTGAACAGAATATTTTTGCTAATAGCTCACACAATTATTAGTATTATTATTGGGCTGTGGTAGCCTATTAAACTGTGCTGGTAATTGAAAGGTTGTAAGTTCAAACCCATCAAGAGGGATGAGCAGGACGCTTAAAACCAGATAAATTCAGAAAGGCTAAACATGTATAATAAGTAGTGGCATGAAAAATGCATTATCGATTTGAACAAATAATATCTGCAAACTACATATACAGTATGTTCTACCATTCAAATGTTTGAGATCAGTAAGTGTTGTTGAAAAAAAAGTATCTTATGCTCACTAAGGCTGCATCAAAAATACAGTTACAATTAATATTTTGAAATATTATTACAATTTAAAATAATTGATTTCAATTTGAATATATTTTCAAATGGTATTTGTTTTCCTGTGATGGCAAATCTGTATTTTCAGCAGCCATTTCTCCAGTCTTCAGTGTCACATGATCCTTCAGAATTTTTTTAATATGCTTGATGATATGGTGCTCACAAAATATTTCTTCCATTTATTATGGCACATTTGAGTGCTTTTTTCACTCTTATTCTCATTCATGTCCTTACCAATAGCAGATGAGAATGAAGGTTGAATTGGAAAATCTAGGTCAGTAATCCTTTTTAGATATGAGACTGTTATATTGATTTAAGTACATTTATTTTAATATTTGTAAAAGCAAAACTCCTAAAATGTGTGTTTGACACTGATAAAATATAACCAAATCCAGCTTCATATTGTAATAGTCTTGTGCATGTAAACATGGTCAAAGCTCTTCATAAATTTTTTAAAATGAAATGGGCAAAGAGAGGTTCAATGACCTCGCTATGATTTCAAATGAAAATGAATTCATGCATGAACTGCCAGATCTCAATAGGAAAATCACTGCCAAGTTTGCACAAATGAACAATCAACTGCAATTTCTCTTTATTTCAAGTCACCATTTCACGGGTGAGTCACTCTGATTTCATTCAAATGCATTTCAAGTTATTGCTTTTAAAGTGTTTTTAATGATTTGTCTTTTGCCAATGTTCAATATTTAGATTTTGGTATACATTTGTTCATCAGTTATGAGATCATATAAACCACCTTAGGCCAATGTGGATATTTCCAATACTTAATCCACATTCAGTTTATGCTTACTATGAAATAACTAATGCCATTTGTGAGTAACTCATAGAGGGTTAGTCAGCTAATTGAATGTACCCTACCAGAAAAAAAAAAAAAGCCTGGAGATGCCACTGGTTATAAGTGTTGCTATGGTTAAAATCATCAGCTAAATGACTAAATAGTAGACTAATGACTATTTCATTAATTCTGCCCTGCTGGGTGTCTTCTATCCGTCTGTATTACACTCTTTAATGCTCTAAATCTCATCCATTCTGTTACGAGTGTCAGTTTCTGAGGTCCTGAAGGACATGAGCTAAAATGCTGGAACAGCGTAGGCTTTTCACAGCTGGTAGAGGAAGAACTGAAGAGTGAAGCGAATCTGCCACGTGAACAGCACAGCGGCAGTAGCTACAAATGGAAAGTGAGTGATAACAAAGGGGAAAGGTGAGTGTGCCTGTTCATCCATCTTTGTGTGCTTGTGAGTGTGTAATGCCGACATGGGTGCTTGACTCCATGATTGATTGCTGTCATGGTTTTGATCGTATCATTATGATACTCTCATTCAGTCATTTACATCTCCTTTCAGTAAATAAGCGGCACGCTGTGGAAAATATGCACCAATGATGCCCAGGGGGCACTTGTAAGCACATATAATGTTAAAGCGATAGTTCACTCAAAAATCATGCTGTTCCAAACCTGTATGACTTTCTTCTGTGGGTCACATAAGATAACATATTTTTAAAATGCCTGTATGGGCTATAACAGCTGAAACAAAATATCTGCCCTCAGGTCTCATCATCCTCATTAACTAAAAGGAAAAGATGGATTTAAAATAGTGGGCAGGAGAGAGAAATAAAGAGGAAATGTAAGAGGATAGTTTGAGGCAGGAAACTGAAGAAGTGAGTTAATAAAGAAATTCACCACAGGGGCCAATGGTATCCCATCAACACAGGTTAAACCAACAGCATGTGACGGGACAGGCTTCATTTCCCTTATCAGTAAAGGTGCTTTTGTACGTCAGAAGGACCAAGAGAAAGCGAAGAGAGGTGTTTGAGATTATAGGTCTTCAAAAACAGTCTCTATATCCACAATCATTTCATTATTTATTAAGAAAATGACTATTGATGTAGACGCCTGAGTCACTTTGAGGCAAAATGAGTTCCTGGTCTCTGTGGACCCAGAGACTGAAGTGTGTGTTACAGAGGATGATATATTTTGCTTGCAAATAGGTTTGATTCTCTGAGTCTTAATGTGTGTTTTTGCAGAATGTTGACTTTGAAGCTGAAAAATTGGTTGCACCTCTACACAAGACAGGTTGCACACACTTGGGATATACCGGTCTCTTATTGAGGGTGTACTGAGTTAAATCAACTTGAAAACAATTCAAGCTCGATTCCTCATGGAGACAATGTGTGGGGTGCTTGTGTGTTTGTAATTGCAGGATGTTGACTTAGTGAAGCTGAAAAATTGGTTGCACTTTACAGTGTCTACACAGGTTAGACAGGTTGCACAGGTTAGTTTTCACTTCAAGCAAAATACCTAAAAATATCAAATAGTTTAAATAGTAAATTATTTATATACCATTTTTATTTGTATTGAACTTTGGATGGAAAGAAGTCTGTCTATATGCTCACGAAGCGCTGCAGTGATCTGTTGAATCCATCTTACACTATCCTCGGATAAACTCTAAAAAATGACGAGTTAGCTAAATTTCAACAGCGCCACATTTGCAATATATTAGAGAAATTGGTTATTTTATTAAATACAATAAAATAACGTTATTAAAAAAAATTATGTTTTAATATATTTTAAAATTTAATATATTCCTGTGATTGTAAAGCTTAATTTTCAGCAGCCATTACTCCTGTCTTCAGTGTCAATTTCTTATGATTATCAATCTTGAAAATACCCTAGTAAAAAAAAGCCTATGCCATAATTTATTATACATTTCATACCAAGTATACTTTAAATCCATTAACAGATTTATTGACATATCACTTAAGACTTACTCAATTAAAATATAATTTATAATTAAACTTTACCTTAAGTATTTCTTTATTGCACAAGGCACATTTTTATACTTAAAATGTGTTTTAATAATACTATTAATAAGGATTGTATGATCCCTGTATCAGTCTTTAGATGCAAGATATTTAAAGTGTACCTACAGTGTCCTCCACTAATATTGGCATTGGTGAGCAGGCATTGTTCTGTGTGTGCTTTCTCTAGTTCATGTTGTTCCCAATTATTGCAACGTCATTTTCATGTGTCCATGCCTAGTTTTGATTCAGAGTTACAGAATCGCTGATCCTTCTTCACAGCTCCATGTTAGCATGTTCATCACTCATCTACAGGGTTCAGGTCTGAAATGAATGTGCTCAGTGACCCGTGTACGGTTGTGGCCCATTGTAAGATTTCTTCAGTCTTATTGATTTTTTTATCTGTTGGTATTTGATAGAATCCATGATGCCATCCAATGTGTCTGTCAGTATATTTCATTGTTGTACTTTTTATCCCTGTGTGTCTGTTTGCTGCTAGCTCTCATCTGAGCATTCCCCCCGTGTCTGACAACTGAATATGCCTGAAACCCTCCCCCTGCCCTGCCCTGTTCCCTGCCACTGCGTGCCTGTCCCTTGCCCTGCCTTGATGTGTTCATTAAAGACTATTATTTGAGTTTACGTCCTCGTCAGCGTGTTCCTGTTTCCTCCTCGTGTGTGCACCGTGACATTAATAAGGATTATATGATCCCTGTATCAGTCTTTAAATGCAAGATATTTAAAGTGTACCTAGTTGCAATAGTTACACTTTAGCACAATCAAATTTAGTTGGACCTCAGCCCTACTTCCACACAATTAAAGTGCATTAAGAAGAATTTAAGAATACCAGTTTAGTATACCAAAAGTACAATTGCAGGGTATTTTTATTAAGCGCATAAATATGTTAAAGTAATTGTAGTATGCTTAGCATGAAATAAATATTTTTCAAATACATTTTAGTATATTTATTTTTCACTAGGGTAGCTACAGCAAATTTTTGCTGATTTATTGCTAATATGAAATATGTTATTGGAATAACTTATCTTTTGAGATTAATTCTTTCTCTATTCAAGTAGATAGCAGCTGTATTAGTATTAACAAGATGGCTGGCGAATGAGCTGACCTGCTTTAAAAGGATTTTGCTGTTACTCACTCCTGGACTCTCAGCATATGCAATCAAGCTTCTGCAGCTGATCCGGGCACCTGCTAACTGGCCAATATTCAACATTCATAGATACATGTAGCACCTGAGCTCCACTCCCTACACTGGCTTCCATTCCTGCTTGTATCAAGTTCAAAACCACTGTCTTGGCATGCAAAGCATTTAACAGGCAATAACCACTTTACATACAGCTAATGCTGAAATCATCCTCTTTTGCCCAATATGTTTATGTCATCCACTCTCAAATCTGTGCCTATGGATACTGCATAACATTGCATAATGCATTAATAATGTAGGGGTAATGATGAATTAACTATTAACCGGTACATAAGAAATACATTACTGTGTGGTTTTTATAAAATACTACAGAGAAAAAAAGTTTTTATACACACTCCCTTTAGACTTCTCATCCTAACACACACATTTACAAACATCCCCCATGGAAACCCACACTCTCATTAACATCTACAAACACTCCAATATAAGTGTACACACATTTTATGAGCTCCACACTTTTTAGGATTCACAGTTAAGTCAGTTTAATCAGATGTGCCATAAAATATGAAAATGCAGTCATATTGTGGATATGAAAAGACTGAGTGACAGTTCACATGGATCACTATGAATGGAGATAACAGCATCTTCTCCATATGGATCACCCACCTAAAAAAGCTGACACGGAGCAGAACTTGTAGTTTAGCCCGTTCTTTCCCAACCCAGCAATTTGCAAACCATGTATGCATAATTTATGTACATATCCAGGGCTACCAGGAATGAAAATAACAGTTGTGCGTTTATAACCAGATGCATTCAGTGCTACAGTATTTCAACAGTTTTGTAGAAAACAAAAAACTTCAAATACACGCAGCTAATTTCCAGAATAATAATAGTTTTGGAGTTTAAATTAGCAGTTACAATGTCTGGATGATCTGGCATGCAATCAAGTGTACATCAATAAAAAAACTGCTATTTAGTCATCATTGGCTATGTACAACCCTTAAAAGGGAGATTCTAGTAAGAATATGTGCCAGTGACAAGCACAAACACGTATACATACATACATATACTAAATTTAAGAAATACTGCACAAGTAAGACTGCTTTTGTTTTGAATATCTCAAGGCTGTGATTCGGCCGTAAGCACTAGGCCACAGGCCAAGTGCCGCAGGTGATTTTAAACAGTTAAACAGACAAAAAATAATGTTTATTCACTTACATTTTAGACATGATACAGCAGGTTATTTTGTCTCTTTTTTCCTCTGCCAATGACATATATATTCCAAACGAAAAACAAAAACAGAATTAGTTGCTATGTATATCTGAGTAACATAGTAGTGATGTTTTGTTCCTGAATGAATCAGTGTTTTTGAACAAATCAAGTGAGTAAATGATTCAGTGACTCACTCATAAAGGTAGTCACTCAGCATCACCTACATGTGTAACTATATATAGCATGAAGTAAAATGGCAGACAGACAGTTTGTGTGGAACAAACCCAGACAGGTAGATTGATACAAAAGGTGAAAAGTCCCAGTTCTGTCAGTCCTCTTAAAACACTGTTAACACAACCAATCAAATTAGATGACCGGAACTAACTGTTATACAGTATAGTAAAGGTCAATCCTACACACGCATAATGTGATGATAAGAATGTTGTCCTGCTATGTGACTCTAACCTTGTTGCAAAGTTTATTGAATGCCCATAACCTCATTTTGCCTCCGGTATACCAAAGTCAGCTATTTATTCTCTCTCTCTCTCTCTCTCTCTCTCTCTCTCTCTCTCTCTCTCTCTCTCTCTCTCTCCCCCCCCCTTTCTGTGTGTGTGTGTGTGTGGTGTTTTGGCAGATAGCTCTCTCTCATATATTCAAATGAAAATCCACTTACTCCATGGCATTATGTATTCCTTCACAACTTGTACTATACTCATTTACATATTTCTCACAATAATGTACGCTTGTCCTCACCAGAGCCCTAATGACAAACAACACAAATGTGATTGTATGTGTTAGTGTCATTTACTGAAACAGAACAGAGAACGAGTGACACCCAAACCAAGCTGTTAAGAATGTCTCACACAGTCTTTGGCTCGTGTTTTACACTGAGGTCCAAAATACTGAGATGAAGATCAATCTGGGATTCAAAATCTAATTTAATACTGGAATTTTTTTTTCTCAAATTATGCTGGAGAACATGATCATCACGTTTTATTAAAACCAGTGAAGTTTAAGTACTGCTGCCATTAAAGGTGGAGTATGCATTTTTTTTCAAAAACGCTTTAGAAAACGAGTCGGGGCCGAGTACCAAAACAAACTTGTAGCCAATCAGCAGTAAGGGGCGTGTCTACTCATGATGCAGAGAAGAGAGCGCTCATCGGTGCATATGACGGACATTAGCCGAGCCGAGCGACGACAGAAAGATTGAGATGGCGGATAAAAAACAAAAGAGGAAAATGTCTGCGGAACAAAAGAAGACTTATACCATGTGTACACCGGACGAGACAGTTGTCCTGTCAAGGTCTGTCTACACTGGATGCGACAAAGCGACCATTGAAAATCTTTTGAAATTTGTGTCAATATGTCATAAATAGAACGCGGCAGCAGTTTACTGTCGGGGATTTGTCGTGTCGCGGTGCGGCATCCAGCGTAGACAGCATCACTGATGATTATGAGTTCTATAGCACTTTGTCACGCCGCGCCGCTCGCATCCGGTGTAGACATGGTGTTACAAGAAGTAGGACCCGTGTAAATATCGGATCAGCTTTCCAGCACTGGAGAGAACTCAAGGAGCAGGAAGGCCTGCAATCGGGCGCCGAGGTTGCTTTGTTTCTTCTCGATAGGTGAGTAACATTGGTTTTGCTTTGTTTCACAGAGCTAATCGTTGCCGTACGTATGTTTGGGGCGGAGCTATCAAAATAGGGGCGAGACCCTTTTGGGGTAGGGGCGTGTTTGTTTTGGTGATTTCAAATGTCAACATTGGCTTCCAGAAATCACTTACCCCACCTTTAAAGCTATAAAGGATGATGAACCAAACACATTCTATAACTCATGTTAATATTTCAGTCATGCTGAGAATATAATTTGTAAGGAAAAATTTATTAAAAATCTGAAAGAAAAAAAAGAAAAATATGAGGCCTTTTCACTAGTGGTCTCAGACATTTGGACGCCACGTAATGCATTCAGCGCTTTTGCATTAAAATGGAAATAAAGTTGTTTCTACACCACAGGAAGAATTAAAAAAATAAAAATACAGATGAATGGATAAGGACACCTGGAGAGAGATAGGGTAATTATGGACCCATTTTCATGAAGCTCTTTATTCATGCTGAGTCAGTCAGTGCTGGAAATCATGACTGCTGTGTGTGTTGTTACAGAGCTCGATTTACTGCCCGCAAACCACATTGGCCTTTGATACACACACAAAAACAAAAAAGGGCAACAAAAGCATAGCCCTTTAGTTTAACCTTATAATATATGTTCATGACAGTATGTGTGTGTGTGTGTGTGTGTGTGTGTGTGTGTATAGGTAAGATTATATATAGCTAAGATGTTTTAATATTTTTGAAAATCTCTTATGCTCACCAAGGCTGTGGAAAATAAATATACTTAAATGTATTTGAAATATATTTATTTCATGCTAAGTATACTAAATCAAAAAATAGAAAAGGTTGTAGCGCCAAACACTTGTCCATGCTAAATATGCTAAGTATACTACAAATATATTTACAAATTTATGTACTTACTAAAAATACCCTGTAATTGTACTTTTGGTATACTAAACTGGTTTACTTAAAGTCTGCTAAATGGAACAACTAATTTTGAACTTAATGCACTTTAACTATGCGGAAGTAGTGCTGAAGTCCAAATAAAGATACACTGAAATATATTTGATTGTCCTAAAGTGGAACTATTGCAAGTATACTTTAGGTACACTCAGTGGTCGAATTGGGGTGGCTACATTTACACAATGATTACAAAATTTGCAAACAATTTTAAAAGGTTTTTAATTAATGAATAATTAGCCTTATTAAATTAACTATTAATTATAAGCTTTTTTCCTTCCAGGGCCAGAAATGGAGGAATTTTGGTCAATATTGATAATTAAACAATATTTTGCTGAATGTGTTTTTGGGCTGGCACCTTGACTGGTTTAGGCCTGTCATGGATAAATCAGAATCAGAATCAGAATGAGCTTTATTGGCCAGGTATGTTTACACATACGAGGAATTTCTTATAGTGACAAAGCTCCACAGTGCAACAGAATGACAGCAACGGGACAGGACACAGACAACAAAAGAACAATATACAAATAGGCAATGTACAAAATAGCAAAAACACTATGCAATACAGACAATCATGTGTGTACAGGTCTGACATGTGCAAATTTGAAATGGAAAAAAATATATATATATATATTATATATGTATGTGTGGTGAATAAATAATTGTAAAATAGTGTTGTGTGTTCCACGTTAATGTCAAGTGTGCATGAGATGGATTGCTTGGGGGAAGAAACTGTTCCTGTGTCTGGTCGTTCTGGTGCTCAGAGCTCTGTAGTGTCGACCAGACGGCAGCAGTTCAAAGAGGGAGTGTGCTGGATGTGAGGGGTCCAGAGTGATTTTGGTAACTCTGGATAAGTACAGTTCTTGGAGAGTAGGGAGGGTCAGATTTGGTAGCTGAGCTGAACCAGACAGTTATTGATGTGCAGTGGATGGATTCAATGATGGCAGAGTAGAACTGTTTCAGCAGCTCCTGTGGCAGGTTAAACTTCCTCAGCTGGCGAAGGAAGTACAACCTCTGCTGGGCCTTTCTCACAATGGAGTCTATGTGAATGTCCCACTTCAGGTCCTGGGAGATGGTGGTGCCCAGGAACCTGAATGACTCCACTGCAGTCACCGTGCTGTTCATGATGGTGAGTGGGGGGAGAGCAGGGGGGTTTATCCTGAAGTCCACGATCATCTCCACTGTTTTGAGCGTGTTAAGCTCCAGGTTGTTAAGACTGCACCAGACAGCCAGCTCCTTAACCTCCTATCTGTAGGCAGACTTGTCACCGTCCTGAATGAGGCCGATCAGTGTGGTGTCGTCTGCAAACTTCAGGAGCTTGACAGAGGGGTCTTTAGATGTGCAGTCATTCGTGTAGAGGGAGAAGAGCAGTGGGGAGAGAACGCAGCCCTGAGGAGCTCCAGTGCTGGTGGTGCGGGTGCTGGATGAGAATTTTCCCAGCCTCACAAGCTGCTGCCTGTCTGTCAGGAAGCTGTTGATCCACTGACAGACGGAGGTAGGGACGGAGAGCTGTGTCAGTTTAATCTGAAGGGTGTCCGGGATGATGGTGTTAAAAGCGGAGCTGAAGTCTACAAACAGGATCCTCACATAAGTCCCTGGTCTGTCCAGATGCTGCAGGATGAAGTGCAGTCCCATGTTGACTGCATCATCCACAGACCTGTTTGCTCTGTAGGCAAACTGCAGGGGGTCCAGTAAGGGTCCAGTGGAGGCCTTCAGATAAGCCAAAACCAGTCTTTCAAATGATTTCATGACCACAGACGTTAGAGCCACAGGTCTGTAGTCATTAAGTCCAGTAATTTTGGGTTTCTTTGGGACGGGGATGATGGCGGAGCGTTTGAAGCATGAGGGGACTTCGCACAGCTCCATTGATCTGTTGAAGATCTGTGTGAAGATGGGGGCTAGCTGGTCAGCACAGGATTTAAGGCAGGCTGGTGACACACCGTCTGGGCCTGGTGCTTTCCTTCTTTTGTTCTTTATGAAGACCTGCCGCACGTCATCTTCACTTATTTTCAGTGCAGGTGTGGGGGAGAGGGGGGTTGCTGGAGGTGTTAATGGTTGTGTGGAGAGGTGTTCAGGGCGGGTGTGGGGTGTTTTTTTCAAACCTGCAGCAAAAGACATTCAAATCGTCTGCTAGTTGTTGATTCTCCACAGTGCTGGGGGATGGTGTCTTGTAATTTGTAAAGTCTTTCATACCTTTCCACACTGAAGCAGAATCACTGGAAGAGAACTGAATCCTTAGCTTGCCAGAATAATTCCTCTTTGCCACCCTGATCTCCTTTTCCAGTGTGTATTTGGCCTGTTTATACAAGACTTTATACCCCATCCTGTAAGCATCTTCTTTGGCCTGACGGAGCTGTCTGAGTTTTGCTGTGAACCATGGTTTGTCGTTGTTGTAGGTTAAACGAGTCCTGGTAGGAATACACACATCTTCACAGAAACTGATATATGATGTTACAGTCTCTGTGAGTTCGTCCAAATCGGTGGCAGCAGCTTCAAAAACACTCCAATCAGTGAGGTCAAAACAAGCTTTTAAATCTTGCTCTGCTTCAACAGTCCATCTTTTAACAGTTTTTAATACAGGTTTTTCAGATTTGAGTTTCTGCCTGTAGGTTGGTATAAGATGAACTAAACAGTGATCAGAGAGTCCCAAAGCTGCCCGTGGGACAGAGTGATATGCATCCTTTATCGCTGTGTAACAGTGATCCAATATATTACTGTCTCTGGTGGGACATGTGATGTGCTGTCTGTATTTTGGCAGTTCGCGTGAGAGATTTGCTTTATTAAAGCCACCGAGAATGATTAAAACAGAATCCGGGTGTTGTTGCTCAGTCTCTGTGATCTGATCAGGGAGTTTCTGTACAGCTGATCTCGCGTTCGCGTGCGGTGGAATGTAAACACTCACGAGAATGAATGAACAGAACTCCCGCGGCGAATAGAACGGCTTGCAGTTAATGAAGAGCATTTCTAGATCATAACAGCACATCTTCTTTAACACAGTTACATCTGTACACCACCTCTCATTGATGTAGAAGCACGTCCTGCCGCCGCGCGATTTCCCTGTTGATTCTGCCTCACGATCTGCTCTGATCAGCTGGAAGTTAGGAAGATGTAACGCGCTGTCCGGTATGGTATCCTTCAGCCAGGTTTCCGTGAAACACAGAGCAGCAGAGTTTGAGAAATCCTTATTTGTCCGGGAGAGCAGGAGAAGTTCGTCCGTTTTGTTGGGTAGAGAGCGGAGATTCGCGAGATGGATGCTAGGCAACGGCGTTCTTAATCCGCGCTGGCGAAGCTTCACGAGCGCCCTGGCGCGCTTCCCCCGCCTGCGCGACCTGTAGCGTCTAAACAACACCGCAGGTCCGCCAACTATAATGTCCAGCAAAGCGTCCGAGTAATCAAAATCCAGTAAAAGATTTTGTGGTGTGTTCTGCCGAATGTTCAGCAGTTCATCCCTGGTAAAGCTGATCGTGTTTGAGAAACAAAAAACAGGAAAAACAAACAAAAACAGTACAAACACTGGAGAGCAAAGCACAGTAGCTGCCATCTGCGGCGCCATCATGAGCAAGTATATATATGACTATAATATATGACAAATAAATATGATTATAAAACCGCCAGTAGGTGGCAGCAAGTCCCTGTTTTTAAAAAAAATTATTTATTGAATAATTAAAATCAAACGATTCATTCAAAACAGCTGATTCAATTAGAAACTAAACAAGTGAGTCCATCTGAATGGAACGGTAAATCACTAGCTCACTCGATTTGTTTCAAAACAGATTCATTAGAAACACCGTGTTGCTCTGCACTGTTGTATACAATTAATAGCACATTTGTGCTCGCGCACATGTGCTGATATTCAAAAAAGTACATGGCTTGTGCAATGAATATAAAAACATAAAAACTCATACATGAGTATTTTTTCATTCATTGCTTGAAGTGTAAGGGCATTCTAACTGCATTCAAATTCACACTGCACAGACAAACACCAACAAACTAGTCTGTTGGAGTTTGTTGGATCAGTGTGTTACCCCTGTTGGTGTTGGTTGGGGTTTGTTTTCACCCGTTTGAACATGCTTAATTGGCGTTTGTTGGGTCGTGGAATGTTTGAGCTGTGGGAAATTATTTTCCAACAAACTACAACAAACTCTGACGTAATCTGATGTGGCCACGAACCGTTGCTATGATGATGCATATATTTAACTTAAAGGTCCCATATTGTACACCTTTCTGGAGTTTTATTTTAGGTTTTGATGTCCTTAAGAATATACAGGTATATTCGTGGTATAAGTACCAAAAACCATCTCAATATATTTTTACAGCTCTTCTCTCATGAGTTCTGGTAAAAACAGGTCGATTTGGCCTGTCTAATTAATATTCATGAGCCTCTCTTCTGATTGGCCTGTTGTTTTCTGAGTGACGCACGGCTAGGCCAGCCACAGGTAACTAGGGTCATGTAGGGCCGACGTCACAATTACGTCACCGCGCTAAGCTGGAAGTAAAACAAAGGGAGAACTGCCCATTCAAACCAGTGCAGATTCGGCTACATAAGGAGCTAATATCATCTTGTTGTGATGTTGGGTGCCAGAATCGATGTAATACAGCCTCAAATTAGAAATTTGATTGCATATACCTGCTGCCACTGCCAGACAAAAAAAAACGATGACAGCTGTGGTTAAACGAGATAAAACGAGTGGGCTGGACAGAAACCATCGTCAAAAATGCTTGCGTTTGCAGCGCACGCTTCTTATCAGAAAAGGTTCAATAAAGTATTGTCTTTTGTTGTTATGGGCACGTCTGAAGATTTCTTGCATCTCACGACTATGTCGTGTATGAAATAATGTCTGTGTGCATGTGTGTAAAACAACAAACTGACGGTTTATATATAATAATTTGTAATTTTATATACATTGTTGTGATTAATTGTGGCTGGAATAATAATGTAGCTGTAAAAATAGTTGCCTGCTGAAATCAAAATGTATTTACATCTTCATGACTAGATAGACACGGTGAGTTTGTCTTTACTATACATGTTAGACATGATCCACCTCATAGTCACAGTCGTGATACACCTCACACCCACCTTTGAGTGATTGTGTAATGTTACAGGTCGGCCGATCTGGTTTTGTCCGTTAAAGTTAACTTTTTCGACATGTTTCCGTGTTGTTGTTGCTCATGGACACGATGCTGTCTGGGGGTTTGGCAAAAGGACGGTGGGCGGTGCTAGGGATGGTGACTGAGTAGTTCGGACATCACATTTATACGGAAGTCACAAGGACTCTTGAAAAAACACAGCAACTTTATGCAGGCTGTGTGCATTTTACTGTGGATTGACTGTTTTGAAACTTATATGGTAGTTACATAGCCCCTAGATCTCCGTTATCATGAAAAAAGCCAGGAAATTTCAGTTTTGACAATATGGGATATTTAAAGCGAGCTTCAACCTCTTTCATTTTATTCGCCATCTTTCAGGCGAAGAATGACACACAAAGACATTAATAACAGTATGTAATAAATTTTATAAACAATACCTTGTTTAATTTAGCTCTTTGGTTTAAGCTTTATTTTAGCTTTAGGGAATCTTACGATTTGATATTGATATGATCAATTGATATTAATCAAAACGTCCAACTTATACCTTATTTAACAATCGTCCAGCGAGTTGTTAGATTTCAGTATATCTGAGAAATTCTGTTTATTCTCGTGGCCACGATATAATAATACAGAATTATTTAAATAACCTTATGACAGTTATGAGCATAGGTAACGTAATCTGGGCAAAGTTTGATTTGAATATTTCACAACAGAACACAGAACACTTCTCTATAAATCAAACAAGAGTTTATTTGCTATCTTACTAAAATACATGAACTAAGCTAAATAACAAAAAACAAAATACATACACACAGGCAATGAATTGTTGCAATTGAGAATGATTAAAATATAGCACTGTTTTGCTATTTCCACACGATTTTACCCGTGTCGATCATCAAGAGGAGAACTCTATTATCCTTACTCTTAGAGATAAAATACCACACGATTCAGCCACTTTATAGAGATTTTGTTTGATACTTGCTCTTAAGTTGAAATGACGCTGGGTGGCTTGAAGGAATCCCGCGTGTCCTCGTCGCGTGACGTCACTCTGGGGATGCCCTTCTGGTGGTTTGCTCGGTGCTGTCTGATGCTCGAAGTTCTTCCTTGAGTTCCTTTCGTGTAGCTTCAGACTTTCAAGGGTTTCTTCAGAGATTTGACTAGGTGTTGGTTCAATGTTCAAACTCGGCCAGATGTTAAGGCTAGGAGCTCGTTTGGAGCAGCTCCAAGTTTCAAGAAACGAGCGACTTTCAAGCAGAGGGCAGAGAGAGAGAGCGAGAGGTCTGTGTTTTAGATGGGCTGACGTCAGGGCGTCCACCAGCGCTCTTCCAATGAAATGGTTCCTGGGGGCGGAGCCCCGCCCACATGGATCAATCTTCCGTGCGTAAATTTATCTGCTTAGTTATTTTGTTACATGAAGAAAATATCCTGACAGATTTCTATATGTGTTATAATCATACATTAGGATCAGAGAAGTCAACTCTCATTTACACCAACTTGTTGCATTTATCATGGCCGTTAAAATGAAACCAAATTCAGCATATTTCCTACACGTTAATAGTTTTCCTGCTAAGACACACAAAAGGGTTCAAATTAAAGATTAAAAACAACACATCGTGCATATGATGCTATAAGTGTAGTACTCACTTTACAGGAGAAAATTATACCTCCAAAGATTACACAAAAATACCATTGATTACAATAACACAGCAAGCTTACTTTCATTTCATAAAATGCAACCTGACTATATATATTGTAAATATATTATATATATTGCTTTTGATAACAGCAACAGGTATTATTTGTATTTTGGTATAAAGTTTATGAGAGTTTGGATGTTCTTTGTTCAAGAAGAGAAATTGAGGGGTGTTTCAGTTTGGAATGTGAGAGAAACGGGAGGTCAGGAAAGTCAGCTGTCCAGGTCATGAGAATGTCACGTTTGTGGAGATCTGGTCTTTCTTAGCTTGGACGTCTGTCGTAAAAACGTCTTTTCTCGTTGATAAAAATCATTGAATTATGCGTTAACGATCAGGGGATCCATGACGTTTGTTGCTGGATCATAAGCAGATGTTTCGTCCTGTTTCGGTCGAGTTATGGTTAAGTGATAAGAACCAAGTGAAGTCCTGTTTTAAACCACATTCAAGATGTTCTCCTCCAACTTCTTGTTTTAACAAAGTCTCTTGAGATAAGGAGGTTGTATGGCAGGAAATCAGACCTCAAGGATGTGCTCGCCATTATGTTCAGATGTGTGTGCGTTCTACCTTCCCCCAAGGTCTTACAAGTAAAATTTTGATTGTGGCTACAGGATCATCCATTTCTTCCCCAGTCAGACTTACACCATCTACACCGGGCACGAGCGGTGCGACGCGACAAAATACAATGAGGTTCTATTGATTATAATCAGTGACGCTGTCTACATTGGATGCGGCGCGATGCGACAACTGTCGCATACAGTGTAGACACGGTGTTACTTGACTCTGTTTGACTCAAAGTTTGTTGGTGTTTGTTGGGGCAGTGTGAACATGACAGTTATGTTTCAATAAAATTCTAAATCCAACAGTCAACTTGAGCCAACGTGTTTGTTTGTGTTTGTTGGCGTTTGTCTGTGCGGTGTGAATTGGCCTTAATAGGCATCGCACAATGAATGCTTTTGGACTCTCAAGACGTGTTTTTGTTTGTTTATTTACAAAGTAAGTGACATACTCCATAATGTCAGCTTTCCTATCGTCTCTCAATCCATAACATTTACGCACAGTACAATGTCGGGGGAATGTCTTTACATTTTAATCAAGGAAAAATCATAACTTCTGTTTTCTTTTTAAAGAACTTCAAAAGTTGCGCTTAAACCATTTTGCGTGAAAAATTATGAAACCTTGCTTCAGTTTGTGCGCAGCTTGTTAGCCTACCGAGTTCTGATTGGGCAATTGCTGTTATTTAGTTCGTAATTTAGACAATTTTAACATTTCATTTGTGTGATAAGTTTTACATAAGACACAACATAATTGTTAACACAACATATTAATCTAAGGGGATGGTAAGGCGGGATGGTGGTTTTACAGAGGGGATGCTATTTGTCATTTTTGCACAAGTAGTACTACAAATAAAGTTTAATTGCAATATTTATTGCAGTAGTCTCAAGTGATATGTCAGTAAATGTATTAATAGATTTGACTTATTATGAAATAAATACATTTTAAATTAATCTAATTTTCAGCTGGTGTATGTATATATGCAATGCCTCCTTTGCAAATGTGGTATGTTACAGTTTTAGCTTTAGTTTTGGCTTTAATTAGAGTAGGGGTTGAGAGGTACTGACAGCTTCATGACCGCCACCTGAACAAACTGAGTGGACTGTTCCATGCCATTTTCTCCCTGAGTCATGTTAATAGCAAATGACTGAGTGCTGCCTCCTTCACATCAGTCTGTAATACACATCAACATATCCACAGGCAGCATGAGCTCTTGAGGGAGTCATGCTTATAAGACACGAACACATGCACTAAATATTTACAGTCCATAGACTATATAAATGCAGTACATAAACTAAATCCTGATAGGCTGAAAGAAAAGATCAGAGATTATAGTGAATATTTTTGGGGAATCCGGGTGTTGAGGAACCCTGGCAAAAATTTAGCAGTTGTTGTTTGTTTTGATGTTTTAGGCAGAAAGAATAAATTGAAAATACACACTATTGGGAGGCTTCTAGCGATCACAGTGAAAGTGTTGCTGATGAATGAAAGGCGATTGGTATTTTTTTTCCCCCCAAGTGTTTCTGCACAGCTGACAGAAAAAATACTGCCAATAGACAGAGCGAATGATGGGAAATTTATGTGCTGCTCTTCACACACAAAAGCATCACAAAAAGCATTTCATGAACACATGATTCTTCCTTCAAGTGCCTAACCCTCACCCAATTCTCTTATAGCAAATATGTGACAAAAATACACAAGTGAGCTCACCTGCCTGCATGTCTCCTTCATAAATGTGCCTTGTACACACAGTTTTTTCTTTCTGCATTACCCTTTTACCCAGTGTCACCTTTGCAAATGGTTAAAGAGCATTACAGCTAAAGTGTATACAAACTGATTGGGTTTGAAATAAGCAGACACAACAAACAGGGTTAGGCTGAAAAAAGAAGGAAAAAAGGAGAGAAAAGAGGGGGTTGCAGGGGGGTTAATAAACTGGAGCCGAGTATGAATGAATTTCAGCCAAAACATCTCAGCCTCAATTCAGACGCGCAGAAGCTTTGAAAGACTAACTCATTTTGTTCTACAGTTTCAAAGTGATTGTGCACAGGTGCATTTGTGTTTGTGTGTGATCATCTGCTCTATTCGTGTGGTATTTTTGCTAAAGTTTCATTAATTTCATTAATTCAGTTCTGTAATCAAATCCATTGAACCCCATGAAAGCATTTGTTATTGTATTATTAGTAAGCCATTTGTCTTCATTAATCAGAGTAAATTATGTTTTAACACTCCTTTTTATGTCAATCAATTTTCTGTCCTAGTCTTGATGGATGTTCTTCGCTAATTACCTTTGTGTGTGTAAGATAGTGTATTATTTATTAAATGTGTATCCTTGGAAATAGCATGACATTAGGCTAGCAGAAATGATTTTACTACAGTATGACCAGAAAATCCGTCTTCTTGATGTTTTAAATACCGAGTTAATGTGATTATTCTGCACCTTCAATAATATTGTGACCAAATATGACTATTATAATCAAACGGAAAGCTAGAGGACAACATCTGAGATTGGATTTAATGCTGCCATATACAGATTTTTTTATAGCGCTGCTAATCATGTTAACAGCGAGCCTGTCCTAAACATAATCAGGCTACATAAAAGTGTGACAGAAAGGCTTTATAGATAGACTTGATATTGTACTAATACCAATTATTATGATATTGGAAGCAATGGCAAGTAAAATGTGTTAGAACAGATTTGAAGTGTATGTTTATGAGCACTAGCATTGAGTTGTTCACTGCTTTTTAGAGGGTGTCCAGTGGTCTGTGAAGTCAGGCTATTTTCACAATTGATAGTCAAGTCACAGCACACACACTGTATTCCCCAAATAGACTGTTCTCAATGTCACCGGATAGAAAAGCATGACAAACATCATGGAACATTTTCAGTAGAATCAAATCATTTATTCAACTTCATGCGCATTTATGTCCCAGGGGTTGAATTTTATTGAAACATATTTCAAAAGTTCTTTTTTTTTGTTATATGAAGGTCATGTCATTAATTTATTTGTTTTTATTTTATTTTTTTGCTACTTTTCATTATGTGTAGAATGTATTATTTTAGCCTTCTCACAGACCTAGACTTTCAGTCTTAAACTATGAAAATATATTATAAAGATATGCATTATTGCAAGTTTAAAATTATGATGACCATCTTTTGAGATATAGGGGGACATGGCTATGTGGTGGAAATAACTTATAGAAACATGGAAGACACATTCATGTGATGTGTTTATGTCTATTGTTGGACATTGTTACTGGACAAATCAGCCTGTGATTTGAGAGAGTTTCTTTTCTATTCCTTAGGGTCAAAATCCCCACATATAAACTTAAATATTTGAGACATTCAGGCTGTTTATTTTTGGCTCAACTGTAGTCCAAATGCGGCACAAACTGATTTATTTTCCTGCAATATTTTGGAAGGAGTTCTGATTTCCTGACTCACCAGTAATTTTTAAGGTATATTTTTGGGCTTTTATACTTTTATTTTGGCAGGCCAGTATGAGACGGACAGGACAGGAAGCAATGCAAGAGGAAAGAGTGGAACTGGATAATGAAAGGATCTCGAGCCGGGACTTGGACGCAGGTTATCTGAGGCACTGCTACACCATATGTCAGAGCTCTGCCCACAAGACTATGGCTCTGACAGTTTACTGCTATTTTTCATTTATTTGTTTAAATCTTTATTTGGCTTTTCATTACAGAGAACCATTAATAACAATTCCATGTGTCAAAAATGAGTCATCAATCCAACCTCCTTAAGAATATCAAAAGTGCAAAAGTCATACTGTATATGCTTTACATGAGAAATACATCCATAAGAACTTAATAAAAAATGAATAGCATTACACTAATAATAAAGTAGATCAGCTAGACATTCATAAACAAATTCATAAATAAATACAAAGTAAAAACAAATGACAGCTTAGCCAACTTGCTGCTGTTTCCTAGGCTAACATTCATATTCCAGTTTTCCACTATTTTTAAGAAATGTATGGTTTTGATGTATTTTCAAATATTTTGATTCTATAAATATGAAACTCTGCTCCAGATTTTCCACTTCTCAAGCAAATTCAAATTAATTGAAAGGCATAAAACTGGTAGGGTTTCCGGTCATAAAAGTGTGATCCTAATTAGATTTGAATATACTGTGTCCAATAGAATCCCTAAGGCTCTCAATAGGGTGCACACATGGTTAACTACAAAAGCAATAGGCCTACCAATTCAAGGACTTGCCCTTCAGCCATGCGTCAAAGTGTGGCAGAGATTAAATTGCCCAAATCAAACCTGAAACATTTTTAAATAATTTCTCTGAACACAAAGGCCACGGTTAGGCACATGTAGTGTTCAGTGAAGTCCTGCATCTGTCTGGCCTTGTGAGTGGAGATAAGAGGACACACCAGCTCTCTCCTTCATTTTAATGCTGCACTGGTTGCTAATTGATTGTCCCCACAACGTGTGTGCTCTAGTTAAAAATGCAGCTCACGCAAATATATTCACACACACGTACATGTTGTTTATCCTTATCATCATTAGCATCATCTACCTTTTTCTTCATTTGACCCCTGCAGTGACCAACATGACATAGCAAACACACCACACGCTGCTAAGAAACGAAAACATTACTCCTTTTTCACATGCAAACACACGCACTCAGTGTATATAACAGAAGGTTTACTTTAGTTCGAGAGGAGAATGTGTGGCGATCGTGTGACTTAGCTGAGGGTTTTTAATAAAGCTTGTCAGCCGGCAATACGCCACCTGAATTAAGAAAATGGGATTTGGGGTTTTCAGCCGCTTGACGCACCCTCGCACGCACACTTCTCTTCACTTAGAGTGGGAAGCATTTGCCGGTCTGTTGTTTGTAGTCCCCAAGCAGCATTTTGGAGGATAAAACTGGCATCCAGTGAGATTATGTAAACACATATACATGTTCTCACAGAGAAGTACATTTTAATTTACACGCAAGGAGACTTTGGAAATGAAATATTGCACTGAGCTGTACGGAGAAAGAATAACAACATCCGTCAGAAGAGAAAGAAATATGCAAAAATAAAAAAGGAGGGCGATAAGAGGACAAAAGTGTGTGTTTGGTGTGCCTGTACGCTGTGCTTTAAACCTCCCACGACTCTCAATGAATCCATCAGCAAAGTCATTAACAATCATTACCACAGTAATTAAATATACCAGTCGGAGATTTGATTGAGTCCCACATCTCATAATTACTTTTCAGCTTCAGAACTGTATTCATGCAGGAGCAGCTGAGATGTATGGAGACACAGCTAATTGAACTAATTATGCAATTATGCAAGGAGACTGAACTTCCACTGGAACTGGACTGTAGTGTTGAGAGGGAGAGGAGAAGTGAGGACACTTACTGAGACAGTGGACAGAGATTGGCAGGAACAAGATTGAGTGAAGCATGAGCTCAGTTTTTCTTCCTCAACTTTCATGTAGCTTTACACTATTTTAAACAGGCACATATGCCTTCAGTTTGGGGATAATGATCTACAAATTTGGCATTTTAAAAGAATAGTGCACCTAAAAAAAGAAAATGTACTTACTCTCAGGACATCTGATATATAAATGAGTTTGTTTCTTCATCAGAACAGATTTAGATAAATTTAGCATTACTTGCTCACCAGTGGATCCTCTGTAATAATCCACAAGTACTACACACAAATCCAGTCCATCAGTTGTGAAGTGAAAAGCTGTGTTTTTGTCATAAACAAATACATCAAGTTAAGTTTTAACTTAACTTTAACCATTGCTTCTAGTCAAAATATTCCATAATCCATAATAATGCTTTCCCCACTGACAAAGCTCACCAAAGGGATCCATTGGTGAGCAAATGATGTAATGCTCTCCAAATCTATTCTGATGAAGAAACAAACTCATCTACATCTTGTAGCATGAGGGTGAGTTAATTTTCAGCAAATTTTAATTTCGGGGGGTGGGCTATTTCTTTAATTACAAAAATTTGATTCCAGTGTTAATACATAGTAAAGCCTATGACCACACTGATACTAAAATATATATGAAATACATTTACGATACTAAAATATACATACACGATACTAAAAAATATTTGAAATACATTTATTTATATACTATAAATATATATACATATTTATGTACTTTATAAAAAATTATAGTTACATGGCAACTGTACTTTTAGTATACTAAACTGCACTCAAAGTGCTAAATTTGAACAACTAATTATGTATTTAATGCACTTTAATTGTGCAGAAGTAGTGCTGAAGTCTAACTAAAATATACTGAAGTATATTTGATTGTGCTAAAGTGGAACTATTTCAAGTGTACTTTAGGTACACTTGAAATATCTCGCATTTAAAGACCAATATTATTCAAAGATCATACAATCCTCATCAATATTGACATTAAAACACTTAAAACATAGTACTATAAATAAAGTTTAATTATAATTTTTATATCAGTAAGTCTCAAGCAATACGTCAGGAAATATGTTAATAGATTTGAACTATACTTAGTATGAAATAAATGTATTTTAAATGACTTTTTACAAGGGGATCAACGCTATGTTTATTTATTTATTTATTTAAAATTGATTTAAATTGTAGTTATGGAGAAAATGTTACATAAGATTCTATATTGTTTGTAGGCCACTAAAATTAATAAATAAAACATATTTAATTGCATTACTTTCCGTAACTATTCTAATGCAACTTATTGATATTAACACAGCTGTAGCACAGTCTGTTTAAAAGCAGCATTTCACAACACTGCTGAAACAAAGATTCAGGAATGCAAATAAAGGTATAAAATCTATGCCAGCAGCTAAAAGAAAATTAATGCTATGTAGAGAAGGAAACAAACAGCACTAAAACTAATTAAACCAAAAATAAAGAAGCAGAAAATTGGGAAGAGAAAATCAATATCACTCTTCCTCACCAGAAACGGTTGTGGTCATGGTCCAATTTGTCCAGTGCTGAGCTTAACCAGCTGATGTGTGTTTGCTTTCGTTCCCTTTCACAAACAAACAGCTGTTTTAGCTCTGTGTCTCTTATTGATCAGTTTGCTCTGGATAAATAGCCTTGAGGAAAGCAGCTCCTTAAGTTGCAGAAAGAGTTTTGAACGTGTGACCTCACCGATTTTTATTTATTAATGTATTGCATATGAGTTTTGTTGTGTACATAACAAGATAATGTAAGAGAATTATAATCATCATGTGTTTGGATTAGATCTATTTTAAATCATTTAGATATGTGGGCATGTTATATATGCATGTATTTTATAGATTCTCTGTTCATTTCAGGAATGTGACTAAGATTATATTGTAACATTTTCACACTAACTGACTCGATAACGGTAGGGAATGTCAAACCAGCTGAAATCTTGCCCTCCTCTCTCTGTGGATCTGTCACACTCTCCGATTAAGCATTGAAGAAGCGTGACAAATTAAACGACTGCCTCTGAAATTTCCCTGTCAAGTATTGCACCACCCGATTTTGGCAGAAAATCAACTTGAAGCTCACTGAAATAAGAGCAGGAGCACTGTGTAAAAGAAAACAGTTGTCATAGACTGAATTAGGGCACAGTTTGTAGAGTGCTTTTGCCCTGTGAATGTGTGTGATGTGTGTTTGTCCCTTCAGGGCTTGCCGTAGAAAATATATGTACGTGTCAGCTTCTGTGAGAAAAAAGACATCCTTTCAGTAGACACAGTCTGTTACTTTTTTTATTTTATTAGTCATTAAGTTTAGGTAAACTCTTGGTTTCATAATCACAGTGCATCACGTTATGACTTGCTGTTGTGTTTGCAGTATGTGCCTTTGGGTTTGCAGAAGAAAAATGGCTTGTCAGTGCTTCAGTGCACATCAGAGGTGAGAAGGAGCTCACTGGTCAGTGCTAAAAGGGTGTGAGAGCATGGACCACCGACTGCCACTAATAAATTCCAGCCTGTGGGATGCTCTAAGAGGCCATGAAGACAATCAGTAGGAGACCATTAACAGTTATAGAGTCACTGCTATTAACATGTATCTGTTCTTTTTCTTCATACGGTAGAACAGTTTTATTTAGTACGGTATCAATTAGAAAAAAATAATAATACAGTGGTTGTCTTTTTATTAGTGAGTCAGTGAATAATTTGTTCAACTGACTCATTCAGAACCACTGATTTATTCAAGAAAGAACCAAGTTGTCTTTATGGCTGCAACCTGAGTTGCTACTTCTTTTGAATAAGCAATTATTTGTGACTGTTAAAGAAGTGCATTCTATGCATGAATGTGTTCCAGACATGCTAGATTTGTCATGTGACCTACCTGCATCAGATGCATCATTTCACTGTCATTCACAGATCCACTCCCGTGGCCTGATGGGATAGTAAATTGTCCATTAGATGCATACTGAGATCAGAATCTCACAGGGAATAGTAAGTGCTTTTCGTCTACTGTTTATGAATACTGTGAATCCAGACATACTACTCTTTTCACATACTGTTTTTCACCAAGTATACAATAGGCAGATATGAGACTTTGGATGCAGCCTATATTCATTCAAAAATAGGAATGAAACTCCACTATCTGTGTTATTATTTGCTGCTGCAATGGTTCTGCTGTGGTTAATTTGGAACAATTTTCGATGAGAGATCTAAAAATTAACTGGCAATATTGCGTCTAAAATGTAATGTCAACTGCTGTATAAAAGCATTCTCAAAATCATGCTTCCTAATCCAATTACTTCTCAGAAATATCTTCCAGACACATCTTCTGAACTCGCAACAGAAGATCCTGACTTTGTCTGATCTACATGTCTATTGTCTTTCCCTCTATCTGTGGAATGAACATCCATCTTTCACATATTACTTTATTCCAACAAATTTCTATAGAGACATTATTAAACACTTGGAGCTGATAAACATCACTAACATACACAAACATATGAACTATTGGAACTGTGTATAGAGGCACTGCTTTTATTCAAGGCCCATTTTTATACAATGACTTGAGCTTAGTAAAAGAGTGGATGTTACAGTCCATCTACAGAGGTGAGCAGGCTGCAGTTGTTGTGTGTGAGTGAAATAAGGATAGATTAATTACAACAGTTAATAGAGGCAGTAATTAAGGAAACAGCAGGATGTGGATGTGTGTGCGTTGATTTATGACCTGTGCCTGAGGGGTTGCTCTCCAGTGACAGCAAGCATGCATGTGTGTGTGTGTGTGTGTGTTTCTATTTCTATGTGTGTCACTATATCAGGTTTATGACTCATACATCAGATTCTATCCTTCCTTTTGTTGGTGTCATAAAACAGCTTATATTGTCACAGTGAGGTTGATCCATAACTCACTGCTCCCCCTCTGTGGAAATCTGGGTCTAGAGAGACGAGTGTACACTGTTGCTGTTTTTAGTTTAGTGTGTGTGTGTGTGTGTGTGTGTGTGTGTGTGTGTGTGTGTGTGTGTAGAAGTGTGTGTGTGTTTAGAAGTGTGTGTGTGTTTAGAAGTGTGTGCATCTGAGAGCCAGAAATAAAGTTTTCCAAGAGAAATTTACATTTATCACTGCATGGTAAAATTGTTACTTGCATGGCTCTTCCACAGAGGATGTGACCTGACAGGTGTGTTTTACTCAGTTTACTCTAGTTCTAGTGTTGTTATACTCTATGTGCCAACAAAAGAAGACAATAATGGCTGTATCAAGCATCTGGTTTCTGGTCTAATTAATGTGATGAATATTTTTAAATATTGGTTGATTTGCTTGTTTTTGTTGCTTTATAAGCTTCCCTCAGTTCCCAACAATTCTTCACTCTTGCTTTCTCTCCCTCATTAGCTCAGCAACATCTGTGTGTTTTTAGAACACAGAGGATCTCTTGAGAAAAACTCTGAGGAGGACACACCAGGCTAATCGGCCCACAGATGCCATCGTATTTCTGTACATCACAAAGACCACAGCAGGGCTCCAGACAGAGACTAAAATCTGCAACAAAAATAACAATGTACGACAAAAAATTAATATCAGGAGAGATTTGAGTGCGTCCGTATGCGGTTTTGTCTTGTTATCTGGTAAGCACTCGCAGTGTAGAACAGCGAACAGAATGCAAGCCATTTCTGATTCGTAAAAAAATGACTCTTATGAACTGCTTGTTTTTAACAGATCAGTCAAAAGATATCCAAAGAACAGTCAAACTCACTCATGAGTTAGTGATTTCAATCAGTGTCAGTGAATCATATACAGTATATTGGATTTATGACTCACATGAGTCTAGAGGTAAAAGACTATGTGTAATTGAATATACATGAATAATTCACAATACAGTTTTGTTGTGATAAATCAATAATGTTTTTTAAACATACAAAACATTTTTTTTAAATGTTTAGTTTATTATTGTTTTATATGTGAGAAATTCTTTAATTTGTCAGCTAAAAAGTTTTCATGCATCTGATTCCTTTTAATAACTTAGTGTTAATGTACAACATGAATGTTTGTGTGCAGAACTTACCTCTCTCTCTCAAGTGTCACTTCATTAATGTGGAGGAGTGAGACAAAGTCACAGTGCATGATTGTGTCTGTATTACCTTCATTAATGAATGCTCACAAAGCATTATTGTGCCTAATTGTGTTTTCTGACACATCCATCCTCAGCATGTTCTTACAGGTACCATTACGAAAAATAAGTTTATTCAAGTGTGCTATTAGTATACTTCTTTTAAACTACAACCCGATTTCCGGAAATGTTGGGACGTTTTTTAAATTTGAATAAAATGAAAATTAAAACACTTTCAAATCACATGAGCCAATATTTTATTCACAATAGAACATAGATAACATAACAAATGTTTAAACTGAGAAGTTTTACAATTTGCATGCGAAAAATTAGCTCATTTCAATTTTGATGTCTGCTACAGGTCTAAAAATAGTTGGGACGGGGGCATGTTTCACCATGGTGTAGCATCTCCTCTTCTTTTCAAAACAGTTTGAAGACGTCTGGGCATCGATGTTTTGAGTTTCTGGAGTTTTGGTGTTGGAATTTGGTCCCATTCTTGCCTGATATAGGTTTCCAACTGCTGAAGAGTTTGTGGTCGTCTTTGACGTATTTTTCATTTAATGATGCACTAAATGTTCTCTATAGGTGAAAGATCTGGACTGCAGGCAGGCCAATTCAGCACACAGACTCTTCTACTATGAAGCCATGCTGTTTTAATAGCTGCAGTATGTGGTTTTGCATTGTCCTGCTGAAATACACGTCGTCTGGAGGGGAGCATATGTTGCTCTAAAACCTTTATATACCTTTCAGCATTCATAGTGCCTTCCAAAACATGCAAGCTGCCCATAACGTATGCACTTATGCACCCCATACCATCAGAGATGCTGGCTTTTGAACTAAACGCTGATGACACGCTGGAAGGTCTCCCTCCTCTCTATCCTGGAGGACACCGTGATTTCCAACAAGAATGTCTATTTGTCAGCAATCATGTAGTGTGTACCATATTTTCTGTTGGCTGTTTAGAGTCAACTAGACATGTCACAATGGTAAATGATTCACAAGAGTCTGTTCTTTTTAAAGAATCTGTAAAACCATTTAGCAAAATAGTCTAAATCGGTTTGTGATTCAGTTTGAATTTAAGATCAACACTTACAGCTTGTTTACGTCTCAATTAAAGACATTTTCAAAACATTACTAGTGTTGTTTTATGAGACTCACTTCCACGGTAAGATTTAATCACTTTTAGGTTGTGTTTCTGCTCAAAGTTCAGTTCAACTTAATCCTTTTCCTGGAGGCCTCACAACAAAACACATCTCTCTTAACTGATATAAACCTTGTGACAACAGATCTTTACAAATTATGGCAATGAGGTCTAATGAAAATAAAATGTTTTTATACCATGCATAGTTTTAATCATAGCGACAAGCATGTACCATAGTGAATAACAAGGCAAATTATATGTGCATACCATACAAAGCATAAATCTGTATTCAGATTTCAAAATTAACAATTTGACATTTGTAGTATATATTTTAAAGGGATAGATCACTCCCTTGCTGTCTATGCAGGGTCAGAAAGCTCTCGGATTTCATCAAAACTATCTTAATTTGTGTTCCGAAGATGAACAAAGGTCTTAAGTACACACGGTCGGCCGTCAGGCAGTCTTTGTTCGTCGGCCGACTAAGTTTTCTCGGTGTGTTCCGCACCGTCGGCTGAAGATGGTCCTCGTCTGCTTTTTTTCGGCCGATTCGACATGTTGAATTGGCATCGGAGCTCGTCGGTCAGTCGGGCCATCTGATCATTCTGATTGGCTGTTCAGCTGGCGAACTAGTGCAGGAGAAAAGCGCAGAACGGACGTGCTACTTCCGTCGGGTGTCGAACGTCGGCTTGGTGTGTCAGGGCAACTTTGGACCCAAACGCTGTCGACGTGAGCTGACCCCGCAGACTGCTTTCGTCGCCACTAGTTCGTCGGCGTCGGCTTGGTGTGTACCGGGCTTTACAGGTTTGGAACGAGATGAGGGTAAGTAACTAATGACAGAATTTTTTAATTTTGGGGTGAATTATCCCTTTAAGGTGTTTAAGCCATCCACTGATCTAATGTACACTACTGTAAAGAAGATAAAGAAAACTCATTCACACTTTTTAAGCAGGGAAAAATCCCAACTTTAAATAAATCACTGTTTGTGTAAGAATGTACAGGGAAACTTCAGATATAAAATCCTAACTTGTTAGGTAATGTTAATTCATGGAAATAAGATCCAATCTGTTCTTCCATCCCCATAGTGAGAGGTGTTGATGTAGTGTCTTGTATATATAAAGCCGTTGTATATAAGTTTCAGCAGTGCATGATACATCATATCATGAACAACATTAGCGATTACAAATGCATGAATCAAACTCACTCAGAATACAGTCAAGTTCTGACACTGTTTTCCATGCATAATTTTTTTAATTGCTGTATGTAGGCTGAGGCACATCATAGAGATCAGTGAAATTACTCTTAGTAACATTGTCTTCTCTTGCCCACACTTTAATGTGTGTAGGCTCCTTAATGTAGCACAGAGAGTCAATAAAAAGGCACACACATCTGCAGCATTTTTAACACATTTGATATTAGATATAATGAGACACTGTTAGCAGAAAATTGACTCTCCATCCCACCTTTACTTACCACTGATTGAGCTATTACAGTGTCCACAATCACCTCAGTTTCAGTAAATGTTGAATATGAGCAGCATTTGTTCTTATCAGCATTTGTACAGACATACTGTAATGTTTAGCAGTGAATGTTGCACAAGGCAGGCAAAAGTATGTGAAGTACAGTATTGTGAAAAAGTATTCACACCCAACCAGCATTATTTCATATTTGCTACACTGCATGCTTTTTGAGCTTGACATTAAGGAGACTTGTGTACTGAGTAATAAGAACTCTGAAGTTATTCATTCTCACAGGTGATATTCTCAGGTAAAATTTTAATTTCCTAATTAAATCAACCTTATTGAGAGGACAATTAAAGCCATCTGACTGAACACTGCCATGTTTGATTAGAGCTAGTCATGCAAAATATAGACCTCAGTCACCAGTCTGTCTGTCATTCCAATTAACCTTTTCTGCTAATGATTAAGGACAAGGAGAAAGAAACCTTATGACTGGACTAATTGACAATACAAGCCTTCTGAAGTTGAGATTTAGATACCAGACATTTTATGTTCCAAAACCAAAGTTGTTTAGTTGCTATCTCTAGTGTCTAATAAATGCAGAAGACTTTGAAGCAGTTACAGCCCTTTGCAGTTTGCACTTTCTCCTTTCCTATACAAATGACAGTCACATTTCTTTTATCTGAAATGTTGATTAAACTTGGCTTTTCACCAGATGGAAAATCCTAGGAAAAGCCCACTAGTTGGCAAACATGGGCATATTTAGGTCACCAACTAATCCAAGAGAGGATTTTGTCAGATTTCACAGCTAATCCTGTTGCAATGAAAGGTGCACCTTTATCTGGCTTTGTAGGCAATAATGAATGACATGAATTATATATAACCTTTTGCATGAAATTATATCTCTGGGGCTCCTAATACACCCAGAAAAGCAGCTAAATTTGCCATTTTCAATTTTCACTTGATCACTAATTCTGATAGCAGCTCTGTTATCTCACATAGGAATTTAATTAGAGCCTATTTGAATTAAGCTTTGACTATATTGCAGAACAAGATGGGGATAGTAGTGTCGCATTTAAGGACAGTAAGTTTGAGCGTTCTCCAAGAATCCAGTCACAGCTGTTCTAATGGCAAAATAAAATAAAAAAATTGCAAAACACACTTAAATGTGTAAATTACTTTCAAATGTGTTTCTTTTATTTTCAGATATCTCAGCAGATTTTCCTTGATATGAATATTATAAGTGAGATGCTTTGGCTAATGACCAGGATGATGCATTTTTCATCAGTGTGATGAAATAGTACATTTTTAGCCAAAAAAAAAAAGTCATTACTCTACAGTTAGAAATAATCTATATACTTGCATCATATTGCACTCAATTACATTAACTGCTTTATTACGTTTTCAAACTATACAGAAGATAAGCCAGTTCATCCTTTTTCCGTCAAGCTGAGCTGTGAATGCTAAAACATGCTCTTCTAAATAGTCAGTTTTTCTCCTGATAGGATTCAGACTTCTTGGTTTGTGGTCAGAAAGGGTTTGTTTTCCATTGCTATGTTTTGTAAAATGTGCTATAGTAATACAACCTGCTCATTTTGTATAGTTATTAATAGAGATTGTGTGAATATGTGTGAGCATATGTGGTTAGAACTGTTTTACAGATGTCATGAAATTGTGTAATTTCTCACTGCAGATGCGGAGACCTTGCAAATGGCATATTAAGGCTTTTTGTGTACATACACATACTCACGTTCAGAAAATATGGTATGATAGTTTTTTTTGTGCATAATAAAAATAATACAAGGTCACCTGAGGCTAATTGTGAGTCTACCTCACATTTCTCTCACCTTCATGTAAGCTAAAAGTGGTGACGTGTGTGAGGGAGAGAGAAAAGAGAGAAAAAGAGTGTTTGATAGCATGAAAGCAGTGCTACAGATGGAGCCTAAATAAAGCCCTATTAGTCTAAATTAGTCCATCACACATCTGCACAACAGGGAGGCTGTTTTTTTTTTTTTTTTTTTGACAGGGCTGGATTTCTGACTGTACGTTTATTAGATGATAACCTTTATCTAACCAGGAGGTATGTTAGCCTAAGTTGAAAACCCCATTTTTAAAAGATGGCTGGATATGACAGACAGATCAAATGACTGATCGAATTTTACACCGCCATCATTGAGACTATTCTCACCTAATCAATCACTGTCTGGTTTGGGGCCACGTCTGCCCACACCAAGGACAAGCCACAGCACATTATTAAATCTGTAGAGCGCATTATGAGTTTCACCTGCCTTCTCTCAACAACCTCGGGGCAAGGAAGAGTGTGAGGAGGTCCAAAGCCCACCCGTCCTCCCCCACACCAACCATCTCCTTTTCCAACCCGTTCCCTCAGGTCAGTCAGAAAAAAGGCAAGAAAAACTGCTGCTTTCACACAAACAGTGACTCATAGGTACTCTCCTTTGCTGTTGACATTACCTACAATGCCCTTACATACGTGAGGCTAATATGTTCAAATGAATATTCTTATATAACTTTGAATGAGTGTTTTATTAATGTTACTGGAAGAATGTTTTTTTCAGGTTAAGAAGCTTACCAAAAGTTCTGAGAATGTTCCCTGTTAGCTGGGTTGTGTGTTTGTTTCACCACCATCACAACTAATTCCTGCAGGTAAACATAGCTGATATTAAGATTGAGATTACTGTGAAGTGGAATGATGGATGGATGCAGGTCAGAGAGTCCTCCAATCAGTCAGACATCGGAGATGATCAAAGAGATGAAAAGACCAAAGAGTTTACGGGACATTACAGCACAGGGAAGGTGCATTAGTTTCACCAGTGCTGCAGCACAGCCGCTTCAGCTTTTATGTGGCTTTTTCGTAGTACTTTGATCGTATTTAGCGTATTATTTATTTCTATTACTTACCTGTTTTCCAGCTCCATCTAGTGGTGGCCTCTGTTTATTTGGATCAAGGAGATCTATAATAGCCTATCAGGAGACGGCTATCTGTTAACCTTCACACACATCTCCATAGCCGGAAATATGCAACCTGCCATTCCATTTTTGCTCTTGGACAGTTTTTTGTTTTAAGCCAATTTCCCTTAGCCCTAAATGCAACTAATTACTCTAGAGATGCAGGGAAAATATGCAACCACTACACTGACTGGATGACAGTACCACAATTATGTGCACAGTCTCAAACCTTTCACTAGCGACTTTTCTGACCATGAGTAACATCAAAACATCAAAACAGAAAGGCAAAAAAAATGTCACGGTTTTAAGAGCCCTCCAAAACTACCCACAGGTAAAACATCTACTATAATGTTGAAAAATGAAATTTAAAATTTAAATGTTGTGTGTAAAAAGAGGCTACTTTTGAATAGCCATAATTCAAGAAACAGTCGTTTTAATGCATTTATGATGATAAAAATATCTACATTTTAAATTGTCATTTTCATATATTTGTATTTTTACTAGGCCTGTTGAATGAATTACATGATATGTTTATAACTGAAATTAACTGCATGTATACATATTTACTGAGGGAATTGCAGTGAAATCGTGGTGAGAAGATTGCAGTAGATAGTCTGGGGCATGAATAGAGTACTCTCGTGCTTGTCCTGTTCTGTTCCACTCTGTCTTCAGAAAAAGCTCCTCATTACCCAGCTGTAGTGCAATCCAATATTCACGGAAATTAGATCACATAGGAAATCTTATATGGAATAGACAGTAACTTGAGAGAGAAGTGTGTGTTTGTGTATGTTTGTGTTCTGTTCTAGAAACTAGAATACTGAAATATTAATAAGTAATAATTGTTTGATGCCTTGTTTCATTAATATTTATAAGGAAAATAGCAATGATGAAAACATTACGTTTACAAGTGAAATAGCCACTTTCGTATTTCCTATGGCTTTTCAAGTCAGACTATAGATGGCAATTAGAAAATTTAATCAGACCTGGTATTTATTTCTGAGAATGTAATAAACCACTGTGCTAAACATGCATATGAAGGACAATACAACTAGACAACATAAAAACCATTTAATGCAAGTTGTGTCCAGCTGTAGAATATTGCATGACTATTGCATAATATTATTTAGGAAAATAACCAGTTGCATTCAGTTTTGTTCAACTTGTTTAAATCAGTAGTGAGGCTAACAATTTCCACGTGAATGGATTTTGGTGAAATGGAGTGGACTTTTTGTACCTTCTCTCACTGTAAATATGAAGTGTACACGTGCTTAGCCTATATACGGTATATGACAATATTTGCTCATTTACAAAGCAGAGTTGCATGCTTAACTGTACAATGACAACAACTGCTATAGTCTTCATTGTTATTTATTGCTTTACTGTGCTTGTTGTCCTTATAATGTTGGGTGTCACTCTCATAGTTGTTTGTGTGCTGGATGTTAAATACTCTGCAAATAAATTAGTGGTAGATATTGTTTGCACCAAGTATAGCATCAAATAATATCTTGTTTAGGTGCAAATGGGGATAGATGATATTAACAACAAGTGTAAAATAAAGTGAAATTCTATATATTTGAACTGTCTGAGTGATAGTAATGAAGATAGCCTTTGCCAAAAAGCTTTGCAATTTGCCGAATACTCATATGTAGGTATAATCCTGATGTATTTAAACACTATGGTTGTATTTGATTTGAAGATCAATGAGGTTTCAAAAAGCCTGTTATACTGTGAAATGCCTTTTTTTAGCTTCTCTGGTCTTGCTTCTGCTGTTTGGTAGGCCTAAATGAAAGTGAACCGAGAGGACATGCTCAATCAGTGACCACATAAATCACACTTAACCTACATGCTGTGTTCACATACCAGCCCTCTCATACTCTCCATTAAGACTCAGTTAGCACAGTCCATCAGATTTGCCATTACTGTGCTTTTCACTTAAACTTGTGCTAAACTGCTAAGAGAATATGGCAAAAGATCCATCAGTATAACATAATTCATATGATCTATCATCAATTTTTCATGCTTTTTTACAGGAGAAACAAACATTAAGGACACATACTATAACGTTAAAAGAACATTCTGTCAATGCTATATACTGCACATGTCAAATCACTTATTTAATGGCTACACTGGACTCATCCTTTTGTTCTTAAATACCTAAAAATGTATTCAAGCTCTATACAGTAAATAATAAGCAAGCAGGGGAGGTGGTTCGTGTTATACAGGCGGATGTTGAGACAATAAGCATTCATGCCCTCTCCTACTGTGTCCACAGTGAATTTTGGGTAACTCCCACGATTAGTCTATGAGAGGGCAGCTGCTTCTAGTAGTTGGGAGGAAGCAGATGGTTGTGATTGTCGCTGTCAGTTATGCTCGGGTGGAAAAGGTAAAGCAGACGCTCAGCGAGTGAACAGCAATGTGCTGAACTTTTGTTCGAATACACACTGTACGCCTCCGCATATTTACTCCCTACTGTTCACTAGACTCACGCAGAGAGACTTCTATGTATTGCAAACATGTAAAACAAAAACTTCCCTTTTCTCTGTTGTTGATCACATCACAAGGACCTGATGGTCCTCTCAGAGTGATACCACACATGCTGTTATATTACCATATTAGCAGTCTACAACATTCTTCATTGTGCTAATGTAGTTTGACTGTGATACACAGAATGTATATGATCTGAACCAACATCAAAGGAATCAGATTTTTTCTCATTTATTCTAAATTTCGATTTGCATTTTATCCAACACTTATTTCCGGTTCTTTGACTGGCAGAGTGGCATTTCTGGAGTACTGGTATGCATTGCATCTCTGACATTTATATTATTAAAATGTATGTGTACTTGAAACCCGAATTTATAATCCACTTTCACATAAGAAAGTTGCTCAATTACCATAAAATTTCCAGATTACCTTTCCTGGGAAATGATACAAAGTGACAGTGTATATCTTCTGTTCACACATGCAACTGCCTTTTCTCTCTCTCAAATACAGAGAAGCTTTTTCATTTTTAATGTCTATCTAATTTGACAACATTTCTCTCCACAATGTAGAAAATCATGATTTTCAATTCCCATGTCACAGGTTTACAGCTACTAAATGGCATCAGTAATTGCATCAGCTCTTCAGAACTTGATTGGCTCAATCTCTTTGACAGTAGAACTCTTACATCAAAGCATCTAATCATACGTGCTCAAAATGTAAATCTTTGATCACACATAGCAACAATACAGTACAATACAATAAATGTTAATTTACTTCTATAACTATTAGATGGTATATATTGCAATTGTGAATTAAAGTGCCCTTATTATGCCATTTTTAAGGTTCCTAATATTGTTTTGCGAGTCTCCTACGATAAGTTTACATGCATGCAAGGTCAAACAATGCATTAGTTTTCTCAAAATATGCATTTAATGTCACCTCATTTTCCAACGATTCTCAAATGATTGGTTCAAAGCAATTCTAAAATGTAGTCTCTCTAAACCCCTCCTTTCCATGAGCCTACTCTGCTCTGATTGGTCAGATGGCCCAGTCTGTTGTGATTAGTCTACCACGTACAACACGTGCTGAAAGCATAAGGCCATTGCCATAGTTCCATATTTTCAACGCTCAATATCAATAAACATCTATTATTTATCATTGTTGTGATTCAGTGGAGCCAGCTGGTCCAAATGTACTGAACCATCTTTCAAGAGCAAGCGTTTTGTGAATACCGCCATAAATTCAAGAGTAGAGAAGCAGTCGTTATTAAAATGATGAGTTTGAGAGCGTTCACATTATGCAAATAGGATTCCACGTGATGTGTAGCTGTCATGGACGTGGGATTCGAATTGTATTCGAATACTAATGACTCGCTTATGCTGTTCAGAGTCAATTTTTTCCTTTTGGAGACAATAACTTTATTTTCGTGCACTTTCGGCTTTACAACTTTCCAGACCGTTTGCATTTACATACAGCTACGTTACACCGTGCATGAAAGTCACTATTCAAAATGGCATACTAGAGGAACTTTTACATCTCACAATTCTGAGTTCATGTCTTGCAATTCTGACTATATTTTTTCTCAAGTCCGACTTTTGAGATATAAACCCAGAATTGTGAGATATTGAGAACTGTGAGATAAAAGTCACAATTGCCTTATTTTAAACTTCCATATTTACTCTTTGGAGAACACCAAAAGAAGATATTTAAAAGGTCTCTCTGTTTTTGTCTATAGTGAATGTAGTTTTGGATCCCACTGACTTTCATTGTATGGACAGAAAAGCAGTTGAAACAGTCTTCAAAATACCTTTTGTGTGTGTGGTTCACAGATGAAAGAAAGTCCTAGGTTTTTTATGACATGAGTAAATGACAATTCAAATGATTAATTTGTGGGTGAACTATCCCTTTAAGGAAAAGGCTGTATGTGTGAAAGCATATTGTCTGTCAAGGTTTAAGATCTACCAACTCCAAAACTTGCCTGTGGTGCTACCTGTTATAGCTGCTTGTACTTTGTTTGGACATGAGAATGTCTCAAAGGGAATTATTTATTACCTTCTGCACTGGTATTTTGGATTATTTAGTTGTTTTTGTCTTTCATTTAGAACCCAGAGGCTAATGTCTGCCTTGTTGTAATGGAATTTGTCCCTGAGGCATTTTAACCCCACAAAAAGATTGTTCTGGAAGTCTATCAGGGGAGAAACACACTGGAGACATACAGCTCCATTGCCCCATTTTGGCCATCAGTAGAGCAAAGACACCCTCCTGGGAGAAATTATGGGAAATGAAGGCTTTGATGTAGAAGGTGTATTTGTGTCTGAGAGAATGTGAGGGTTTGTTTTAATAGAGAACTAAAAAGAGGAGTGCACATATGTGATGCCATTTAGGAAATAATATACAGTCATTTTGTGAACATGTCTCGGTCTGCTGGTAGACTAAACGGTTTATTGCGAATATATTGGTGTGCAACCATTTGTTTAAAATTACATGAAGAGATGAGTATTTGATATAAACATATGGATATTTCACACATGTATTACATATAAGAATATGAATATCACACCTGTAGGTGCCATAAAAAAAAAATCCTAATGCATTCACATTTGTCAAAAAAAAAGGAAACGCCAAACTAAACTCTCTTCCTATATCTAGTTGAGCTCATCACCTCTCTCTAGATGAATATGTGTGTGTGTGTGTGTGTGTGTGTGTGTGTGTGTGTGTGTGTGTGTGTGTGTGTGTGTGTGTGTGTGTGTGTGTGTGTGTGTGTGTGTGTGATGGTGTTGAAGATTTTAGTACTGGATAAATATTTAACATGATGGGGAAAGGAGGTAAAGACAGTGAGAATGTGAGCGAGAGACAAAGAGCAATGAAATCGGAGGACAGAGGGGTGTTGGGCTGCAAAGTCTCTGAGGAGAAAAGAAACCTGCGATACAGCAGCAGTGAACACACACTCGTTTGATCTGCTTCTCTCCTTTTATTTCCCTATCTTCTCTTTGTTTCATTCTGTTTGTCTTTTTTCAGAAGTGAGAGAGGAAACTCAAAGCAAGACTGAAGAAAACGAGCAAGGGATCGTTCTCGATATGAGATGGGTAGATGGAAAAGTCACACAAATATTAGCATGAGCAAACAGACAATCTCAGACTTGCTTTGAGACCAGGCACTAGACGTGGAGTGCTAACAGGGTCTAAACATACACTCATTCAGTCTATGAACCACTACAGTGCTAATACTCTGTGGTGATTTTTCATTTTTAAAGTACTTTCTCAAAATGTGTTTGTAGAAACAACTTTAAAGGAGTTTTGATATTGACTTCCGTCATGTCAGTCGTCTTATGAAAGCTGTTTAGCTCATATTAGTGAATTAAACATGACTGGCTAATAAAAAAGGACACATTTACAATGAATATCCAAAGTCATTACACACTGAATTACATTAAGATATCTTAATTGTGACCCTGGACAACAAAACCAGTCATAAGTAGCACGGGTATATTTGTAGCAATAGCCAATTGTACCCAATTGTATGGGTCAAAATTATTGCTTTTTCTTTTATGCCAAAAATCATTAGGATATTAAGTAAAGATCATGTTCCATGAAGATATTTTGTAAATTTCCTACCGTAAATATATCAAAACTCATTTTTTGATTAGTAATATGTATTGCTAAGGACTTCATTTGGACAACTTTAAAGGCGATTTACTCAATATTTTGATTTTTTTGCACCCTCAGATTCCAGATTTTCAAATAGCTTTATCTCGGCCAAATATTGTCCTATCCTAACAAACCTTATATCAATGGAGAGCTTATTTATTTAGCTTTCAGTTGATGTAAAATCTCAATTTCAAAAATTGACCCTTATGACTGGTTTTGTGGTCCAGGATCACAATTTGTTGTCTGAATTTCCAGAATACTTGTGTTGTCCTCTGCGTTTGTGTGACTATGTGCATTCATCTCTGGAAGCCATGCAAGACTTCACTCTCTCATCACTGATGTTCTCGAATCCAATTTTCTATGATCCTTTGCACCCCGCTATTTTATCAAACTCCTCTTCAGGAGTGTGGTTACCTGGGCCTGTCATTATTCCATTAACCATTAACCGCTTTCGTGTTATCAGCTTCCACTGCCATGCTTGTCTCCCTCATTAACATTGATTTCTCTCCCAAACACGGAAGGAGTGAGGTCCGGCTCACAACACCGCACATCCATCTTTCTCACAAACACACACTCATTTGTCATTTATCTCCTGTTCTTTTTCCGCCTGTGTGTCTCTTGACGCAATGCTGGCCACCATTTACCTTCAATTTCTTCACTCACATACATCGCTGGATTCCAATGTGTGTAAACACATGCACACACACACAGCTTGCTTTAATCACCCGTCTCATTCTCGCCCCTGTTCATGTTGAGATCCATACGCTCTGCACATACTAATAATGTCTCTTTGTTCATTTCAACCCTTGCAGAATTCTTGTGGCTTCCTCATTTTTGGATTCACCCCTTCTGTTGTTTTCTTCTCCCTCTGTATTCGTTCATTCATTTATTCCTCCTTCTGTTCTGGCTCTCTCTCTTTCTTCCCTCTCTCTGTACTGATGTAAAGGTTATCAGTTCCTGGCAAAGCCTCTCTGCATTATAAATGAACAGCTGAAAACCCACTCCAGGGACAATTAAACCTGAGGCTGTTTAGCATGCAGAAAGAAAAAGAGGGAGGGATTGACGAGGCCGAGGCTGGGCGAAGAAGAGAAGGCTGGCACTTGAGCAGAGGATTTAGTTTGTTTGTTAGCCCTGAGTCTGCTTTGAGCACAGACACCTACATTCCCCTGAACTCACCATCCATGTGAATCATGCCGCCTTTCAGTATGTTTACTGGAGTATTTGTGCACTGAGATGTGCAACAATGCCAACAGTAATGATTGCATCAGTCTTGATTATATTCCTGCTACGTCTCCATCACACCATCCTCCTCTCTGCTCCAGCACCCTCATTTTTCTTTCTCTGTTCTTCTCCTAAGCACTTCTCCTACTCTGTCCACATTGCATTCTGGGTAACTCCCACAATGCACCTATCTACTTCTAGTAGTTTGGAAGCACCAGATGGTTGTGATTGTCTCTGTCAGTTATGCTCAAGAGTAAAAGATAAACCCGTCTTCACCCTTCTCCAAAGTTTTCTATTTGTCTTTGTAAATTTTGAGCTCTCGGAAGTGACGATAGCCATGGAGGCCGTAATAGACTATGTAATATTATTCATTATATTTTCTTTGTTGTTTTCTTGGGATTATGGCTTAATGTTTTTGTGATCTCAACATAAAAGCTTTCGTCCAGGTGAATAAAGCACTTATTATATTTTTCTTCATATTACTTTAAGACATGATAGTCTAGTAGCATAATTTTTGTTTAATATACAATGGGACAAGATAGACCAATATATTTAGTTAATCGCAGCAACTGAAATTGTAATTGCATTTCAAATGTATAATACTTATTTCATATGCAAAGATGTTACCCAGTCACAGCATTTTCATTACCGTTTTAAATCATAGGGCCTTTTTTTTCTAAATTATGACCGTTTTTGATGTAAAAATCTTACGTTTTAAGTGGACCTCAGGAAACATTATAAATATTATAAAAAAAAGTGCACACCCCTTTTTTTACGAGTTTATAGCCCCCTACAGTAAAGTGAGTGGAATTCACTGTTGTAAATGCAGTTGCGTGTGCGCTAAGGTGGCAGAAATATGGAAGGTGGACAGGGCCAAAAGTCTTTATACAGAATGCATGAAATTTGAGTTTGTCAACATGCACTGTTTGTACATGTTAACATGTCAATGCATACAGCAGCCAATGAAGTTGCTGCATTCCAGACTATATTTGCATATGAGACATGATGGTACATTGATATATACATATACAACACATCACACGTCATGTCATGAAGGATGTAATGGTACACTGGTATGCATGTATGCAAACATCAGACATTATGTTTGTTTATGAGTGATAATGCATCAGTACTTTGTGTGCAGAGTTGCGTATAAAGCATTACACAGTAACACGTTACTGTATTCTAATTACTTTTTCTGGTAACGCAGCAATGCAATGTGTTGCATTTTAAATTTATGAAATTTGATTACAGTTACTAATGGCAATAAAATTGCGTTACTTAAGTTACAAATGCGGTGTTAAAAAATATTAAGTAAAAATCATGTTTTGCACGATAAATCATGTTTTGTTGATATTGCGAGTGAATACAAATGATAGGCCACTTATGTAATTTTTCAGTCAATATTAAATGAATGAAAGAACTATGAGTTTCACTTTGTAGTGTATTTTTAGGTTTGATAATCTGAAAAGAATATTTGAAAGTAACTTGAAAGTAAAGTCATTAGTAATCTGATTACTTTTTAAATGCAGTAATCAGCAAATGCAGTAATCAGCAAATGCAGTAAATTTAACTTTAAAGAAGTAATTAGTAATTTGTAGTGGATTACTTTTTTGAGTAACTTAGCCAACACTGGCTGTGTGTGATTTCAATCTTATGTCATGATTTGTCATGTCTTTTTTAGTTCTTAAGTTCAATGTTCTTTCACAGGTAGAAAAGTCATTAATTAGTTTACTGTTGCACAATAGCTATCAGTAAAGCAGTGCCACAAAGAACTAAGGAACTGATTAATATGTGAGTAAATCTAGGTAAACCTGTTTTAAAAAAAATAAAACATGGCAAGAATGTGAGAGAGACATTCAAATTTGTCATCTAAACATGGTAAAACTGTGTGTCTTTACATGTACTAAAGAAATGTAGTGAAAACTGATGCCTTAACATGACCAGATTGTGTGTCTACTCATACAAAATTCTTTGCAGTGTTTTCTAAATTGCTGTGTTGACAAAGACAAACAGTGTGTGTTGACACGGTCAAATTTTACACATCATGTTTTGACTTCTGTCTACCTTCCATACAGAAAATCAGTGGTAACAATTGGAGGAAAATGAGCGAGATCTATGCAATAAGAAAATTGTCTTCTTGTGCCTTTGGATGTCAGAATAAGAATGCGAAAAAAAATGTGTTCTTAATTTTAATAGAATACCACTGTCACAGACAACCCTTTACAGTTCTAACATTAGGATTATAATATTTTCCACAGATTAGATAGTAGTAGTAGTAGTTCTAGTATTTTATCATTAAAAAAAACAGTTAATACTAAACCAGACTTGCATATGCAATATATTGCTGTTTGACTTGTTTATAATAGCTCACTTTTTCCACAAGGTGTACAAAGTTGTCTGGTCACTGTAATTTTGGCCATTTAGTTGGATCCTTGACCTACAGACCCGACAGAGAGTATGGGTCAGTAAACCTCACCTAGTTGCTAAGGGTTATCTTATTAGTGTAAGACAACCTGTCTTTTCTGCAGGAAAACCATTAAAATAATTGCAGATGGTATCCGCTTTTTGCAAAATCATTGAGAGATGCCTGCAGAAAACACACATAAATGACATAAATGGCATGTTTTCTACCTTAAAAATAGCACATATTAATTTTGTTGATTTTTGAAAGGTCAAAATAAGTCAAGATCATGATAAAGTTAAGTGGATCAAGCCACAACAAGACAGAAAAATGAATAATGCATGTCCTTTTCTATAGATAGCATTGTTCTCTTGGCATAATTAAAACCATAATGTCCAGCTCCACTCAATCCTGTTGGATAAGCTATTTTGGCTAGACGTGCAGGTTTGTGTTTGTGAGTGGAATCAACAAGAAGAACCCAGAAAAGCTGCACTGTGTAATGCTGTTGGCTGCCAGGTGGAGAGAATGTGGATTGTACTTCAAAGCCCAGGAGTGAGCTGGGATTGCTTCAGTTGGAAAAAGACAGAAATGAGCAGATCAGCTCTGAATGTGACGGACATTTCTGTTTTCTATTTTTTTTTTCATTTCACAGATGCAGCCCACACTGTGTGTCATGTTCCTGAGGTTAAGCAGCATTTGAAGAAAGAAATCTGTAATAAATGCCATGAAAATACCCAGCGCAATCGCTTTTAGTCAAACAATTAATAACTGACTGTGATGATATTTTCTTCTTCACATTCCATTGGCTGTAGTATATCTGACCGATCTACACCGTCGTATTCTTTTTTTTCCCCACCTCTCTCTGGTCTGTCTTCCAGTAGTCAACTATCCTGTAAATGGGTAAAGCTAGTGGGCACTTTGAACTGAAATGTTCTGGCATTTCCAGCATGGATTCCCAATGAACCGCAGGGCTGTCTGCCACTGTATGCGTCCAGGGAACAGTGCACTCAACTGGGGCTGGAGATGATGGATGTGGCCCTCGCACCACTGGAGGAAGCCTCCATGTGTTTCAAGCTCCATAATACACCTACTCATTCATCTCTCTCCCTCTTTTCTCTCTCCCTCCCATCCAGCACAACATTCCCATATGCTCTCAGTAATTACGGCCTGTATTTTCTCTCCGATTCACAGTGGAGGGAGGAACACTCTATGGATGCATCTGTGAAGGTGTGTATAAACGGTCTCCTCAAGGTCCTCTTCCTCTTGAGCGAATAGCAGCAGCTCTCTTCCCTCTCATTTCTTTTCTTTATCTGTCTTATTTTAGACCTGCGATCTCATTACAAGACTCTTGGTGCATTTTAAAGGCTCGATTGGACAAGTTTAAAAAGGAATCACTAAAACTGAAAGTCAAACCATTTTTCTTCTTCGTCTTCCTCCCCGCAAACACGCCGCAGGAGTGGCCGCTGAGCCCGGTTAAGTCTCTTAGCATCTCACCCTCCTGCTGAGAGACACGACAGATCAAAAAACCTTCTCTCTGCGCTCTCCTTCTCTCATCCCCTCCCTTTATCCACGTCTCTTACTTTCTTCCACCCTCTGTCATTTCTTTTCCACTTATTTCAATTCTTTCTTTTAATTTTTGTTCCATCCCTCTTAGTCAGTCCTCTCCTATTTTGGTCATCTGCTTTCATGTGGCAGTTTGAGAGACTGACTCGAAGAGTCTTTTTGGGGTGTGTGGAGGGAGGGGTGGTGTAAACGAAAAAAAGATGATGGATTGGTTTGTTTTGCAAACCTAAGCATGCCTCATCCCTCCACCCCAGATATGCAGTGTTCCTTTCTGCAGTTTCTTGAGTAGACTAATTATTGAAAAAATATGCAAAACCATTAAAATTGTGACAAAGTGGTTGTGTAATTAATTTAACCCTTTCTTCAGTTATTTGTCCTTTTTCAATTTAGTGTGAATCCATTTACTGCCATCAAGCTTGTTTTCCAGAGTAAGAGTTGCTTAAGGAAGAGTTGCTTTTTTTATGAACACATGGTGCCATCTAGTGGTTGAGGGATAGTAGGCCTACCAGTCTACAAAATAATATTGAGTTATTGTTTTTAAGTCATATATATTCCAGTCAAATCCTGTATTTTAGACATGTTGTTAAACAATTAATGTTAAGAAAAAGGTACAGCATAACATTCACTTATTTTGACAATTCTGGGAAAAAAGAAAAGAAAATGAAGGGTTTAGGTATTATTAGATTCAAATGCTATCATGCTAGTGTGGAATTTTCGAATATTATTTACAAGAGTAAATGCTGGTTAAATTAAATGCAGTCAAAGTATTAGCATATATCTATGCATATCGTTGAGCAATAAGGACAACAAAAGCGCTGGAAAACAATTCAGGTTTATTTCACATGTTTGAGATGCTCACACAGAGGATCTTTATATTGTCAGTACATTTACTTACTAAATGAGCTAGTAACATGAATGAATCTTTATGTTTATTATGTGTTAATATACACTCTAAAAAATGCTGGGTTAAATACAACCCAGTGCTGGGTAAATATTGGACAGAACACATGCTGGGTTGTTTTCAACCAACAGTTGTGTTAAATGTTTAACCCAACCTTCTGGGCAGTAACCCAACCGCTGGATCTAAACAACCCAATCGCTGGCTTCGTCCATATTTTACCCAGCGCTGGATTGTATTTAACACAGCATTTTTTTAGAGTGTATAAAAGATGTCCACTGTAGTTAAGAAGACTTCATGTACTGAATGCTGAAGGTTTGGTGGTGTTATGGGATGGAAAGTCAGTGCAATTTCCAAACTTTGAGTCAGATTACGGATGATAAAACCTTCTATAACTGAGATTTACATTCATTAATTCTTTCTTTTTTGTGTATGCTCTTTATTGTGTCTGTTCTTTCAGATAATATCTTTGAATGTAATGAACTTTGAATATAAAATACTGTAATTATCTTGAAGATATTTCATTACATATAGAATTGTTTTGTCACACATCTACGTCTACATTCATTGACCCCCTCAAAAGCATTTTAGTGGAAACAGCTGAAGCTGCAAATCTGATAAGATGAAGGAAGTCAGCAGCTGAAATGGGGTCAGTGAAATGGGATCTGAAAGTCACCGCACGCATCTGAAGTTCCATTTGCAAAACAAAGATGTCAAATATTTTCCATGTAATGCACAGAAGAAAACAATTATAAACCATCAATAATCTTTGGAGGATTACAAAATGAAACACTTGACTTGTGTATAACTGGAATACTGTTTTCAAAAGCACTTATGAAAAATATGAAAAGTCAAATAACTGTTTAAATTACAAACAAATGTAATAAAAATGCTTTGGGACTGAAGATAGCTGTGAGATATTCCAACACATTAGATGTCAGTCACCAGATTATGTATTATGGATAAACAAAATTAGTATTTACGTTGTTGTCTTTTTCATTTGAACCCCAGTTTATATTCTACAAATAAAATGATAGATAGATAGATAGATAGATAGATAGATAGATAGATAGATAGATAGATCTTTGTCGAAATTACAAATAGTCTTTCTCATATATATATAAATGTTTTTATATCCATATCAGTATCAGTATTTTATTTCAGTATTTATTTATTTTGTAGGTAACTATGTTTAACAAAACCTTGGATTAACTTTGGTATTTGACCAGCTGAATGTACGTAATCCTTTACCTAAGTGTGCATTTTTATGCCATCGTACACACTGAAGTCAGAGCTTTGCAATCGGCTGCTCTTTGTCCGTTTGCATCCTCGTTTGGGGATGTTCAGTGATGCATAGCAAACTTCTGTATGGACATCCTGTGGAGATGTTATATATACTGTAAGTGGATAATAATTTTTTGATTGTAAAACAACTGTGTACCATTATTATACACTGTGCTCACACAGTACATTAATAGTAGGGTTTGTTTGGCTTTGTTTTGTTGTTGCAGACTTGCTGTGTTGATAAATTATAGCAAATGTGCAACATATGAAATATTGACTATTGTACACTAATTTCAGACTCATGTCTTAGCACTTTTCTGCATATTTGTGAGCTGCTGAGTTTACCTGTTCTTGGCTCAACTGTCTTTGCATCTCAGAACTGCTCTGACGACCTTCAGACTCCTTCAGCACTGTGAATGGCAGAATCAGAGGCTTATCTCTTATGACAGTTCTTCAAAATATGACTCCCTCAAACATAGAACTACAGGAAACATAAACTGTATTATATCTAGTTGACTAGATATAGTTGATTGTTAAATTGTACATATAAATCTCACCTGTCTTGTGGCAGCATCTGTAGCCACAAACAAAAGCCAAAATGGCAGAAAGAAGAGAACATGCGGGACACACTGTTTGCAGTATCAGCCAGCACTGCCAACAGTCACAGACTGGTTCAGGGGGGCTTTCTGAGGGGAAGACTGATGAATAAATAATGAATGACCATTCCTTTCAGTTTAATGAATTAGTTTGATTATATGAAGTTGTTCTTTATTTTTATTGACTGTGCTAGAGCTACAGCTACTGTATAAACACTGTATACACACTCAATGCAGAGGGTTTGCTGTCACAGAATCCCTGACCTCCATTTGCCATTTTAGCTTCAAGTGTTTGACGTCTTTTTAATCCATTTCAGAACAGTGATTTGCTTCCTGTGCAAATTCTGTTTGAAACAGGACATGACCTACATTTATTTGAAATCTATTTATGTTGGTTGCCCCATCCTACACTCGCAGAAAAAATGTACAAATTGTGTCACTGGGGGGGTACCTTTTCAAAACATACACTTTTGTTTCTTTTAGATTCTAATATTTACGCTTTAGGTAGCAATATGTACAAAGGCACCTTTTGAAAAGATACCACCTCCGTGAAAGCTTTTGTACCTTTTTATTTCTGATGTGTAATGAATCATTCTTCTAAAAGCATTTCTGAGAATATACACCAAGTGGCTCTTTGTAGGTGTACCTACTCTGTCTTGTTAATGTGAAAATCTGTGTAATATAAGTAAATATTTGCATAAGATATATAGAATTAAATCTATTTTATAATAATCTGTTCTATTAAACATGAGCTTTCATCTCAATGCTCAATTACTTCAATGCTGCTTGAATAAAAACTTAAATATACATTTTAAAACCTTCTGGGGAAAAAAAAATAATTGAAATTAAATTTAGTGCATACAATTCTGCATTTGGCAAACACGTTTATCCAAAGATATTTACAATGCACTGTAAAAAAAATTTTTTTTTAAAAATGTAATTTTAGCTGTAAAAGACTGGTAGAATTTGTAGAAGAAGAAAGAAGAAAAGTTTCAAAGATTACATAATTTTGACTTTGCATGAAAAACACGTAAATTAACATATGAATATTGTCTATCTTCACCTATCTCTCTTTTTGTCTTTTCAACTTTTAGCAGGAAATCAAGACTAATACATTGTACTCGTATATTAATAGTAGGGTTTGTTAGTTTTTGTTTTGTGGTTGCAGACTTTGTTGTGTTGATAAGTAAAAAAAATATTGTAATTTTAGCTGTAAAAGATTGTAAAAATGCTACAGTAAAAAAAACTATTTCCTTTCTATGTACAGGGAAAAACTATAGCCTAATACATCTAATGGGGCATTTCATTATATTTTATGGTAAAGTACTGTTAAATGTACAATTTAGCATCTTATAATTTGCATAGAAAAACCATAAACTAACAATACAATTTCCTGTGTGACAACTCACAATTTTCTAGTTTTTAGTTTTTGGAATCAGTCATAGGGTTTAATGTGTGTTACCATGATGGTGTTTCGTATTTACGTATTTGTATAACATTGTGCACCTTTTATATATTAATATTTACCTCAGCTTGTGGTAAAGCTATTTGTGATGGACTTTAATTCATCATGTATCTTTCTCTTTACCACCAGCTTTATTATGCTGGCTGTCAGTATATGTTACATTTTAGTATAGCAGCATGGACTTGATAGTTTAGAAGAACAGGGCTATTGGATTTACCAGTTTAATTTTTATATTATATTTTATTTACGGTTTTATTTATTTGTTTTGTAAATTACCATTTCAAACTTTTTTCTGCATACCACAGCTGTCAAGGTTTTTTTTACAGTGTGCATTTAAGGTATACATTTGATCAGTTCATGCATTCCCTGGGAATCAAACCCATGTTTTTAGTGTTGCTAGCACCATGAATGCAGAGCTATATAGATCTCAGAAGTGAAAGAGATATGATATAGAGAAATGATAAAACCCACCTTGTTGAAAAAAAATCTAAAAGTAAACAAATGTATGTAAGCGTTTTTAAAGTGTTTTAGGACTATAAATCTTCTTTTAGTAAATTCACGTTTTACTTCAGCAAATTATTCATTGCTCTTTATTTTACATTATTTGCAGTGTGAGACAAGCTTACCAGGTGAACCATATGTGAGCTTTATGAGAGTATCACCAGTGTGGTACACATCCTTCTCGAAGATTATTCCATTCTGTTCAATGTATTTTTTCTCAACCCTTGAGTCCTTATATTGAGTGATTAAGAAATGCACATCTACAGTTATTCAGAAACCAATATTTACACTACAGATGAAATATACATATTTAAACCAGAAATATGAGAAGAAATCACTTACTGAGTGAAGTGATAGAAACCTTCATGCTGGCCACAGCTGAATATGTGGTGGTGCTTGTGGGTGAGGCATATGTAACTGTCAATGTGATTTCCGCCCCTTGAATTGTTGTGCATAGATAAAACCTCAGTTTAATTTTAGCAATTTTAAAGTATTACTATCACACACTTACACACACCACGCAAACATGTACTATATGTGTGTGTGTGTGCGTGTGTGTGTGTGTGTGTGTGTGTGTGTGTGTGTGTGTGTGTGTGTGTGTGTGTGTGTGTGTGTGTGTGTGTGCATGTGTATTCCTTAAATCAAATTGCACAACAAATATTTAAAAACAAAATGTTTCAATGTTTTTATTGAACACAATGTTTTTAAGCATAACCCCATTGTCCTCAACATCCATCAGATTTTGATTTAAATTTGTTTCTTGTTTAGTTTAATTTAATTTAGTTTATTATGTATCTAATACAATGGCGTGAAAAGACAGTAAGGCAAAACTATTACAACATTCTACCTCTAAGGGTTTCAATGTATGAACATGAGGCTGTAAACCTAGTTCATTTGAAGATGGAGAGAGACCGAGGCTGAATTTGGGTCAGTGGTTTGAGTGGCATACAAGCATATGTGGACTCAAAGACCACTCAGCAGATACACAGGCGTCAAATATTTTCCATGTTTCTGTCTGACGCACAAAGAAACCTAACTGCTGATATGAAGAATTATAAAATAAAGCAGACATCAGCAACTGAAAGGGAAAATTCAACTTTGACACTTTAAAGGTGTCACATTTTAAAATCATTTTATTTTAGTCCATGAGGTCCATTCGTTTCAGTTAAAGTTTCTTGAAATAAAACAGTTGCCCTTTATTTGTGCTGTACTGTGTATTATTGTTAGCAACAGGCTGTTATGCTTGAATTATATGTCTGAAATAGTAATAAGGTTTGACTGGCTTAGTATAAGAGCCCTAGCCTATATTATTACCTAATTTGAAAAGAGTGAACTGGATTTATATTTTCCACCTTTCTGCTTAATTTGCTGAATAAAATCATTTTAACCACTAACAATGGATCAATTCATTGGCAATTGTTTTGTGAATAATTAAGTCTGGTATGAAATAGATAACTAATAAAAAACAAAAGTAGGTAATGTAACAGTACTACACTACACTTTCCCCCCATATAGCCTACAGAAAATGCATAACATAGCGACTAGCGACACCTAGAGGTGGTTCACCGTCAGATAATTAGTGTTACATTTTTCCCCCAAATGTATCTGTATGACTTCCGCCACCCACGATTATGATTTTTATATATGTGACCTCTGGACCACAAAACCAGTCATAAGTATCGAGGGTATATTTGAAGCAATAGCCAACAATACATTGTATGGGTCAAAATTTGAGATTTTTATTTTATGCCAAAAATTAATACAAATATTAAGTAAAGATCATGTTCCATATAAGATATTTAGTAAATATCCTACCGTAAATATATCAAAATGCATTGCTATGGACTTAATTTTGACAACTTTAAAGGCAATTTTCTCAATGTTTTGATTTTTTTACACCCTCAGATTGCAGATTTTCAGGGTTTTTTTTATTTATTTTTTATTTTACCTCTTTAATCCTATTTTTCAGTTCTAAAAATATATATATATTTTTTTTTAAAGTGTTGTTTTATAATTATTGGAAAAGGCTTAAATTACTGTGAGCATTACAGGTTTTAGCCTACATGTAGGACAGTTTCGAGGTTTTGTAAACAAACATGAATTTTTTAATTCTTTCGAAGATAAATTTAAACAATCGAAAAAGCCACCGTGATATTACTTGTATGTCTGCAGTCCATAACAAACTACCAACAGCCAGAAGCAGCACTTAAGTTTATTAGGTTTCCAATCCTCTTATGATGAGACCCGTTGACCGCTCTTGATTGGAAGCCCGGTATCCGGATATAAGCGTCACTCAATCAGCATCAAGCGCAACACAGCCGCTTTGGGAAATGACCAGACTATCCAAATTGTCCGACAGACTTTGATGCGAGTGAGATGAACCTGCTGGACACCTGACGAGATGATCATCCTATAAAACGCGTACAGTAACCTGCACTTCACCGGCCATGTAACTTCTAGTGTTGTGAAATAATTATGCAAGAGAACAAACCGGATTGCTTGTGCCAGCGGTATCCCAAGGACATAATGACTTCGGCTGTTCCTCGATCGGGATTTGTTGTCTTTTGCGTGGTAAATCCAGTTTTATTCCTCTCGATACGTGACATTTATACCGAGAGATTTAAGCGGCACGTGCTTAGCAAGTTGAACACTACACTGTTGACATGCTTAAACTTGATTGCTGTTATTGCGCAAACTTGTTGAACTGTTTTGGAACACCAAAATAGCCTCGTTTGTTAATAATTTAACAATTATTGATGACAATTAAAAGCTTGTCAGCTATTAAAATATCAGAAAGAAAAAAGCTCTTAAAAGAAAAAGCCATGATGTGAACTAGTAGGTTACTATTTTAAAGCAATTGCAGCTTCTGAACTAAATAGCAAGCCTTGTTTCTTAAAGAGCTGAACAAGCACACTGCATTATTGTGGCAAATACAATGTTATCAGGTCATCGCAGGATAATCCCTCACTGTTCTTTTCACATCGAGCACAATAATGCATGTTTAAGTCCCTCTGTGGTTCTGAAAGATGCGGTTGTGCATTCAGCAGTAATTCTTACTCGAGATCAGCTGCTGAGTGTCTGGCAGTACTTGTATATTAAAGGGAAAGTTCACTCAAATTCTGTCAGCCTCAAATTGATCCAAACATGTTTGAGTTTCTTTCTGCTGTTGAACAAATAAGATATTTTTAAGAATGTTTGTCACCAAAAAGTTGATGGTAGCCATTGACTTCCATAGTATGGGAAAAAATAAATAAGTAAAATAACATGCTGCAAGTCAATGAGTACCATCAACTGTGATCTGTCTCTTTAATCACTGAAGTTGAGGATTGTGTCTGGTACAAGGATTCTTAAATCACTGACCAAGTTTATATTCATATAATTTTCTTATTCAGATCTATATTTTGGTTAAGCATTTATTCTGAAAAATACATTTACATGATCAACGGCTATTTGCATATTCATATGATAGGAATAAACAAAAACATGAACATTATTTACCATTTTAGTAATAATGGACAGTAATTTAATTTGTGCATTATTTATCATTCATGTCCATATTTTTTAATCTTTACCCCCCCCCCCCCCAAAAAAAAGTCATTTACACACCCTGATGTAATTTAAAACCTGTATCAATGTCATTCTTCTGCAAAACACAAATACAGTTATTTTGATCTTCCAAATATCATTGTGTTTCACAGAAGAAAGTTAGTCATGTAGGTCTGAGGTATGACTGAAATAGCATAAATAGTGACTGAATTTCCATTTTGGGGGAAACTATCCATATAATATCGTTAAGAAAGAAAAATAAAGTTTTAGTCTATTCCACACTTCAAAAAAAAAATTCTTTAATAGCTGGGCATTTCACAAATATCTGTATGTAACATAAAAATGAATAAAAAGTGCAGATAAAAATGAATCCATTTCCGTGGATGTTCTGAATAGGGAATATGCGTGACCCAAAAATCTTTTTTTTTTTTTTTTATCAACTTTTTTTTTTTTTTTTTTTTTTTCACACATAACACAACATAGCATCCAAAATATAACAAAACAAAACAACAGACACGTACTCAACATCTCAAGGTCCAGTCAAAAGGGAGGGAGAGAGGGAAGGACAACAAAAACACAAAAGTCACTCCTCTATACAATCACGTATATCCAACAAAAAACACTGCCAAGCATCAATGGTCGAGGGCCTGGCCCCACCGACTCGCGCTGTTGCACATTCACACGTCACTATTTGCAGGAGGCTACGGATCCAATATGTTTTTCTACATGTGTGGTGTAAACCAGTTCTGGATTATTGTCGTCTTCGCAGCTGTAAAACCAGCAAACAACATTCTCTTTTGCATTGAATTAATACAGAGAGCAGAATCATCATTAAAAAGACACAAACTTGGGTTAACAGACCAATCAATTTGCAGTAATGATGACAAAACCAGGTTTACATGTGTCCATAAACTGATGACGACAGGACATTCCCAAAACATATGCAGAAAAGTGCCTGATGATGTAGTGTTACATATATGGCAGTTCAAATTTGACTGTAGTTTATTTTACCCAAAAATCTCTTTAATACTGTACATGCATGAATGGGAATTAAATTGATTAAATTACTATCCAAAAATGACTAAAATGCAGTACTATTGGCAGATGTGTCTCCAGTATTTACATCAGTTTATTCCAGTTACACTAATTACAGGTATTCAGGAAAATAATGTTACAGTACATGCATATATTTATCTTCACTTGGAAAATATCCTGAAAAGAAACATACATTCTAGAAATTCAGATATTTTAGTGCATCATATTTAACTGTATTAATGTTCTCTGTTTTGTCCCCCTATGTGTGTGTGTGTGTGTGTGTGTGTCTGTTTATGTGTAGATTTTAGTCCTGACTTGTGCCCTCTACCCTGTGCTGAAGACGCTGTGTGTTCAGATTCACTCTGCTGTCACAGGAAGCTATGTGGCCGGATATCACTCTGTGCTGCTTGTCAACTGTCCCACAGAACAAACCGCTAGAGACATTGGCAGGTATTGTACATGTATACAGTGATACACAAACTCACACAAGGAAATAAATAAATATATAGAGGATTAGAAATAAGAATAAGTAAAGTTCATTGTAGCTAATAAGTGACATACTTTGCCTTCAGCCAACAGGTGACAAGGGTGTGTAATGTTTACAGCCTGCATGTGACATTCAGTGACATACAGTACAATAAAGGCATAAGTATACTTCATTTTTGTATGCTAGCGTATGCGTACAGTCGAACGCGTAGCCTTTCAAAGTATACTCCATATGTTGTACGCGAACGCGGGCTGTCGACACATGCGCTCTAGAAAGATTCATCCATGTTCAGTGTCTGCTCTATTTTTCCCCGTTAAGTCATGACTGATAACAAATATTTTACAAATAAGTCTTTTAAACTAAAGCTGAGTTGTCTCATACCCTCTCGCTCACAAGCGCTTGTCAATGTGATCGTCTGTTGCAGTCTCCGCTATTTTGTTGTTGTCCGTCTTTTTAGTTTCGTTTTCTACTGTGAAACAATGGCCCGGGACAGTGTTGCCACCATGTGAAAAAACTGATTACTGCAAAATAACTATAGTGCGCATGTGTAACCTGAGCGTACAAAGTACGCGCAGTTACATTTACATTTACATTTAGTCATTTGGCAGACACTTTTATCCAAAGCGACTTACAATTGGGGAATACATAAAGCGATTCATCTTGAAGAGGCAATCAGCCAGAGGAAGTGCTCGTAACACCAAGTCTCAGTCATTGTTCAAATAAGTACAAGCTAGCAAAGGAAGGAGAGAAAGATAAAGGGAAAGATTTTATTTTATTTTTTTTATGTTTAGGATGAAGTCGAGTAGTGTCGAAAGAGATGATTTTTCAGTTGTTGCTTGAAGATTGACAGGGATCCAGCATTCCGGATAGGGGTGGGAAGATTATTCCACCAGCCAGGAATGGTGAACGAGAATGTTCTGGAGAGTGATTTTGAGCCTCTCTGTGATGGTACCACAAGGCGTCGCTCACTAGCAGATCTCAGACTTCTGGAGGGGATGTAGATTCGTAATAGTGAGTGGAAGTAGGATGGTGCTGAGCCTGTGGTCGTTCTGTATGCAAGCATCAGTGTCTTGAACTTGATGCGAGCTGCCACTGGTAGCCAGTGCAATGAGATGAAGAGAGGTGTAACATGGGTTCTTTTGGGCTCGTTGAAGACCAGTCGTGCCGCTGCATTCTGAATCATTTGTAGAGGTTTGATTGTGTTTGATGGAAGTCCAGCCAGAAGAGCATTGCAGTAGTCCAGCCTAGACAAGGGCCTGGACAAGAAGTTGAAAGGGCCTGATCTTTCTGATGTTGTGTAGCGCAAACCTGCAAGATCGAGCAGTCTTTGCAATGTGCTCTTTGAAGGTCAGCTGGTCATCAAAGATTGCACCAAGATTTCTGACCGAAGTTGATGGGGTAATTATTGATGTGCCTAACTGAATCGAGAAGTCATGCTGTAGAGTCAGAGTGGCAGGGAAGACAAGAAGCTCAGTCTTTGCCAGGTTGAGCTGTAGGTGATGTTCTTTCATCCATGCCGAGATGTCCACCAGGCAGCCTGAGATCCGTGCAGCTACCGTTGGATCATCTGGTTGAAAAGAGAGATAGAGCTGTGTGTCATCGGCGTAGCAATGGTAGGAGAAGCCATGTGCCTGTATGATGGGTCCCAGTGATGTAGTGTATGTGGAGAAGAGGATGGGTCCAAGAATCGATCCCTGAGGAACCCCAGTGACCAGTTGATGTGCTTTGGATACCTCCCCTCCCCAGGCCACCCTGAAAGACCTACCGGTGATATAGGATTCAAACCAGCGAAGTGGAATCCCAGTGATGCCCAGCAATGAGAGGGTGGACAGGAGGATCTGATGATTGACAGTGTCAAAAGCGGCAGAAAGATCCAGCAGAATGAGGACTGATGATTTGGAATCGGCCTTTGCAATTCGCAGGGCTTCAGTGACTGAGAGTAGCGCAGTCTCTGTTGAATGGCCACTCCTGAAACCTGACTGTTTAGCATCCAGTTGGTTGTACTGTGAAAGAAACAATGAGAGCTGGTTGAAGACAACTCGTTCGAGTGTTTTCGCCACGAATGGAAGGAGAGAGACAGGTCTGTAGTTTTCTAAAAGAGAAGTGTTTAATGTAGGTTTTTTGAGCAGTGGGGTTACCCGAGCCTGCTTGAGCGCTGTGGGGAAGATGGCTGTGCGGAGAGATGTGTTGATAATGTGTGTGAGTGCCGGTAAGAGTGTGGGAGAGATTGCTTGGAGAAGGTGAGAGGGGATTGGGTCAAGAGGACATGTTGTAGGATGGCTGGAGAGGAGAAGTTTGGATACTTCCGCCTCAGTGAGGGGACAGAAGGAGAAGATGGGAGTTTGAGCAGTGGATGTGGTTGGTTGGATGTCCTGTGTGTGTGGAGGTGAGAACTGGTTACTGATTGTTCTAGTTTTGTCTGTGAAAAAAGTGGCAAAGTCGTCAGCTGTTATAGAAGTGGTGGAGGGGGACAGAGGAGAGAATTAAATGTTCTGAAGAGATTACGCATGTCTTGTTGTGGAAATGTGGAGCGCTGTGAAAGCAAAGACTGATCTTGTTGTGGATTTTCTCTCTGCCGCTCTGAATGTGAGGATTTGGCCATCCATCCCACACTGCTCTCTCTGTGTGGACTTCAGTAGAGAAAGATGAAAGAACTAATTCACCCTACATCACACTCCCACTCACACAAAGACTGATACCTACTCGGGTCCGACGGATCGTTTGATTTGCGCCATTGCACAACTTCTGTTGTAAATCTATAATCTGCCCTTAACATATCCAATGTTTAGATGTGCATAATGTAAAATGTGTCATAGTGAGTTAAGACTGTCTTTATAGTCCTGTGTGTATTGAGTATGTGTATGTGTATTTTGATTGTCTTCTGCTCTGTAAATATGTACGAAGAACTGTTTTGTTTTTTTGCACTGTTTGGAGCACGCTCTCAAGAATTTCATAACTTGTGCTGTGGTGATGTGACAATAAAAGTGATTTGATTTGATTTGGGTTAGAAGGGGCAGCCCGTGCTGGCCTGGAGGAGAGAGGAAAAATGTCGTCTAGACAAGAGGTTAAGGTAGAGCATAAAGTGTCAGTAGCTGCGGTATTCTATAACAGCGCCACTTAACCAAGATGGCGCTGCTATGTTCGGCCGCCGTCCGGGTCGCTCCGCTAAGACTATGCTTTTATTTACTTTTTTACTTACTTTTGATTTCTATTTTTACACACATAACGTCGGCACTGATCACCTACGACAAAAGTACACTCTTGGACATTGGGAACCGCTTCACTAACCTGGTTCAGGACACTTTATCACCGAATCCATCGTGGCCTCTTGAGATTCTTCGGAACGCGGAGAACAAAGGACACAGGAGACGGAACAAAAAACACCGTGGAAATAGCGCTGGTATTCGAAACAGATTGAGGAAAAGGGCTCACAGTCCTCCTTTACCGAGCATTTTGCTCGCTAATGTCCAATCCTTGGATAATAAGATGGACGATCTTAGAGCCAGGATAAGTTTCCAACGGGACATAAGGGACTGTAACATCATCTGCTTGACTGAAACATGGCTCACGCCCTCGGTTCCGGACACTGCTGTAACGCCGTCTGACAACTTCTCTGTTTTACGGATGGACAGAACAGCTGAGGCCGGTAAATCCAAAGGTGGAGGAGTGTGTTTCATGACTAACAAGGAATGGTGTGACCCCAGGAATATCTCCTCTCTGTCGCGATCCTGCTCGCCTCATCTGGAACATCTATCCATTATTTGCCGCCCATTCTATTTGCCCCGCGAGTTCTCCGCGGTCATCGCTACTGCCGTTTACATTCCACCTCAGGCAGACACCGGCTTGGCTTTGTCTAAACTTCACGACGTGATCAGCGGCTACATTAACCAACATCCTGACGCTGCCTTTATCATCGCGGGGGATTTTAACAAAGCCAACCTCAGGCAGGTCATGCCGAACTTTCACCAGCATGTATCCTGTCCAACTAGAGGACCGAATACACTGGATCACTGCTACTCTCAGTTTAAGAATGCCTACAAGGCCCGTTCACTGCCTGCTTTTGGTAAGTCGGACCACGCCGCCATTTTCCTCACACCGGAATATAAACAAAGGCTCGTACAGGAACCCCCGGTGAAGAGGGAAGTGACGCGTTGGTCCTCCCACTCTGAAGCTATGCTACAGGCGGCTCTTGATGACGTCGACTGGGACATGTTCAGGGCGAGCTCATCTGACGTCAGCGAGTTCACGGAGGTAGCAGTGAGCTTTGTAAACACACTTACCGAACAAGCTACAGAAACGATTACTGTAAGGACTTCCCTAATCAGAAACCGTGGGTGGACAGATCAATCCGTGATGCGGTTAACAAACGCACTGCCGCATACAACGAGGCTCTTTTGTCTGGGAATATGTGCGAGTATAAAGCAGCGTGTTATGCTCTCAGACGAGCAGTTAGTGCCGCCAAACATCGCTACAAAGAGAGAATTGAGTCTCATTTCCAGCTCAATGACTCTCGACGCATGTGGCAGGGACTAAGGACCATCTGTGCCTTTGGAAACAAAGGTGAGTGCAGATCCGTCGCTGGCCGAAGAATTAAACCACTTCTACGGCCGCTTTGATTGCAACGGCGGCAGTGTGGCTCTGCAGAGCAGCGCGTCAGGAAGCAGCAGGCAGAGAAGCGATAATCATGTGATCACCGTGACGGAGGACGAGGTTCGGAGGGCACTAAAGGGAGTGAACATCAGGAAAGCGGCTGGACCTGACGGGATCACAGGCCGGGTTCTGAGATCATGTGCTGATCAGCTTGCTGGGTTGTTTACTTCTATCTTCAACGAGTCCCTTGCTACCTCTGTGGTTCCCACCTCCTTTAAAAAATCCATCATCATCCCTGTGCCTAAGAACAATAAACCCTCTTGCCTGAATGACTATCGTCCAGTGGCCCTCACATCTATAGTCATGAAGGTTTTTGAGAGACTTGTTAAGAGCCACATTAGCTCCTCCATCCCTGTTACTTTGGACCCTCTGCAGTTTGCCTATCGCTCCAATAGATCAACTGATGATGCCATCTCTCACATACTTCACTCCTCCCTCACACACATTGACAGCAGCAATGGGAACTATGCAAGACTGCTATTCATAGACTATAGCTCAGCTTTTAACACCATAGTCCCCATCAAGCTGACTTCCAAACTCACAGGCCTTGGCCTAAACACTTCACTCTGCGACTGGATACAAGACTTCCTCACCGGCAGACCTCAAGTGGTGAAGGTAGGCCAGTTCACCTCAAACTCCATCACCCTGAACGTAGGAGCCCCGCAGGGCTGCGTTCTGAGTCCCCTGCTATACTCTCTCTACACACATGACTGTGTGTCCTCTCACAGATCCACATCTATTATCAAATTTGCTGATGATACTGTGGTTCTGGGCCTCATTTCCAACAATGATGAGACCGCATACTTGGATGAGGTGGAGAGACTTACATCATGGTGCCAGGACAACTGTCTCTCTCTGAACGTGAGCAAAACCAAAGAGCTGATTGTGGACTTCAGAAAGAGACACCTGCTGCCCTACACTCCTCTTGTGATCAGCGGGACCCCTGTGGAGAGAGTTAGCAGCTTCAAGTACCTCGGTGTAAACATCTCCGAGGACCTGACTTGGACTACACACATCCAAACACAGGTTAAGAAAGCCAGGCAAAGACTGTACCATCTGCGACAGCTGAGGAAATTCAGGGTCTCACCAACAATCCTGAAAACTTTCTATGCAGGGACCATAGAAAGTGTATTGACTCAGTGCATCTCAGTGTGGTATGGAAACAGCTCCAGCCAAGATTGCAAGGCCCTGCAGAGAGTTGTGCGCTTAGCTGAGCGTATCTCTGGGTCGGCTCTCCCCTCTATGCAGGACATCTACATCAAACGCTGCAGAAGCAGAGCTGTCAAAATCATCAAAGACTCAAATCACCCTGGAAACTGCCTCTTCACTATGCTGCCATCTGGTAAGCGCTTCCGCAGCCTGATGGCAAAAACCGAGAGACTTAGGAGGAGTTTCTTCCCCAAGGCCATCAGGCTCCTGAACTCAAAGTCAGCCTCCTAACATCATCTGACTTACTTCAAATCACTAATCACACATTCATTACTCTCTACCTCATAACTGTCAGTGTCATTTGCTCATTTGCACACTTGCACACTTGCACACAACACTTTCTGTGTCTTGTAACATATCTTATCTTATTTTTATATTTATTTTATTTTTTGTGATTGGCTGCTTCATGTCAACCATGTACAACCTGTTTGCACATTCCTCTCTGTACAGTCATGCTTATCTTAATATTTAATTCTACAGCTTACTGTCATGCACATTCTTTTATATTTTATATTTTATTCTTTATATCTTATTTTTTATTCATTTTATCTTATGTTTACTTCCCTTGTGTTGTTTTTTCAATATTTGCACTGTCCATGGAGCGGACCCGACTCTCATTTCACTGCTGGTTATACAATCTCTGTATAGTCGTGTATGTGACAAATAAAACTTGAAACTTGAAACTTGAAACTGCATTCACATCCAGAGATGAGAAATGTGTAGGTGAGGGAAGAGAGGAGGATACTACAGAGGAAAGAAGGGAGGGGGAAAGGGAGCGTAGGTTACGTCTGAAAATAACCGGTAAGGGAGATGGTGGCACCCGGGTAGCAAAATGTAAAGTAAATGTAATGAAGAAATGGTCAGAGATATGTAGTGGTTGTACCAGAATGTTAACTGTAGTACAATTGCAGTTAGAAAAATCTTGTGGTGCGCGTACTGTTCTGATGACGCAATTCGCGTCACGTGCAGTGTATGCTGTCCATTATGGAATGCCAATCCTGCCATAATTAGAAATAAATGTACAAAGAAATGTAAAAAAGCAAAAATAAATAAATAAATATACAAAAAGTAAAAAAGCAAAAATAAATATTTTTTTATAATTTTATTTCCTTATGTATTTTTTTTTTTTTTTAAATCCACATTTTTCTTTTTAATTTTTTTTATTTACAGTCATGGCCAAAAATATCGGCACCCTTGGTAAATATGATCAAAGAAGGCTGTGAAAATTAATCTGCATTCGATTGGATTAAGTAAATAAATAAACAGGACAGAACCTGAGAACGCAAACCTATTAATTTATTTTTCCCCATAAAGTTAACAATTTTATTTTTTATTTCCTGCTTCTGAATGTGGAAAGCATCTAGACCACAAACTGTGAAAAAAAACAAAAAAAAAAACAGATGTGTTTTCTAGTAATAACATAAGCAAATACTTCACTGTTTACGATTGTTACACACAGTATAGTGGTGTCTTAAACTATTTAGCGATCAACTGGAACTTTCTATCTTAATCATAAAAAAAATGCATTAACAAACAAAGGTTTGACAAAGGAGGCATCTCTTCTTTTATTGGATGCCTGGATGTGTAAGACAAATCTTGTGCACAAAATACCCACTTGCTTGTTCTTTAAAGGGGTCATGAACTGAGAAATCAAAATTCCCTTGATCTTTTGATATATAAGAGTTCATTGTGCTATAAAAACATTCTGTAAGTTTCAGAACTCAAAACTTTCTCATTAATCTAAAAACAGCTTGTATTGAAGCCAATCTGCCAAAATGTCAAAATGCGCCACTTTATAATGTAATAGTGTGGCTAAACCCCACCTCTGGAGAAGATGATCAATGCCTGCTTCTACAGCACTGCCTGTTTAGCCACACCCACTAATTAGCATACATAGTAGATAAAGGACAAGAGCGGCAAACACAGGTCTAGGCAGAAACCAAACGATTAACTTAATGTTTGATTAAAAATGATTAACTTTATTTCTAATGAAGTGCCAGAATTTGTCAGTAAGAAATTGGTCCTTTGTTCACTTAATTTTACTGCGGATTTGTTTACAAACAAGGCACAATTCGAAGCAGGATTTTCAGAAAGATTGAAACTATAAGACGATGCTGTGCTGACTATATTGGAAATGACAATAATGTCGCAACACACAAGTGTGAGTAACTTTTTATTATCCGATCACTATTGTTGTAATAATTAGCTCTGTCCTCAATGACATAAAGAGAACTGGACCTACTGCAGTTCTGTGGGCTATACTTGGTTCACATGTAAAACTGTCAGAACTCAACATTTTGTGAAATGTTGTACATCTTGGCATGTTTAGTGACAAAACTGCGCATAGTTGCAGAAAAATATTACTGTAATTGAGTAACACATTTCTTACTGTAAATAGCTTTCCCATTTTGACAGCTTCCTTTAAATGGCCAGCAGCAGGAAAGAACAGTCATCTGCACCCATTTTTCCACTGAAGCACAGTGTTTGTTTTTGTGGATACCATGTGGTTTGTGTCAACAGACAAATAATTGCAATATTAAGACAAATATCAGATGCAAAGTTTCTATGTCCCCTAGGTTGTTTTTATTACCAAAATAATGCTGTATGTAGTTATAAAATATAGTACTCTGCGATATTAAACACTGTTCAGCCTTGTTTCCATGGGCTAATAAATTATTACAGCAAGCTGTTTATTGCATTTACTTTAATATTTTCTTTAATTGCTATGCTGTCCATAATATTTCACAATAGTTTTTACAGAACTTGCAAAATCTCACCATGATTCATATAATCGAGCATCTCTACCTGAGCTTCATATTCCCTCTCAGTTGCATTAGGATTAATTTTCCCATTATACTCTCGTTAAAGAGCACTTTGCAGTGGTTAAGTCATTAGAGTGCTCTCCAGACGAGTAAGCTTATCATAGTGCAGCGGTTCTTGAGGTCCAGAACCATACAAGTGTGAGGGTGCATTTACTTCTTTCTGATCCAGGAGTAATAATCCATAGTTTTTTTTTTTAATAAAACATGAATTGGGAACGTAGGCAAACAATAATGAGGTCTTTTGAGAGTGCACTCTTTAGGTCTGGAGTATAATGATATCTTGCCAAGGTAAGGTCAGAAGAATCCTGCATACAGTAGGTCTGTTGATTGAGTGAGAAAATATAAAGGGAAGGGAGGATAATCAGCACGGTGTAGTATGGCATTTAGTACAGTATGAGGTAATGGCAGATGCATCAGGAAAGGGGAGAGGCAGCAGGTACATTTTCAGTTGGCTAGGCCATGGCAGCACAACTAAGGAATGTAGCCAAAGTGCTGCAAGCCAAACAATGAGCTGGAAAACACAAATCAACCATAGTCCACACAATCTAGTCCACATTCCTGAGCCAACCACCATACCATCTATAGATAGTTACTGTATCTTTTTATGGAAAATATAACTAGTTTTTGGTTCAAGGGTATGGAATCTTATTTCTGCCACAGAATAGGTAATTGTGACTTTTCTCACAATTCTAACTTTTTTTTCTCACATTTCTGAGAATTTTGAGATATAAACAGAGGATTGCAAGATATAAGCTCATAATTCTTTTCTCACAGTATATGATTATATCTGGCAATTTTTTTCCACTTTTTTTTTTCCCCCTCAGAATTTACATTGACTTTTTTTCAATATGGAATAAAAAAAGAAAAAAGATAATTGCTAACTTTTTATCCCACAATTATGTATTATTTTTCCCACAAATTGCTATAGTTTATATTTCACTAGTCAGGCTTTTCTTGATATGATTGCAATACAATTGTGAGTTAGCAAAGTTTATATCTCACAATTCAAACTTTTTAGCAGTTCTGAATGAGATAAAACACCAAGTCCAAATTGTAAGGTTTATTATTATTATTATTATTATATATAATATTATTTATTTATTTATTTCCTGTTTCTTGTGGTGGAAACAAGCTTCCATTCAAGGGTGTGTTGTGTTATGTAAGTCTGATAACATTCATAATCACCTTATCTGTTATGGATGCTTGTTACTGATTTTTAATCCGGGCATATATAAATGTATATATGCTGCGTATCCTGTTCAGCAAATTTAAAGTTGAGTAGATGGTATTTAATTTTTAAAAACGTATTATTTGGTATATGCTGCATTTCTGATGAATTGAATTTGAAATCCACTGTTAAACTATATTTTGCCCCTAGGGTATTACACTTGCATTCAGATGAGCTGTGTGTCTATACATTTGAAAGAGCACAGAGTGCCTTTGACTTGTGGAGCAGTCATATGCAAATGCAGATAAGCTAAATTCTCTCTTTCTCTTTCTGTTAGGAGCATCATGGAGAAAAGGCTGGCAGCATGTGTGAATATTTTTCCTCGCACTACCACCATGTAAGACCAGCGAGTTTAACATTTCACCCATTATAAGCTCTGAATCCAAAACACTGCAGCCTGAAGTGTAACTTTAGCAACAACATAAAGATAACCTTGTCTGGACTGTAGAACTGGAGTGTTGTGTCAGGTCAGCATGTACAGCTGAACAACCTTAACCATCTTATAATTTTCTGGAAAAAAATAAATAAAATGTAATATAAAATGTTCCAATAAGGATTACATGCATGTATGCATTTACAAAATGTAATTTACCTGAAATGTCAACTGTGTATTGATTTCAGGTACTACTGGAAAGGAGAGATACGGGATACCTCAGAAATACTGTTGGTGTGTTGATATTTATTCAAACTTCAACTTTCCCATTCATATCAAATGTTCTTATCTTTAAAGATGTTTATAATGCTTTAATGAGAAGTTATAAATTGTCTATATGTCTTATTGTATTATAATGTCTTTTTGTGCTTATGCTGTGTACACTAAATTAATGATTTCCTTAACAGCTTGTGAGGACAAGAACATCTCTTGTGCAAAGACTTGTGACTTATATAAAGTAAGTACATTTCTTATCATAATTGCTTGCTACAAATTCACCCAACATGCACGGTTATTATTAACATTCCTACATATTTAAGCATAAATGTTTGAATATTTCAGTTCATTATAGACAATGCATAGTGCACAGCATATACTGATGCATCACTAATCCAGGGTTCAAAATCAAATTGGTTCTTACAAGAAACTAATTTAGTGACTGTTGTATAAGACTTTCTTGACTGGTATAATAGTTTCCATGACAACAAAGCATTCCAGTCTGAAGAAAATTGTGTGGATCTAACAAAATTGCTCCCTTTTGGTACCTGTAACCAGGTCAAAAGGTATGTACCACTTACCTCACATACTTTGAGTGACATTGTCTCACCCTGGCTGCATGTATTTGCACAAAAATGCAGTTAAAAGAGGAACATTGTGAAATATTAATATACAGAGAATAGAAGGTTCAAAAACAGCATTTATTTGAAAAAAAGAGCTAAATAAAAGTATTGTCTTTTTTAAAATCCTACTGACCCCATACTTTTGAATGATGGCTTACATTCCAGAATAGTATAGTTGTTTCATTTGCATTTATTTCCTTGTTATTCAAAACTGTTATTTTAATTGGGACTTATTTGTGTTCCCTCAGAGCTGTGCATCCATATGACATTCCAGAAATCATCAGTTTTCCTATTGACGATGGAAGTCAGCATTACTTGAAGTGGATGGAAGATGCCGTCACTGATATTTGACACATCATTCTGCAATCCAGTGGAAAAGCTCTTTTGTTGGAAGCTCACTATACAGAAACATTGAGGGATATGGGAACATGAGCACAAATTCTCAGGTTAATGGGAACCCAGGCCCACACAACGGGTGTCTGTTAATATAAAGATCAGTGTATACATTTACCGGATGATGTGTGGAAAGGGATTTGTCTGATGTGTTTTTACCAGTACTATTACTTTTATGCATTTAGCAGATGCTTTTATCCAAAGTAACCTACAATAGAAGAACAAAAGCAATTTGTCACAGAGCCAACAATATTTATAGTATGCCAGGGTTATGACAGCTAGATTTGCAAGCAAGCAAAGCAGAGGAGAAATGCAAAGAAAAAAATATTTATTTTATTTTTTAAAGCTAAAAATGTAGCTTAAAAAAAACCAAAAAAACATGAAAGGCATTTTAAAGGCTTTATCATTTTCAAGATGCCTTTCACACTTAACTGGATGAGACTGTTATTGTGGTCCGTTTCAGTGACCCGAGGCATTGTGCCTATAAACTGTTACACCACATACTGAAGAGCCTCTGTTCGAGCATATATATTTATTGACCGTTTTGTCGTGAATCACTTTATTATGAAGAGTAATAACTTAAAGCTAATATGAATTCATTTAATTGTTAAAATATGCTCATTTATACAACTTATTTCTCATGGTTGGTTAAGTGTTAATGTAGTGTTTGACCAGAATTTGAGTGCTTGTTTTTAGTTGTTTTTTTTTCTTCCAAATAATGCATTCATTTCAAAATAAATAAATGGGATCTCTTCAACTTTGACTTCAACATCACTTTATATTATTAAATGTGGTACAATATATGACACATTAAGTTCATTATTTTGCAATTTGCAATAGAATGTAAATATTGATGTTCCTGACACTGCGTAAGAGCAGACAAAACATTAATCTAAAAGGTCAGTTAATGTTTAAACATAATATTGGCTCCAGAAGGTACACACACAAACACAAACTACAATATAAGGAAGTTTAAGTATTTAGCTCTGGGAGCAATTGTAATGTCAACACATTTGTTGTAAATATCATCAAAAAAAACATCAGAGATTTTTAGCTGTTGCTAAAACCCTTTCAAGCCTCTTAATTAAATGTTTTTTTTTTCTACACATCTACACAAAATAATATTTTGTCCAGCCTTTTTAGCAATCATGAGCAAAATCTGAATCTTTCTGTTGCCTCAAATAATTTAACCCTCAGAACTGTCAAATTTTCACTGTGTGTAGCTGAATGAGAAATGTAGTTTTGTTGAATAGGTTTATGTCTGCACTCGTCTGGCTTTTGAAATGGTGTTTCCGGAACTGTGAAAACACAATAGAAGTGCAGATGTGCAGAAGTGCTTTTGTGTGTTGGGATTTGCTGAAATCCAGTCATGAAGTCATTAATCTGACCACTCATCTAACCTACAATGACATACTGATTTTAAAGTATAGACAGCTTCTTTTTTTAATAACGTGTGCAGTATGTTTCATAAATGTCATTAAATTCAGCACATATTACTCCTGTTTTAAAAGAACTCCATGTCTGTAATATCAAGGATAGATATCGACATTGTTTTTAAAGCTCCTTATGTCTGCCTAACATTTTACATTTTAATATATTGCTTGATTGTCAAACCATTACTCAGAGACAACATCCATTACAGTACCTATGCTCAAACATGTACAAGGTCACTCGTTTTTTATACATACTTGACTTGAAGATCAACATTACCATATTTTAGCACCAGCTAAATGCATAAAATGTGAGGCTCTGTAGCAGGACGGCGTGGCACAAATAGCTTGTAATTTAACTTCATTATTTACCCATACGTAAACACTAAAAATGATTTAATCATTGAGGGTGCTCCATAAACGTCTAAATAAGAAGCTGGTTGTGCAGGAAACAAAAAAGGGGGTTATAATAACACTACTTTAAGTACAAAGCTCTGCCAGTTATAAATATATTTGCAAGCTCTGCTTTGAGATGGAAGACACGGATTCATTACTTCAGCAGTGTAACACTCCCTGTAAAACTATTCTGCCTTTAAACCTATTTTCTAATTTAACCTTGAAAGCCTGTGATGAAATTTAATTTAATGTGATATTTTTATATTTCTAAATAAATTTGGGAAAGGCCATAAAATCATATTTGAAATACATGAATGTTTCTGCAGGCTCTGTTGGTTAAGTTTTAGAATGTGGAAGCAAGAAGAAGCTTTTACCCAGAAGAATGAAGTGCAGATTGTTAAAACAGAAGGGAGAATCTGAAAAGACTAATAATGACTGATGACTCCAAATAACAGTCCAAGTAGCAGGCTGCATGCATTTAGAGGCCAGTTTCTCAAAGGAAAATCGGACAGGATGTTCCCAACAGTGCTATTGATGAACAGGGTGTGAATGCAAAAGGACCAGGCACTGTCCATGCCATCACCATCTGTGTCAACGACACCACTGAGACCTCTAGACAGTAATTCAGCTATGATCAGTGCTCGTTCAATGCATTTATTCCCATGCAACAGCAAAATGAAGCATGAAACCGTGTGTGACCATGGATCATGTATAATAACACCCCAATGGGGATGAAAGAAATATCCCTCCACAAACTCCAAATATAAAGGTATTTTCAAGGGAAATGATGCGGCGTACAAACAACAATAAAAGCAGAAATGTATTTTTATTGTCAGCGCTCCCTCTCATTTGATGCTGGGGCCAATTGCATAAACATAGCCAATATGATAGGATTGTGTCTAAAGAACCAGTTTGACTAACTAGCTATTAACTGTGGTAATCTGTTTTACTATTAATTTTTAAATTAGACCAATCTACATTTTTATGTAAATGACTTTAACAAGTTTTGACCAGTCCAAAAAAAATTAGATGACTAGATGCAACCGGCCAATGGTTCCCGGCATCTTAATCCATCCATGGCTTTTTAGAAGCACCAATAATGTGAAAACTACACATGACAGTTATGAGGTTAAAGGTCAAAACTATTCTTATAAAATACCCCAAACTGGATGAAAACACAAACAATATGGTAATCACATTCTAGCTTCATGTGTTATCTGTTTTAGTTATGTAAGGAAACAGAACGTGTAAATTTACCGGAGGTTCATCGGAAGGTGCAAATTTTGATGATGCAATATTGATTGATGGATTTGTAGCGAATCATCTGTCTGTGAGTCATCAATACCAAAAAAAGTAAACTTTAATACATCAGTATAAGAATAATGGATGTTGTTTAGTGATTCCAGTGATCACAAATGGGAGCAAACGCGATTTAATCTGTACAGGTATGCGTCTTCTTGTTCTATTTGAAATGTCAATACCGATTGATTGCATGATTTTGCAACTCCTTACAGAAATTAAGAAATTACTGTTTTATGATAAACTGGTCAAATATTGAAGCTATATAGGCCTAAATTATTCAAAGTATCTCAAAACAAAATAAGAATGTATAATCATTGTACAACCCCAAATCAGAAAAAGTTGGGACAGTATGGAAAACGCAAATAAAAAAAGAAAGTAGTGATTTCTAAATTTACTTTGACTTGTATTTCATTGCAGACAATATGAACACAAAATATTTCATGTTTTGTCTGGTCAACTTCATGTCATTTGTAAATATACATCCTTTCCTGTCATTCAGACCTGCAACACATTCCCAAAAAAGTTGGGACAGGAGCAATTTAGGGCTAGTAATGAGGTAAATTGGTTAAATAATGATGTGATTTGAAACAGTTGATGTCAACAGGTGATTGTAATTATGATTTGGTACAAAAGCAGCATCCAAGAAAGGTCTAGTCCTTTAGGAGCAAAGATGGGCCGAGGATCGCCAGTTTGCCAACAAATACGTGAGAAAACTATTGAAATGTTTAAAAACAATGTTCCTCAAAGAAAGATAGGAAGAGATTTGGATATTTCACCTTCAACAGTGCATGACATAATTAAAAGATTCAAGGAATCTGGAGGAATTTCAGTGCGTAAAGGACAAGGGCGCAAGCCTAAGCTGAACAACCGTGATCTCCGATCCCTCAGGCGGCACTGCATCAAGAATCGTCATTCATCTATAAGCGATATCACCACATGGGCTCAGGACTACTTTGGCAAACCTTTGTCAAGTACCACAATACGTAGTTACATCCACAAATGCCAGTTAAAACTGTACTGTGCCAAAAGGAAGCCCTATGTTAACAGTGTCCAGAAGCGCCGTCGACTTCTCTGGGCTCGGAGGCATCTGGGATGGACCATCACACAGTGGAAACGTGTACTGTGGTCAGATGAATCAGTATTTCAGGTATTTTTTGGGAGGAATGGACGCCGTGTGCTCCGGACCAAAGAAGAAAAGGATCATCCAGACTGTTACCAGCAACAAGTCCAAAAGCCAGGGTCTGTCATGGTATGGGGTTGTGTCAGTGCCCTTGGCAAAGGTAACTTGCACTTCTGTGATGGCACCATTAATGCTGAAAAGTACAAGTAGATTTTGGAGCACAATATGCTGCCTTCAAGAAGACATCTTTTCCAGGGACGTCCATGCATATTTCAACAAGACAATGCAAAACCACATTCTGCACACATTACAAAGTCCTGGCTGCGGAGGAAGAGGGTACGGGTACTTGACTGGCCTGCCTGCAGTCCCGACCTGTCTCCAATAGAGAATGTGTGGCGCATTTTGAAGCGCAAAATGCGACAACGAAGACCCCGTACTGTTGCCCACCTTAAGACTTGTTTTCAGGAAGAATGGGACAAAATTACACCTGAAACACTTCATCACTTGGTGTCTTCAGTCCCTAAACGTCTTTTAAGTGTTGTGAAAAGGAATGGCAACATTACAAAGTGGTAAATGCTTTACTGTCCCAACTTTTTTTGGAATGTGTTGCAGGTCTGAATGACAGGAAAGGATGTATATTTACAAATGACATGAAGTTGACCAGACAAAACATGAAATATTTTGTGTTCATATTGTCTGCAATGAAATACAAATCAAAGTAAATTTAGAAATCACTACTTTCTTTTTTTTATTTGCATTTTCCATACTGTCCCAACTTTTTCTGATTTGGGGTTGTATAAATGTTACTTTAACAGCTGCCAGCTTTATAATCTTCATAGTAGTCTTTCATGTAGAAACTCGCACCCTAAAAATAATGGCAAACTCAATACTGACTGATAAGGTCATTGTCATATTAGAGTAAAGCAAGACATAATGCCAACAAAACATTATCTTTCAATCTGGATCTTGTTGTTTGCATCATAATGTCAAAGTATCTAGCAGAATGGCTGACCTATATATATGAAATAGCCTTTAAGCCTTTGTTTTCTCTGTAGTCTTACTCACTAAACTACTCAAATATCAGCCTGTCATGTATTGTGATAATAGCATGGCTGCGGTCTCTTGTGGATGTAAGTGATAGCCTATTAGAATTTTCATTTTGGGCTCCTTTAGGATAGAGCTTAGAAAAAGGACTTGTGGTCTTATAGAAATTCACTGCAACAAATGCCTGCTACAGACAACAAAAATGAGTTGCATGGTCCCCCGTGAATATTTTAAGTCAGGTTACCATAAGCTGCGTAATGCAGAGACGTCTACTTGGGGCTGTTCCACGTCCTCGGACTCAGAAGTAGGGCCTAAATCAGCGGCCGGGAAGCCACACCTGGTTCTGACGGAAATCATGTGGCTCGCCAGGTCTCTCATCCTTTAAATTACACACATCACCACACACATTCAGCTGTCTGCAAAAAGAAAAAAGTTTAAAATAATAATTTTACAGTTGTACCAGCCAAGTGCATGTTCAGTTCTGTTCGCGACAGCAGTCAACTAACCACTTACACTTCTGTTGTTAAGCTCAACTCATGCCGCACCTTGTATGTCCTGGAAATGTGTAGTATTTATAACCTGTGCAGCTTTCAGTGGGCGGGACAGTTTAAAATAATTAACAAAGGAACATGGAAGAATGAGAAAGTAAAGAGCAGGATGTGTTTGATATGAAGTCTCATATATCAGTTGAATTTTTTCTCAAGCTCAGTCTGTAACTGCAGGATGGAAAGGTGAGTTCAATACCGAGTAAAGTTTCTTCGTGAAACTTCATGCGCCCCATTGGCTAATATTGGCCACAACCCATTGTGCTTTGGCAAAGGGTTCCGTTCAGAACTACAAACACAAATAAAAAGTGTTAAAAAACTACAAATATGGCGGATGTGTGCGAACAAAGCAGGGGTGTTGATTGAACCCTAAATAAACACACACACCTGGGGCCTGTACCAATGAAGCCGGTTTAGCTGGCTAGCCAGGTAAGTTTCAGTTTAGTTTGCACCAATCCTGGGTTTTAGGTACCATGATAGTGGCTTGGCTTTTAGCTGTACCAGGTACAGGCCCCTGCTCTGGGGCAGGTTATGTTCTGAGTTAGAGATCTCAAACTGAAATTGGACCAATCAGATGTGAGCAAAGTGACACGTCTGACACAAAAAAAGTCACTCCCCCAGTTTCTCTTACTCCAAATTAAAGGATCACTAGTACTAAAAAAAATTGTCTGGCCAAAAACAAAAATTGAGTTATTTTATAAGATTTATATAATTATATGATTTATATTACATGTTCGAGTCTCTGTCGCTGTATATTTCCAACTATATAAACTAACTTAAGTTTAACTTGTGAATGCACTGATAAAGCAAGATAATTTCTTTTATTTGTCCTCTTTCATGAACAAGTACTTTTTTCATTGTAAATGCATTTAAATTCATCATACTCTTCAATATCTTAACCTTTAGCAAAACCTAACCTTTAACCTTTAATCTCAGGATTGGCTGTTCGCCAGTGATGTCACACATTCATGTGCACATGCTCCACAAACTCAGGATCAAAGCCTGAGTTGACAAAGAAAGTTGATGATCAGCATCATGGTACCAACAAAGCCGGATTGGAGTGGTTTGGTTTTGTCAACTCGAAACTAATCCTGTAACTGAATTTGTTCATCTACCATCATGGTACAGGCCCCTGATCCAACTACTCAAGTCATTTAGGCTTATTTGACAACTACAAGCCCTGCGTCCCAATGTGCATACTATCCACCCTATCTGCCCTAAATAGTATTGAAAATTACTAATATCACATAGAATTTAGGATGGATAGTATGCACATTGGGACGCAGGCAAGGTGTGTGTGTTGGAGCAGGGTTGGAACTAAATTCTGCAGGGCTGCGGCCCTCCGGAAATTGAGTTTGACACACCCCTGAGATAAAGGGGTTAAAGTTACTAATAATCAACATTTAACCAGGTTAGAAATATTTATTTAATATTATCCGTGTTATGTTTCATCTGCAACAACAATACGAACTTTTAAATGCGTCATTATGCATAAAATGCATAAAAATATGAATTATCCGCATGAACGACCCACAGCAAATCAAGGTGCTGCTTCTCTCTCTGATAAGGTAGGAAGTTAAATGAAAGGAAATGTGGAGGATGTTAACTGTAACAAGATGATTGACAGGCCAGTTTACAGTGACAGGATGCACGTAACTATAATATAATGCGAAAGAGCTGTCCGTTAAACACCTAATTTTTTGACGAGATATTATTTAACGTTTGCCTACTCTTCTACTACACACTCAAAAGTGTGTACTTTTTCTTCCCCAAAAGTAGGCAAATTGGGACGCAGGATTTGTCCCGTGCTTCACAGCTACGATGCGCTTGATGTCTCATTGGAGGCGGTGGCTGTCAATCATTTTCACGCAGTGGTGTGGGGCGGAGCTAATGTGGAAGCATTCACGCGAGTCTTTGAACGTGCATTTTAATCAGGTAAATAAATCCCCTTTGGTCGTTTCAACAGAGCCGGCGCCAGCGCAGCACTGATGAGGGGGCGACTGAGGTAACGAAAGGGGGCGATGACGTAGCGCAAAGTAAAAATAAATAAATAACTAAAAACATATGTGGCCCATTCACGTATTTGTCGGACCGTAAACAAGCCTGCCCGCGCTACTACTACAACTATTAGAATACTGGGTTCACACACAGATAGGGTTTTGGTCGCGAGACAGGTCAGTGGAAGAGGTTTTTTCAGTGCGTGTTTTAGAATGATGTATTAAGCGTGGAGAAGCTGCTATAAAAGACGAGAGCGCAGCATTCAAATTCAAAGACATCCGTGGCGCATTTACTCTGAAATACAATGTAAAATACCGCAGTGGAATGAAAAATGCGTTCTGAGTGAATGACCCTACTAAAAGGTAGCCTACTTAGCAAATACAGATGTCAGAGTATAATAAAACAAAATCGCATCAAATTCGAAAATCTGACATCCAGGAAATAACATGTCTTAGGGCAGCAGTTTTACCACAAATACGGGCCGCTGCTGGCCAAATGGTGCCCTAAGCAGAATTGTATTGTTGTGCCCCCTCCCCAAAATATTATGGAAGTAAAAAAAAAAAACTATAAGGGTCAAAATAGACCTTTAATAAAATATAAAAGTAAATAAATAAATTGTAATTAAATTGAATTATTTACAAATTACAATTACAATTACCACCTATGGCTATGATTTTATTAATACAGCTGTCAGATTGATTTTATAGTCCAAAGCATTCAGAAATCACACAAAATAAATTAAGCGGCTTTACTACGATAAAACCATGGTTCATTTTTGTAAGGGTTGTGATGTTCACATGTTTTTCTTGAAGAAATTATAGAGTCTGTAGCATTTCTATTGCAAAAAGGTGGCCAAAAATAAAAGATTAAGTGGATATTGTAATTAAATATTTGGTCGATATTAAAGGACTTGATCGTCATGTGTAACAGCAGCAATTACCAGGCCTTTGGTGCCCTTTGCGGGCATTTGTAATAATATGTAGCCTAATGTACATAAATTGTATATTTTGTATTACTTTATGTATTTTAACAGTTATGCAATATGATTATAAGTAATTAACCGATCATTATTGCCTCATTGTTTTATATAATGTTTTAAAAGTCATTTTAAAGGCTATTGTTCGCTTAGGTCTGTTTTTATAACCACACACACAAAAAAAAAATTCAATACTTATTTGCAAATTATTATTTGAAGTAACAAAACCACGGTTAATTTGTGGTTACCATGGCTACAAGAACATGGAAACTCAAAGAGAATATTAAGGCAGATGCTGATGGTGAAATTATTAGACATTATTAACGTCAACAGCCAAAAAAGTTTCACAGGATTATGAACGTACATGAAAATGATGCACGGGCTTCATCTTGGGCTTTTTTCTTTTTTCTTTTTCCTTTCTGGGCCCTGGACTGCTGATGTATTTTCCCGGGCATAGTTTTCGATCATTTATGATAATTTGCATTCAGCCGCAAATATGACGTGAGGGCGGGCGCGAGCGCAGATGCGGGAAGGGTGGTCACATGTGCTTAGCTACTGCGTTCATTTTTTATCATTATATATAGCCTATCTGTTCATGTTTATATTTTTATTTATGTATATGTATATATTAATATAGAACGAATTTAATAAAAAAATAATAATTATGCCCTATGCAAACTGCGTACTCTGCTTATAGGGAGCGGCGGTACACCACCACAACCACCAGAAATACTCAATCGTGTCTGTTTTACAATGAAACACAAGCTTATTGTGACCGATTCCCTCACATAACACATTCATTGTGGCCCATTTAACAGATGCATCATTTTAAGTTTAACAAACTGAACAGCATCAAACAATACAGCAAAATAATCAATTAACTACGATAATCTAGCCCTCTATTAAACATTAAAAAATTATTTCATCATACCTTTAGCTTAGTCAGTAGTGCTGCATAATGCCTGCATTTAGTTGAACCGCTTGCGCGGGAAGTTGTGTGTCAGATGTAATTAAAATGCGACTTTGTGAAACAGACCGTCCTAATTTTTTGCTATAGTAGCATCATATTAATGCTAGAAAGCCTATTCGTTTGGCAACTGTGTTTTTTAAATAAACCATTATATTTCATAAATAAAATCTATTTTCACACTCATCTTGAGTGAGTGTGAAACTCCCTCACGCCCCCCCGTGGCGCCGGCCCTGCGTTTCAAACTGTCCAGATAGAAATATTGCTAAACAAATGTGTAGCCCCTGACGACGGCATATTACACGTTTAGTTCACAAAGTCCTTTAAATTAAGTCCATACAATTTTCTCAACAGCACATGGATAAACGAGAGAAAAGTGGGTAAGTTAATTTGTTAAATGTAACGGTCGTTATTTAGAAGTAACGTTACGTTAACACATTTAGTTTAAAGACAATGTTTTGGCACTATGTGCCTCAGACTTTGGTATTATTGCATTAGTTAATGTCTGCTAGAAATGAAAATAGTTTAGAAATCTACAACGTGACCTTAAATTGTATAAATGTTTGTTCGGAGATTGTTGTTGTTAATCTCTAGGGGTGAGCTGTAACACCAACTGAATGCATCGTTTTAAATTATCTACATAAACTGACTTGTTAAATGTATGAATTAATGATGAAATAATTACATTGATTTAAAATGATTATGGTTTACCTCATAACATCCCCATTTCATTTTATAAATTTAATTCAGTTTGTAAATAAATAGAAAATAACATAAGTTGTTAGCTTATGTTATTTTTTAATGCTGACTAACAACTACATGTATGTACATGTAGTATGTGTAAACACTGTTGCGTTTATTTCTATTTAACATAATAGGCACTAATTTTTGGATGAACATCTAGTGGAGATGTTAAATCAAACTTAACAAGAACCTGCTGTTTCAGATGATACAAGTTTTGTCATTTAACATTGATCTGCATCATCTCAAATTAAATTCTAAATCAGTCTCTCTCTCTCTCTCTCTCTCTCTCTCTCTCTCTCTCTCTCTCTCAAGCACACACACGCTGCAGCTGAGAGGACTTGGAACATCGGTCAGAAGCACATAGAGGGATGCACGCCTCTCTCAGAAGATTATCCTCGCGCATATTGGTTCAGATTACCAATCACGATGATGCAAAGGAGAAGAAACACAATGGAGAACCCTTTATTCTATTCATCTCACAGCCAACATACCGGATGGATTCAAGTCTCAGGTAGGACAGTCCCATAAGAGGGGTGGAGAGTCAGTGCTTACAGTGAGAACAAGGGGACAAAATCTGCAATATTTTAGCTTAAGCTTTTAGCTTACTTTCTCTAAGGCAACAAGATCTGATCACTTATTTGCACTTTTTGCCCTGAAATACCTTTTTAATAAAAAAATAAATAAAAATGTAAATCAGAAAATCTACACTGAAACTGGCAAGCTAGATTAGTGTGTATATCATGAGAAACCTCCTCATGCAAATAAAACTGCTGTTTTCTACATTAGAGAAATGAGCTTGGAACTCTGTGCCATGGCAACACACAGTCATTTACTGTATTTTAAGCAGACGTGTTAATTGAGGCATGGCTCTACATGATACTTGTTGATGTCCTTTTTGTGCAGATCTTTAGTCAAAATCAGTTAAGAACACAGTTCAAAGAATTCTGAAGATTTGTCTCAGAGAAATTTATGATTTAATCCAGAGAAAACAGCTGCCCTGTAAGTCCTTGTAGGAAAGTAATCTTGCTAGTAGGTCTGTTTAATACTGAGACAATTCAAAACACTTCCACTTCAGAACAAGTCTGCTGGGTGGTAGAGTTTTTTTTTTTTTTTTCTTCACTGTATCAAGTACAGCGAGTATAACGATGTTGAGTGCTCATAACCTATTCCTTTTTTTTCCATTTACAGATAGTATGTACTTCTTCTTTCAGATCAGTGTCATTTATAGTTGGTGGGTATTTCCCCTCCAGACAGACACTCTGAGTCTGGCACACTGTTGTGTCATCTGCTGTAAATGATCACAATGACAAAAAAAGTATGAGGAACAAGTCACATGATTACATAGTAACAGTGGCACATGATTTACTCATGTTTGCTTAAAAAGTTTCCTGAAAGTTTATGCTTTATTAATTAGCAAAGCATATTTAATGCACTGCTGGCTGCATCTATAGGTTTGATACCACGCAAATACGCATTTATGGGAAATTATACACCACGGTTCTGTAATTAACATATTTAATGTTGTTGGACGTATATGATTGTAGTGAATAACTGTTGTAGATGCCATCATGTTTTAACACAGGCACACCTGTTTGAGGGCCATTCACATAAAATGTATTTAAAATTTATTTTAAAAAACAACACTCCTATTTTGTTGTGGGTCAGTTTGACCCACATTTGATATTTAAACCGGTTAAGCTAATTATGTTCTTGAAATTTGACTTGACTTTCTCATTTAGAGTCATGAATACAGTTTTGATGACGCAGAAGTGTTTAGCAAAGGCTGTACAAATTGTGGTGCCTACGATGGTATTAGAGGTTAAATGGACATGGGGTTAAATTTACCCTTAACACACAGGGAGGAACTTTTTTCAAACAATAGGAGTTATGTTTTGGAAAATTGGATACCTGTATTTTCACCATAAAGAGCTTTAATAAAGTGAGATGCAGGGCAGTGGAATTAATAATATGGACAATAATCAATAATATTGATTGTTGTACATTATAATGTTGTAATGCTTAAAAAATATATTTTTACTGTATTCAGCCTTTAGCATTTTATTTTACATTTATTTTAATTTTGGACATAACAGTCTAGTTCTTTGTGAATATGGCTGGTTGACAGTATTATTTAGTAGAATTCCATGCTCTTTCTTTTATCTTGTTCTGGATGCATCTCAACTATTCAGGCTTCAAATCATTAGTACTCCTTCATTACCCAGTCCTGCTCTCACAGCAGCACATAAAAGGAAGCCGAGTTTGCTGTGCCAGGATGTGTTTTATTAGTGGAAGCTGTGTTTTTCTTATTCATGCTCTACCTAGAGTGTGTCTGATCATGTTTTTGTTGTGATGTGTGTGTGCTTGTGCATGTGTTCTGCAGTGCTAATTGATTTGTCCTCTGGAAAATGTCAGTGGGTGTGAATGAAGCTCTCATGCTCCCCTCGGGCTCCTTCAGGTTCTTTCCTAAAGCTGCCTTCCCTTCTCTTTAAACTAAATGACCCATTGTAAATATCCCATCATTCCGTTCTTTGCTCAGGTGAACATGCTCATGAATTCCACTTCTGGTTAAATGTCACTGCCACCAAAGATTAAAGACAGAGACATCCTCTCTTTTTTGTAACAGGAGGAGATGTGTGTACTTCAGTATTACAGTGGGCTCGTATTGTAAACTCCGATTAAACCTGAGTGCAGATGAGGGATTATTGTCCATGTAGAAAAACTAGGTAGTATTCTGGGGCCGTTTGCAAAAACATCCCATCTTAAAGTAAATTGATGGCTCACCCAAATAGGGATGCGCGGTATACCGGTAATGGAAAAATACCGGTATCTATTATATTTAAAACGGTACGATATCATAATTTTGCTCATTTCGGTATTGCATACGCTGCTGTTCCGAAGTTCACCGTTAGGTGGCAGTGCTTCCCAAATTGCTGCGAGCCCGGTAAACCTGACAACAGAACAACGTGATGTATCAAACAGATTAAACTCTATCAACGCACCTGAAATTAATAAATAAAGAGAACAGCAGAAGTGAAATATGGCATTACTTTTCATACAAAACAGATGATAAAGGTGAACGAACTGACCACAGGAGGCAACACATCAAATCTTGCTAAGCATTTGTCTTTTTTAAGCAATCTTTTCCGAGAATTAAAAGATCGACAGGTTAGTAAGTGCATCATTCATAAATTCAGACTTAATTTTAACTTTTATTCACAACTGATCAACGCACACACATAAGATATGATGCAGTAAACACGAAAGCTCAAACATGTGACGCTAGAACCAGTGACGTTTTGGTCACATAATATTTGCACTTGCATTTCAAACAATCAGATATTCATTTAAATTGAATGAAACAACAGTTTTGCTATATTAATTTTAGTATCAATAATATGAAGGGAATGTTTCTGCCGCGCTGCTGACCGCTATATGAAGCAGTCGAGAGATAGATATTTATATTTAAAGCTTTTTCTTTGGCTATCTGAGTCTGAAATCTGAAAACAATCTGAGGGAGAGAAATAATAACGTGATTTTGAATATTACTTTGACTGTTAGAATAACACTTTAAAGAAACATTTGTTATAATTCATTAATAGCATTACAGCACTTATTAATGTGGTCAATAATTATTTATAAATGATAAATGTAGGCTACTAATACATGTTTAGTATGTTAACATTACTTTATGCATTAAACACATACCTAACATTAACCAAGATTAATAAATACTGTATATGATGATCATTCACTTTGTTTGTTTTTTCCAGTTCACTTATTTTTTTAGGCTGGTTATTTGTCACCTATGGTATCGATTTAGTATCGATACCGAGGTATTATATTCTGGTATCGTACCAAAGCCAAAATTATGGTATCGAGCCATCCCTACACCCAAAAGTGAAAATTCTGTAATTTACTCACCCTCATCTTGTTTCTTTTTTTTTTTAAAGGCTTCAAAATGTCGTCTTTTGTGTTCCACAAAAGATTTTGGAAAGTTCTTGAGCAGTCATGTAAATTGGAGATGTTCCTCATGGAGTGAGTCAGGCTTTACCGGCTTGCTGCAAATATATATATGTATATTGAATTACAGTAAATATTAGAAATTAGCTGTGTACTTTGTGAACTGAGTAACATATAATCATATTTGTAACTTTCACTTATGTCATTTGGAAGAGGACATAGATGATTAAATATAGGGTCATCAATCAGATGTGTAGCAATTGAGATATTTGACACACATGGGTGATTATTACTCCACTTGTTTACCAGAGCCTTGTTGTTCAAGGACATTAGTGTGTGTGTGTGTGTGTGTGTGTGTGTTTGCATGCTTCAGTGTGCATGTATCATTGATCCATAATTCATAATCACGCTATTGAATTAGTGTCATAGTAAAATGTGTGTGTGTGTGTGCATGCACTTAACTGCATGATAAATAAACATTAGGGCTGGGCGATATATATAAAAAATGTATATCTCGATATTTTAAATTTTTTTACGATATTCGATATATATCTCGATGTGTTTGCATTTGCTTTTAAATAATTAAAAAAACATGATTTTCTTTTGCCCCATTAAAAAAAAAAAAAATGTTCTATTTTTTTTTTTAGATAGAACAGCTATTGTTACAAAGTAAATACAAAATGTTTAGTGCAAATTTAAGCATTTAAAAAAAAAAATCTAGACCAAGTGATCACTTACTGCTTTTTATTAAATGATCACATGTATATGTATTTGAAGTAATGCAAAACAAGTACAGAACGTGCATTCTGTCAACTTTTTTAGTGTATGCAATTGACAATTTACACTCTGCAACTGGTGGAAATAATGAAACTGGGATAAGTATTTTTTACAAGTTTTTAGCTAATAACACAAATCTGTCAACTGTCTGTGGTTTAAGAGAAGCTCTGTGGCATGAAACTATGTTCCCACAGGCACTAAAAACCCTCTCAGATGGAGAGCTAGTTGTTGGAACACATAGGTATTTCTTAGCTAATTTTGCAAATTTGGCAATCAGCGATCACAATTGCAAACAATACAGTCGAGATCTCATGACAGAACACAGACTGGCTGAGTGACACTTTCATTTAGATCGCTAAACTCCAGCTTGTTTGTCGGTGATTTCAGATCATCGGCGGCGGCGCTTCCGCAATGAGGAGCAAGCACGTGCGCATGGTTGCCAGATTGCCTAAAATAAACAAAACACTGGGCAGAAAATGTATCCTTGTAACAGGGAATCTCTGATTCGGGGATTTGAACTCTTGCTATCTGGCAACCGCACTAATGAAAGCTACCTCACGTCTCTTGCACGGTAATACTTAAGGGGACGTAATATTGGACGTTCGGCGCCGTGCGTTCTTTAGGGAAAGTATGCTTGAATTTGAAATATTCGATATAAATTATATTTTAAAATTTGAAATCGTCGTCATAATTATTGCGATATTATCGCTAATATTCGATATTCACGATATTTTAAAATTTGAAATCGTCGTCAAAATTATTGCGATATTATCGCTAATATTTACATTTACATTTATGCATTTAGCAGACGCTTTTATCCAAAGCGACTTACAGTACATTCAGGCTATACATTTTTTTTTATCAGTATGTGTGTTCCCTGGGAATTGAACCCACAACCTTTTGCGCTGCTAACGCAATGCTCTACCACTGAGCCACAGGAACACCTGATATGTTCACCTAATATTCGATATATCGCCCAGCCCTAATAAACATTCATTCTATCAGACACCTATTCTCAGCATATGCATGCAGAAATTTACTGTTTTGACAACCCTACAGCAAACACTACAGTTCCTTTCCTCATTGAGCTGTCAGGATGTGAAATAAAGCTTTACGTAAGCGCATACACTTTAATGATTGTGCACTTTCAGCACAGACTACAAACTGCAATCCATAACAACTGCAACTGGCAGGTTATTTGATGGTTATATTGTACATGCATTGTGACTTCATTGATATATGTTGATTTTGAATGATAGATATTAACAATGATGCAATATAGCATATCAAGTACTGCATAAGGAAAAACTACAGTAGGCCTACATGAATCATGAAAAGTGTTATGCAAACTTAATAGCACACCCAACAAAATGTCCAAACCAATGATGGTGATGACAGAAGTGTTTGGGTTGAACTATCTCATTAATTGTGTAAAAATATCACTTTTGTTCTTTGTGAATTTGTCAATTTTAATCAAAATTATGTCTGGTGATAAATGCCGGACTTCTCCAGCCATTTTAGTCCACTTAACTCTGCCCCTCCACAGTTCATTTTTGAGTGCAACACCCACATCTCAAAATCCAATCAACAACCAATGGATAGAACCAAGTTCCCATGCTGCTTTTTTATTCTTCAATAATTTGTTATATTTGGATGCACGCCACAACATGGAAGAAGAAAAATCTGTTGCTACTTCCATCTTAATGCGGCATTAATAAATATGGCCATATGCTGCGCAAGAAAATTCTGTCTGCACTCTGTCCTGATGTAGGAGAGAGCAAATGATGATAATTATTTTACTTTTGGTTGAACTGTTCTTCTTTTATCAACCATCATGGCTTTTTCACTTTGAGCATGCTCTCTTGCATAACCTGGCTTCAGAGCTAATCCTCTACTTACACTTTTAAGCCACCAAATCTTTGAAACCTCTCCAATTCTCTGACAGCATTTGTGTTCATGTACATTTATATTTACATTAATGCATTTGGCAGACGCTTTTATCCAAAGTGACATACATCAAGGTAGTAGAACCCATGACCATGGCATTGTTAGCGCTGTGCTTAACTGTTTAAGTTACATGAATGTATATTCTGTTACTCGTGCCATCATTTGTCATTGTTACTATAGTAAAGTGAGATGTGTCTTTCTCAGACACTTATCACACTTGAGCACAGCTGTCAGTGGAAGAGTAATATCCCTTCTGCTTTGGTCCTCACATATAACCTATGGTGATGGTGAGCTACACACATTCTCTCTTTCTCAACACCTAGAGCTGTCAGAGAAGAAGTCTTGATCAAGTTAGAGTGCCACGGTTGTCACACACTCTGCAAAGACAAAGTAGAGGCAAGCAAACTTGTGCTCACTCATACATATAAATAGAGAAGGAGTGAGATGCCATGAAATTCACAAGGAATCGATCATGTCATGTTGTCAGTGCACTGTGAAATGAGTGGGGCAGGAGCGCACATCTCATCATCATCATGCATATTATTCACTTTTAGCAGAAATAAACCACCATCTTCTAATATACTGAAGTCACATAGAATATTTACCTTTTCATCAGAGCTGCTGCACAAATACTGACCATTGTTGTGTGTTCCTTGAATAATATAGCAATTTGCTGTCAGGGTTGTATAGCTTTAGGCAACAAATTTGTTTTCATCGTGACTTGATAAATAGGAAAGCTGTAGAGGTTCTTTGAAAAGAACAATTAATCGGTATTGACTGCCAAAGATAACAAATATAGTCCTCATCACACCCGTCATGTCACTTTTGTTAGCTAGGACTATTGTGTGATCTTTTTGGCTCCAGTTCAAGTATATAACAGAACAAAAGCAATTCAGATGTAGGCTATGATTGCAATTTTATTTAGGCTTTCATTGTTTAATTAATGTAAATGGCTTTCACTAAATTGTCAATGCAGTCTGGAAGAAAAAACACCATAATTGTAGAGCACAATACAGATAAACTGAAAACACACATGAATGAATAATTTTGGTGTTTCCTAGCTTTCATTTTTGCCAAATAGGTGTGGGCTATGGATAATTTCACTGACATTTAAACTGAAATTGTGCTACTAGTATACAAATAAAATGCCTCCAGAAATGCAATCAATTTGAAATAGTTGAAAAATTGGTCACATATATACCATGTGCTTGCCTTAAGATGACGATATTTGGCTGTACATTAAGAAAATACAAGCTGTTTATTAATCAATGTCAACTAATCAATGTAGCATTTTATAAACAAAATTTCTGAAATAAGTTAGCCAACATATTGTAAGTCAACACATTTTGAATTGTTATTGTTGTTCATTACCTCCTATACAGATGAGAGACTGCAAAATGCCACAAATTTAATAGAAGAAAAATAAACTTCATTTAAGAAAAATCATTAAAGTCTTATGATTTTACAAAATTTGTCCTGAGCAAAAAAATATATAGGAAATGATTGGCAGGTATGTTGATTTGAAAACAGGTATTTAGAATAAAGTAAATTGTAAAATTTGGTGTGGAGATTTTTTTTCTTAATCTATTTTTTTTTTTTTTTTTTGCCATGTCAGTGCCTGCAAGGTGCAATGAAGAAAGATGGATGCCCAATAGAGGCACAGGATCTCATGGGTGCAATTTATTGTTGGCATTGGAGCTGTCTTGGCATTATGTTATGATTTTATGTGTAAAATGGCACGTGACAATTTTGTTGTGTACAACAGGATATTTAATCTTGGACTGAAGATGTGTGTTTGTGAGAGGCTGTGTATGCTTGTTAGTTCATTTCTGAAGTGTGAGCTTCAGTGCTGTGGTAGAGATGAGCACACAGAGAAACGCGTCTGTGCAGCCATACTGATTGGCTAACGGAGGAGACCAATGGCGATTCTCTAGAGGCAGAGATTGTACAGCTTGCACAGATCTCAGGGACAGATGTAATGAATGCACGCTAGTACACACACGTATGAACACTTCCACATCTCACAATCTCTAGGATGACCGTGATTCTCACAGATTTTCCTCTTTTCCTCCACTGCCCTCACTCTTTCAAAATGTGCTTGCTCTTTTATTTATTTATTTTTTTGGATTCTGAGTCTCTTTTTTTAAGCATTGAAAGACTCTCTCTCTCACACACACACACACACACACACACACACACACACACACACAGCAAACCACTACCACTTTCAGATTTATGGAAGGTGAAGATGCATGTATAGAAAAACATCCTCCTACTCTGCTTTCTCTATAAGATTAATCAACTCTTGCTGCTGTCTGTGAACTGTAATTTGAAATGTATAACGAACGATGCACCTGATTTGTGTTGACCAGCTTGACTGCCTTTCTACAAAACAAAAAGGAAAAGAGAGCGAGTAAAATGTGTGATAGTTAAATTGCCAGAGAACAAAACTCTGCCTCAGTTGACTGCAAATAGTCTTCAGAAAGCACAGCGCGCCAAACGCACGCTTGCTCTCATGCACATGGTAAAGGCATGTTCTCACACACACTCTTAGCATATGCTGCTCACGCACTGACGGACTAACTACAGAAACTGGCAATGAACAGGCAAGAGAGCACGTCCACCGATTTCTTCTCAGGTAAACGCCTCTGAGCGTTCCCTCAGTCTGCTTTTTTTCCCTCCCTGTATGCTTCTTTTTCTGTCTTTGCTGGCTCACCTTGTCTTTGTCTGTAATGGACTGTCATTTTGTAGAACTGGCTAGTCTTTGCGGGTGTATTTTTGTGTGGGAGTTCAATGTTTATACAGTATTGATGCAAGACGCAGTTTCTTCTAAAGTGTTGTGGCTGCAAATTTTCAACAGGTGTGTGTTCTTATCGCCATCTATAATATTGAGAGTATTTACTGTAAAAAAAAAAATGCTCACAGAAAAAACTGTGTACATATACTCTATGGTAAAACTGTAAATGGGTAACATTTCCAGAAGTCCCTGTGTGACACTTCACATTAGGTTAGATTTCATTTAAATGGTTTTGTTTGTTCTTATTTTTGTTATCAGTAATGTGCATTAGGAATTTATGTTTTGTGTTACCTTTTTTATCTAGTTCATGTTTATTGTATTATATTAGTGTCATGTTTTGTGTGTATGACCCTGTGCACTGTCTATATATAAGTGTGGCCATGTTTTATGGACAGGCCAATCTGATTCATCATACAGCTTTTTATCTACTATTATAAGTATATTTATATATTATAATATATATATAATATAATATAATATATATTATAATACATTACAATGTATATTTTACATGATATGAAAATCTGGTAAAATATGTAAAATATGCAGGCATCAATATGCTGTCCCATAATAGATATAACATTGTCACTGTAATTGGTACAGTGAATTTGTGGCAACCACAGCTGCTGTATTTTTACTGCAAATTTAACAGGATATATATATTTTTTTTTTACAGTGTTTAGTAATTAGTGTTATTTGTGCTGAAATAGTATAAGCAAGGAGCATTAGGGTACCTCTACAGTGATTGATTGGATAACAGAAAACCCTAAGTCTTGGGAAAACAGGAAATGATCCATATGCATGTAAAGCGTGTGTGTGAAGGAAGAAGATACAGCAAGCTGATGTCTTCTCAAGGAAACATATATTATGAATATCAGTAATCAAATAATAATGGACATAGAGCAATTTGAGTGTGTGCATATGAAATCTTGGCCCACACATTCTGTAGACAAATATCCCTGATCTTTGGACCCTGCAATACAGTAGAGCAGAACACATGCAGACCTGAGCAGCTGGAGGAAAAGAGAGAGAGAAAACAGATCAGCTGCTGTATTACTCTCTGACCTACTTAGAATAATTCATCATATATTTCTTTCCGGGCTTTTGTTTAGTAATTGGTTACATACAATCATATAATGAAGCGATTAATCTACGGCTCTCTTGTGCTCAAGGTTCACTTGGATGGTAGTAGAATGGAAAGCTTTTTTTTATAGCTTCTGTGTAGTTTTTTTCTGTGAGTGATCATGTAATATTCTTCATAATTTCGATAAAAATCTAATGAAATGGCACATTTGTGTAAAGAACATTTCTAGTGATTGCCTTTGGTTTATTTCAAAGATGTTGCAATTTTAGTGTTTAGAAAGTATGGCAGGTAAAGTTTTGTCCCGTATCTGATAAATCAGTGCTTTGCTTGTCTGTATGTCTATAAATAGGGGTGACTTTTTAATTCAATATGGTGTATGTGTGTATGTAGGTTTGTGTTTGTTTTTTTCCTAAGGATTTCCTCTTTTCATGCAGTAACACATGATTTAGAGCTTAGGTTATTAGTTTTTCAATCGCCTGCACTGTGTTATCAGGCTTGGTTTTGTTATTAGATAAAGGAACATTTGCAGGCAAATGCAAACATGATTTGTTTGATTATAGTGTCTTGTATTCATTCCTAACCTCATGAGAGATCATATTTATTCGCATTGTCTGTACCATACAATCATAAACACTAATTCTTTATCTGCTTCACAGAATTCTCATTAAATCTCATACAATTTTCTGAATCGGTGTAACTCTTTAGCAACAAAACAGTGAAGCCCTTTGTTCTGATTTGCTTTATTTGTTTGGTTGTTTATTGAAAACTGACTTCAGACTAGGGATGTCAATTTTCAATAATTTCCATAATCGATCGTCGTTTAAATTAACGATCAATTAATCGATTAATCGTTAACCTTAACTACTGCAAAATGCCTCTATATTGCAGTGGCATAGTCACCGGCATGACAGGATGTGCAAATGCCACTCAAAACTCCAGCTTCCTCACCCGAATGAAAAGGGTTTTTAGTCTAAATAAAAGGCTAGTGGCAGGATGGTAAAATGAATAGATGTGATTATGATCATTTGATAAAAGGAAGAGAGCGCGCCGTAGTTACACACGGGATCATTATACTTTGTGTGCTGTTTCATATACTGTCACGGAGACCGCTGAATGCGCCTTTTTAAATGGTTTCATGGTGATCTTTTTTATTTTTAAAACATCATAGCAATGTTTGCAATTGACATTATCAGGATTTAAAATAAAATGATCCCAAACGCAAGTACGGCGCATGGGGCTGTGACGCGCGGTCAGTGATCCGCTTCCAGAACCACCGGCGTTGCTACAAACACACCGTTACCCATTTGAAACATTTTAATGTGAGTATTATGACACAAGTGAGGTACAAAGCTTTGTTAATAAGAGAAATAATTGGTTAGCAGGCAAATGTTACATTGCGACCATGCTTTTTGATTCATGCCGAGCGCATACATTTAAATCAAGCCATATGCGGCTTTGTGTTCTGTTTTTCCGGATGGTCACGAATTTAATAATATTTATTGTTTCTTTTCCCAAATCCTCACTGTCTCCCCCTCTAGATTCGCAGGTTTATTTTATTGTTGTTCACTTTTAATCACTGTTTTCGCATCTCTTACTGTGGTAAACGTGTGGGGGGAAATGAAAGATTTCGTGGCCATGAATTAAGAATTCGTTACTATGACTTAAATTGTTCCCGCATTTAAGTTAAATCATGGGTTTTCTAGGGCAGGGGTTTTCAAACTGTGGGTCGCACAAAGCCACTTGGCGGCAGCTAAATGACACACACACACAAAGTTCCTAGGGCTGGACGATATACAAAGATTAATTACGAATTGTGATATTGCTCAGTGCGATTTTCGAATCGAAAAGGCCGGGATTTAAAACATGCGTTGCGTGTTTTGAAGCGCGGACGCGCACGAGTTGTAATAACAGTGAGGGTCTCAGAGCGACGGTTCATTATTCAAATGCTCGGTCCGCATTATTAATGAGAAGAAACTCTCTCACTTCACTGCGCTGTGTTCTGCATGAGATTGCATACACCGGAAAATTCAAATGTTGCGAAAACTGTATCAGGTAGGCTGTTCATTAATTTCTATCGTCTGTTTGAACTCTGCACTGTATCTTTCCGAGAGATGTAAAGAGTTTGTCGTTTTCGTTCCTTCATATGCATTTAATCCATAAACTGTCTGTAAAAAGCATTTCACATGTACGGTTGAGCGGGGCACAAATGCGGGGTTAATTGTAACACTATACAAACATTTCCACATGCTAGCATAACAGAATTTACAAAATGTCCTATTATTTCCTTGCCATATCATCACTATATAGAGAAAAAAATGTAAAAAAATCTTTTGAAGATATAGCTGAACATTTATTTAACCATTGCAAAAGTAAATTTCTGGCTGAAGTAAATTTGTCTTCTCGGTTTTTAGTGTTTATTTAAAATGAGATGCATATGTTTATTATTTTTACAATTATTTCAAAATTATTTTAATCTCTAAACTGTTTGAGAATTCTGCTTCGCTTCTTATGCTTTGCTAAAATAAAATAAAAAAGTGTTGGGTTGTGAGGGCACATTTTTTTTATAGCACTCGCAGCGGATTACAGTTCATAACCTGCACCGGAGTGAGCGCGTTTCCAGGTTTTATGGACATATTTCTAGACTCATTAACGTCTGTAAATTGAGAAATTAAAACGTAAATATTAGTAGTGAATGTTTACAGTGGTACTAGCCTATAAAATAAAATGGTTATTTTTCTTAAATACTTAATTTCTGCCATATTATGCTTTTAATTATGATTAATCTTATAGTAATGTCAATTGTTTTTTTTATCTCAAATATTTTGGTGGGTCTTGAAATAGATTATACTTGTCTAGGTGGGTCGTGGAATGGAAAAGTTTGGGAACCCCTGTTCTAGGGAACAAATTAATGAAACATGGACAGCTGCCACAAATTAATATGACGTAGGAACGAATTAACAAGTTGTATGAATGAATAGACTGTCCTGCTCGCGTGCGCAGCCCTGTCAAAGCCAAGTGCCCGATATGCAATAATTATCTAGGGAAATTATGATTGAACATGACTTATTACTACATTTCAATACAAAATAACTTTGTACTGTATCTGTTTTAATGTACTTTTAAAGTTTGGATCATATTAAAAGCTAGTTTGTACATTAGTAAATTATTTTCGTGTAAGATCCAGCCCCTTCACCGTCACTCACAGCCGTTTGCACGTGTTTTGCGCACGAGCCGCACGCACCCCAAAATGAAACTGCTTAATCGACCATCGATAGCTTTTATCGATTACGTCTCTTATCGACAATTAATCGATCGTCGATTAATCGTTGACATCCCTACTTCAGACACATAATTGATATAATCTGCATTACACCAGGAGTTTATATTTATCTTAAATATTTATTTAAAAAGTCTCAACTGTCTTACAGTATATTTCCCTGAAGCACAAGCAGTTTTATGTTTGATTCTGAGTAAACCAAAAAATGTACAACTTGAAAGGCTTGTTTGATCTTACAGGTTTTTGCTTACAGGTTTGTGTAATGCCCAGTTACATCTCTTTTTCCAAGTGCATCCTACAGTACAGAAGATCCAGTGCTGGTCTCCTTGAATGCATTTTCCTACTGTTGCTAATTATTTTATTTTTTTCAGTAGCAAAATAAATGTATTGGTAAGATAACAGCTGTGCAGTGTTGAAGTGTTTGTGTGTGAGTTACTTTGGTGGATTTACTTCAGCAGGTACTGGGCCACTAGGAAATATTTTGGTTTTCTTTGTTAAACATTATAAAAATGACATCCTAAACTTCAGTTTCTTTTTATAAAAAGAGCAAAAATATTTGTGTAAAGGTTTTTTTTTTTTTTTTTTTTTTTGAATAGCACATGCATTGTCTTGTGGATGAAATTACATGCTTGTTGAGCTTCTGTAAAAAGAGCGCAAATTACTTTAGGCAAGTGTCACAAGTTTAAGCTTAGGTGCCTTATTAAACAGAGGAAGCTACGTGGATAGTTTGTTTTTTCCACAGTACAGTTTTGTTTTAATTTAAAAGTGAATGATTTAACACTTTTTAATAAAATGAATGATGATTCCAAATGATAACCATAACCAATATGGGTAAAATGAACACATTTCTCATTTTCTGTTTATAAAGGGGGGTTTTAAACCTTACTGATGGGCCACAGAGACACGTTTCAGCCAATGAGGACGAGAGACACTCCTCTGTGTCTCCTTCATGTCACACTTGCAATAAATCTCTCTTTTTCTCCCTCTCTCTCTTGTGCCATTTGTATTCTGCTCCCTCTCTCCTCCCCTCCCTTGTGTGCATGTTATTGCGCTGATAAGGGCTTCGCTTTGGCAGTGGCATAAAGTAATCTCCTTTTGATGTGACCACATCATGAATGGATTCAGCAGATTAAACAAAAAAGGCAATAATTCTAAAATTATTAACGTCTTTTAACAGAAAATGCTATAAATGATTTGAGAAAATCAAAGCAGTGGTCATTACGAAGTGCTTATTTAGAGAAGCAGAAAACTGCCTGCTAAGATTAAGAGACCAGTTGCCCTTCCGATAATAGCATGAAGCCGTAAGCCATTAAATGACACTTAAATAATAATAAAATCAGGCCCTAATTTCTTAACAGGAGAAGGAATGAACCAGCAGATCACATTTAATTACCCATTTTGTGCACTGTGCTTAGTTTGAGTAACAACATCCTGTCAGGGATCCAGGACCTGATATACTGAGGATTTACAGGAGCTAAAATGCTTTTCTTATTTACCTGAAGACGGTGTTTTGCTGAATGTGAATGCTGAGTGTTGGATGTAATAGTGAACATAGCAGTCGTCATTTACTCCTGACATCTGAGCCGCTGAAGACGCAGTGGATTACTTTTGTTTGTGAAGGAAATGCACCTCCCGATCTACCTAATTGCATATATTGTTCGCGCAAATCATTCATCATCCAGCTTCACTTACAGCAGAAGTGAGGATAAGGTTTTTTTGTGAATCTTTGCAATCTCCTTTCCTAATAACGTGCTAGTTAGCAAGTTTCACGGCTAAATGCGGCTAAAGTAACAGTCTCTCAGACCACGGCTCGTCACCCCACAGAAGAGAGGGGCAGGGTGAGCAGAGCTCATTAGCATTTAAAGCAACATGCAACAAAATGGGTTGATGTCTGCAAATCTGATTTTGACAAGGTAAAAAGGGTGTTGTTTTACACTACTATTGACATTTTTTTTGTTTGTTTTTGCATTTTTCCATGACAGGACAGTTAGAGATATGACAGGAAGTGAGTGGGAGAGAGAGATGGGGGGTGAGAATGGGAAAGGTCCATGAGGCGGGATTCGATCTCGGGACACCCGAAGCGCAACTGCGCCAATGAAAAATTTTAACCAAATTATGTTACAGACTTTTCATCAAGACCCTAAAGAATCATATCAACTTGTGGAAAATAGGCATCCGATGACCCCTTTAAAGATAAAAATTAATTATATTTAACTGTTTTATTATACGTTTACCAAATTTATTACACCAGTGGTTCCTAACCCTGGTCCTGGAGGCACCCCAACACTGCATGTTTTTCATGTCTCCTTAATCAAACACACCTGATTCAGATAATCAGCTAATTAGTAGAGACTCTGTGGCTGCATCCGAAAACTTAGGCAGCTGACTTGCTGCCTTATCAGGCAATGACTTTGCAGGCAGCGTTTTTGCATGGAGGCACCTCACAAAACTGATTTCGGACAGGCTTCTGAGGCAACGTAACAGTTTAATGATCTACAACAAAATAGAAGGAGTTTTGGTGATAACTAAACAAATATTTAACTACTATAATACTAATTTCTAGTTAGAAATAACATCAAAAGTGCAAAAAGTTATTCAGAAATATACATTTACACACAAACTAACCACCAAACGCAACTTTCAGACTAGGGCTGCACGATATATTGCATGCGATTGTCATGCGCATCTAGCCAGTAAAGCCGGTTCCGTGATTAGCGGTAAATCTCCATCACATGTTTTCAAATGGAGTGGCATTTAATACACAGAGCCGTAGTTCACTGACAAGCTACGCAATGTCACGTTCAATATCGCAGGTGATTCATCTGCGATCTGAGCGCGAATTGCGTAGCTTGTCGGTGAACTACGGCTCTGTTTATTAAATGCCGCTCCATTTGAAAACAGGTGATGGAGATTTACTGCTAATCACAGAACCGGCTTTACTGACGAGATGCGCATGACTATCGCATGCAAAATATCGTGCAGCAATATTTCAGACGTCATCTTTATTTTTTTTAGCTCAACCGTCACGGAATGGAACGCAGAGGATTGTGGGATATCAAAGGCAGCGAAGGATACATCTATGCTGCCTTCAAGAATCGATCAGATAAAGGTATCTCATGAGACAGGAAGTGAAGCTAACTTTAGATTCGGACGTGCCTTGATGCCTTCCTGCCTTGGAATGCTGCCTCCGAAGGCAGCATTTTTCAGTTTTCGGATGCAGCCTAATTAAACACACCTGATCCAGCTAATCAAGTCCTTCAGACTTATTTGAAAACTACAGGGCTTGCGTGTTGGAGCAGGGTTGGAGCTAAACTGTGCAGGGCTGCGGCCCTCCAGGAACTGAGTTTGACACCTGTGCTCTAAGACCTGAAATTGGTGTGTCAGAGAGAGGAGACATGCAAAATGTGCAGTGTTGGGGTGCCTCCAGGACCAGGCTTGGGAACCACTTGTTTGTATTTTATTTTATTTTATTTTGCCAAGCACAGGCAAAATAAAATTATTTTATTGTATTGATAGATAGCCCTGATGTTATTGATTGCACTGATTTTGAAAGCATAAAATATAAAGAAATAAATTAAATCTGTTTTAAAGGTGTATACATCTGATATAACTCTAATAGTGGGTAGAAAAAAAATACACTGTCACTTGAATACAAGGTAAATGATGTTTCAATATTTAATTTAATAATTTATTTATTTGCTTGTCCCTATTCTGGCGATCCTAGAATGCACTGCATTGCTGTCAATCTAGAGCATTTCAGTACAGGTTCCAGTTCAGTTATTGTATAGTTTGAACAGAAGAACAATATTAATTAAGTAGTATCATTGTATTAACAACATTTTTTGTAGCCTTTATAAAGTTATGTTAAAGTAGTTGTCAGTTGCTTTTGGCACTAAACATGGAAGTGAAATAATATTCTTGTTTCCAGATAGTGTTTTATTTTTCTTGGTCCATATGTATATGTGCTTTGAGGAGAACAGATTAGCCACTTCAGAGCTACCACTATCTTGGGAGAAAAGTCACTGCTTCTAGCAATTTTTGTTTAGCCATATGTTCATCTTTCTAAAGCAGTACGTGGGTTTGTGTACATGATAGGCTTGTAATGGTTGCCTTATATGTTCAAATCTCTGAGCTGTGTGTGTGTCCCTTCGAGGAGGCTATTAAGTGTATTGCTCATTATCTAGCAGGCATTGATTTTGCAGTGTCCGGCATTCAGAATGCTTCTGCGATGCTAATTGCATCTGCACAATCACATTGAATTGAAAGATAAGACTTCTCTCATCACAAGATTACAGGATTTCATTGTTTCATTGTGTCTCACATACTCTTTCAGAATCTGCTTATGGTTACAATAATGAAGATTGTAATGGAGTTGACTAAGATATAAGAGATTAAGCAAAATATAGATCTTTTTGACACACACACACACACACACACACACTTCTGTTCTGTATGCTTGCTTGTGCAAGAGTTAAATACAGTCAGATGAGTCTGAAGTAGGATTTGTCTTTGCATTCCATGTTTTCACTAAACTCTGTTTAGTTTAGTTTTTTTTTTAAAGGCAAGAGGTCATGTGACATGACAACCTTTGTCGAGAGGCATTATTTCCTGAATTCAATTTCTGTGTAATTGTAATCTCTCTCTGTATTATTGCAGCCATGTAGTTTCTGGACGATCCAGTCATTATATATCATTGCCTTTTCCTTAAAATGTAACTGCCAGTTGACAAAGAAATTCTAGCAGTCACACTGTGATGTTGGGGAAGTGGATGATTGTGCTTTCTAAGCCACGTGAAGTGTGTGTTTCTGCATCTTCATACAAAGAAAATGGAGATTGAAACTTTTTCTGACAGAATAAGTGTTCTTGAATAGGTTCTTCAAGCATAGAAACATCTCAGGAGGTCAGATGGAGAAGCTCTCTCCAGATGACAATGTTCTGTTGCTCAGATATTGCGGTTTCATAGTTCATAGTTTAAGTATCACCTTTGTCTCTAATGTTTTATCTAGACTATTATTGGCACATTATTACATTATTATTGGCACATTATTATTGTCCTGAGGCTTGAACCTGTGCTCATGTTTGGATGGTGAGAAAGTTTCTGTTATGGGCTAGTGTGTTTTGACCTTTTCATTCACTGTTACACTAGTTAAGATGTTATTAAATAATACATTAATCTGTAATGTTTTATAGAGCACCCATGGACACGGTTTCCAATCGTAAAGCACACAGAGTGTAACAGCTAACTTCAACTCATTAATTATTTGGCTGTAAAAGGCTTTTTACCTTCATTCAGCATGAGAAGCAGAGGTTTGCCTTGAATGAGAATGAGAACAGAGTCCAGGCTTGTTCAATGTTCTGAAACAAGATGAGATTGTTAACGTTCCATGTGGCATGTCAATGTCTCCATATGAGATGCAAAAAAGCAACGCAATGACAGTGTTGTAATTCACTTTACTTACATTCTCTATATCACACTCAAATTAACATGGCAATATTTCTTGCTCACTTGGTGAAATATTTGGAAATCTCATTGTCGTGAACAGGGGGCTCATTACCATATAAATGTGTTCCAGGCGCTCTTGTTTCATTCGGAAGACATGTCTGCTACAGGTTCAGGAGCTGTTTGCTTTGCAGATCTTTCAGGATTTTGTTTGACCTTTTTAAAGAGGAGGAGTAAATGGAAAGGCACAGGCCAGTCTTTAAATACATGATCCAAACAGAGAGTTTGGGAGAAATCCCTTCACCTCATGTCTTCTGATTTTCCAGGTTCTTTTTTTGTTGTCATTCTCATCATTCTATATTTCTGGTCTTTCTTCTGTCTTGTCAGATATGAGGGGTCCTGCAGGCCACTGGATGTCATGTGGTCACCCGTGTGCTGAACGTGCTGTCTGGAACTCCAAATTCTGTGTGGTCACCGACTATCAAATGCTGCTGCTGGACAAAGAGGAGGTATTATACACAATGACACAGAAAGAGCCTTTTCTCATGTTTCCCACATGCCCTTACAGTTTTTCTTAATTTTTTCTTCAGGTGATCTGATCAAGTGGATAGTGCTAAATATAGGTGTAAAGAGGGTTCAGTTGGGTCATTGAAATTAAATTAGGTTGTGGTTAGAAATGTATGTGATCACATTGCATATGTCAGATAAAACAAAAACAGATATGTACATTATATAAAAAAAAATTTTTTATTATTCAAGTTTATTTGTATAGTGCTTTTCATGATACGAATCGTTGCAAAGTAGCTTTAATAGAAAATTAAGTTTCTACAATATATTTAGTAGTAGCTTATCAGTGGTGACTGTCAAATTGATGCACATATGGCAGAAATGTACAGTAAAATTAAGTTAATGACGTAATCAAACAGACGATGAACACTATTAACAGCAATGATTATATGTTGCAATCAAACTTATAGCCAAATTTGGTAGCTCTGCATGTTGTTTCAGGGTTGGCATCATCTGAGGTCCTCTGAGGGGTTGGCATCATCTCTTCTCAGGTGTTCTGGATCCAGGCTGAAGCTTGTGTAATTCCTAGTTACCATGGGATGTCAATCCCGTGGCAGAAACAGAGAATGAAATCGAGACATAATTAACGTAGCTGCTGTTCCAACCAAGTAAAAATGATTTGTTCAACCCAAGCTAAATAATAATAATGTATATTTGATCAGATATAACTGCAGTACAAGATTATGAGATGCATTATTTGAATGCTTGGCTAAAGAGATGTGTCTTTAATCTAGATTTAAACATAGAGTGTGTCTGAACCCCAAATGTTAGCAGGAAGGTTATTCCAGAGTTTGGGAGCCAAATGTGAAAAAACTCTACCTCCTTTAGTGGAATTTGCTATTCTGGGAACTACCAAGAGTTTTGAGACCTTAGGGAGCATGATGGATTGTAGCGAGATAGAAGACTAGTTAGGTACGCAGGAGCTAAACCATTAAGGGCCTTATAGGTAAGTAATAGTATTTTGTAACTGATACGGAACTTAATAGGTAGCCAGTGCAGAGACTGTAAAATTGGAGTAATATGATAATATTTTCTTGACCTTGTAAGTATATATATATAATATATATATTTGTCAGTCCTCTGTCGTGTGTGTCTTGTGTTCCCGCCTCATGTTTCCTTATTTGGTTTGTTTCCTGTCCTTGTTAAGTGTGATCATTAGTTAATTTGTGTCCAGCTGTGTTTGTCTCGTTATCTATGATTTACCTGTGTATTTATAGTCCTGTCTGTTCAGTTTGATTTCGTCTGGTCTACTCGTTACTACGGTGTTTCTGTCCATGTCAGCCTTGCCTTGTCTTGTCTTGCCTTGTCTTGCCTTGATGTCGTCATTAAATACTATTATTTGAGTTTGCGTCATAAATATATTTATATATGATACCTCTATATTATTATAATATAAATATATATAATAATATAGAGATATCATATAAAAATATATATTTTTATATTAAGTTATATAAGTTTGTGGGCAGTTACTATAAGTATTCAAGTCACAAAACCAGATTTTGCCGACTCCTTAAAGAAGGAAAAAAAAAAAGTGATTAATTTCATTTTTACAAAATGAGTGCAGAAAAGTACAAATAAATAGCCACTGTTACTCACAAACAGTGTTGGGCTAGTTACTCAAAGAATGTAATATATTACTCATTAATATAATAATAATATATTAACTACTAGTTACTCCTTTCAAAAGTAATATTGTTACTTTACTTATTACTTTCTGGCAACAGTAATTAGTTACACTACTAGTTACATTACTTTTTCTTCACGCCCCACAGAAGTTAACTGTGTATCTTCCACATAAAATTATTCTAGAATGTCATTAACATATTTCTGCCTCATCATTTGACCAAGATCCACATTGGATCGCAGTCAGAATTTATTACTCAATCACTCAATAGTGATTGATAGTGACATTCAAGTAGAAGTGTTGTATTAATCTCATTAATTGTCATGTGTAGCTTCAAGCTAATTGTAATTTCTCCGTTACCCATATACAATTATATTTTATTATGTATTTTATGAAATCACATAAGTTTGTAAGAAACGGTTTAATTTTCCAAAAATATTTGTAATTAATATAATGTGCCACATGCTGATCAGAGGGATGTGGGTGGGATGTAATACCAGAGTAAAGCCACAACTTACACAACAGTGTTCTGATCATCTTTTTTCCTGACAAGATCAATATAATGCAATATTTCTATCTGCTGAATTTTCCATATTCCAAGCTTGCCTGCTGCACTGTGGACATCACATGCATGTGCGAGTCGTGAAAATTATGAAAATCTAGGAATTATTTGATTGTTGGATTTTAAATCAGCGGGGTTGAGGCATCAAAAGTAACTAAGTAACTAAGCTGTTTTATGGATGGTAACTGTAATATTATTACTGAAATCTTATTAGTAATTAGTTACACTACTAGTTACTGCAAAAAGTAATCGAGGGAAAGATATGCGGCCAAGTACAGATATCCTGGACGAAAACTAAGTGTCAGGACCTCAGACTGGGCCGAAGTTTACCTTCCAACAAGACAATGACCCTAAGCACACAGCTAAAATACGAAGGAGTGCCCAACTCCACTGCTTGAATCCCAGCCAACTGACTTACAATTGAGCATTTGGAGAGACCTAAAAATGGCTGTCCACCAACGTTTACCATCCAACCTGACAGAACTGGAGAGGATCTGCAAGGAGGAATGGCAAGGACAAATCCAGGTGTGAAAAACTTGTTGCATCTTTCCCAAAAAGACTATGGCTGTATTAAATCAAAAGGGTGCTTCTACTAAATACTGAGCAAAGGGTCTGAATATAGGACCATATATTTCAGTTTTTCTTTTTTATAAATCTGCAAAAATGTCAACAATTCTGTGTTTTTCTGTATATGGGGTGCTGTGTGTACATTGAGGAAAAAAAATTAACTTAAATATTTTAGCAAATGGCTATATAACAAAGATGAAAAATATATATACTTTCCGTACTGTATATATATATATATATACACATACGCACACACATACATGCATGCATACATACATACATACGTATATATATATATATATATATATATATATATATATATATATATATATATATACAGGTGCTGGTCATAATTAGAATATCATCAAAAAGTTGATTTATTTCACTAATTCCATTCAAAAAGTGAAACCTGTATAATGTATACATTCATTCCACACAGACTGATATATTTCAAGTGTTTATTTCTTTTAATTTTGATGATTATAAGTGACAACTAATGAAAACCCCAAATTCAGTATCTCAGAAAATTAGAGTATTCTGAAAAGGTTCAATATTGAAGACACCTGGTGCCACACTCTAATCAGCTAATTAACTCAAAACACCTGCAAAGGCCTTTAAATGGTCTCTCAGTCTAGTTCTGTAGGCTACACAATCATGGGCAAGACTGCTGACTTGACAGTTGTCCAAAAGACGACCATTGACACCTTGCACAAGGAGGGCAAGACACAAAAGGTCATTGCAAAAGAGGCTGGCTGTTCACAGAGCTCTGTGTCCAAGCACATTAATAGAGAGGTGAAGGGAAGGAAAAGATGTGGTAGAAAAAAGTGTACAAGCAATAGGGATAACCGCACCCTGGAGAGGATTGTGAAACAAAACCCATTCAAAAATGTGGGGGAGATTCACAAAGAGTGGACTGCAGCTGGAGTCAGTGCTTCAAGAACCACTACGCACAGACGTATGCAAGACATGGGTTTCAGCTGTCGCATTCCTTGTGTCAAGCCACTCTTGAACAACAGACAGCGTCAGAAGCGACTCGCCTGGGCTAAAGACAAAAAGGACTGGACTGCTGCTGAGTGGTCCAAAGTTATGTTCTCTGATGAAAGTAAATTTTGCATTTCCTTTGGAAATCAGGGTCCCAGAGTCTGGAGGAAGAGAGGAGAGGCACAGAATCCACGTTGCTTGAGGTCCAGTGTAAAGTTTCCACAGTCAGTGATGGTTTGGGGTGCCATGTCATCTGCTGGTGTTGGTCCACTGTGTTTTCTGAGGTCCAAGGTCAACACAGCCGTATACCAGGAAGTTTTAGAGCACTTCATGCTTCCTGCTGCTGACCAACTTTATGGAGATGCAGATTTCATTTTCCAACAGGACTTGGCACATGCACACAGTGCCAAAGCTACCAGTACCTGGTTTAAGGACCATGGTATCCCTGTTCTTAATTGGCCAGCAAACTCGCCTGACCTTAACCCCATAGAAAATCTATGGGGTATTGTGAAGAGGAAGATGCGATATGCCAGACCCAACAATGCAGAAGAGCTGAAGGCCACTATCAGAGCAACCTGGGCTCTCATAACACCTGAGCAGTGCCACAGACTGATCGACTCCATGCCACGCCGCATTGCTGCAGTAATTCAGGCAAAAGGAGCCCAGACTAAGTATTGAGTGCTGTACATGCTCATACTTTTCATGTTCATACTTTTCAGTTGGCCAAGATTTCTAAAAATCCTTTCTTTGTATTGGTCTTAAGTAATATTCTAATTTTCTGAGATACTGAATTTGGGGTTTTCATTAGTTGTCAGTTATAATCATCAAAATTAAAAGAAATAAACACTTGAAATATATCAGTCTGTGTGGAATGAATGTATACATTATACAAGTTTCACTTTTTGAATGGAATTAGTGAAATAAATCAAATTTTTGATGATATTCTAATTATATGACCAGCACCTGTATATACACACACATACATACATATACACACATTGGTGCTGTCAAACGATTAATCGTGATTAATCCCATCCATATATTTTGCAATATATATGAATATATCTTTATATACACTACCATTCAAAATTTGGGATCAGTAAGATTTTTTTTAAATAAAGTAATACTCTTATTTAGCATTAAATTCAAAAATCAAAAGTGACCGTAAAGATATTTATAATGTTTCAATATATTTCTATTTTAAATGAATGCTGTTATTTTGAACTTTCTATTTAAAGAATCCAGAAAAAAAATAAGCAGCACAACGTTTTCAACATTGATCATAATATTGAATCTTCATTGAGCACAAAATCAGTATATTGATTTACTGATTTTACAATACTGATTTTTGAAAGATCATGTGACACAGTGACTGGAGTAATGGCTTCTGAAAATTTTCCATCACAGGAATAAATTACACGTTCACTTAGCTTTTTTTTTGCACAGTAACAAATACTAAAAAGAAAAAACAAAAATCTAGTGTTAAGAAAAAAGAAGGGAAGAGGCAGAAGGGCAAAGTATTTTGTGCTGGTTGTGACTGAACTAGTCCAAGCACATAAGAGCGAATAGTGTGTTAGCTGTGTGTAGTTTGTCATTGTGACATGTGCAGAAGTGCGGTACATCAGCAGGCTTCCCGAGCTCACATTTCGGCCTGGCAGTCAAGACACACGGAGTTCCACAGGGACAATCAATAGATGGCTCACACTTGCAAAGAATATATGCTGTGTACTGTGGTCGATAAAGAATTTTCCGCTCGCCCATAGCTCACGCTGTATGTCGAATCCTCTGTTATCAGCCAGAGAGCAGCGCTGTAATAAATCTCCACTCCTCTATTACTGGCCAGGCAGAGCAGTGGTGAATGATTCTCTGCTGGAGGCGGAGCAAAAGACAGATTCTCTCCTGGCAATACCAGATCTTTAATGCTTGGAGAAATTTGTTTATGTACTTACTGTACTTATAAAATGATTTTTTCCCCATTCATTTACCGGTATTTATAAAATCATCCTGGATGTTGCTGCATGAGCCCAACTAACGTACACTTGCCTAGAGCTCTCTTTATTTTTTATTACTATGCATGTTAGCCAAAAGTAGCATGATAAAGGTGCCTTTGATAAGTAAAGTAAATTAAGTAATAAACAGTGTTGTCTTTATCCACAAATAAAAAAATTGCTTTTGTGCTGGAAATGTGTGTTCAGACACAGCAATTTTATTCATATAAAGTACAATGTTGTCTTTTAATTCAGTTTACTCTTTGAGGGGAAGAAGTAACTCGGCTTTTTTATACAAGTTTTTATACAAGAGGTCAAAATATGATGTAGGTAAATATTTAGGTATTGTGTGTGTGTGTACTTAACCATTATTTGGGAACAAATTTGTAGCCATAGCTAAATCTTACAATCTCCTTTTGGGAGTGTTCTCATTTGTAGAAAGGTTTAAAAATGAAGAAAATAAAGCCTTATTTGCAATTTTTTAATTGTAAAAATGCAGAAAGTTTTCTATTAGGGTGTGGGTTAGGGTAATAGTATTTATACTGTAACTAGTTATGTATTAAAATAATAGAAGCTTATGGAATGCTCCCATATAGCTGTGAGGTATCTGGAGTTTAACTATTAAATATGCATACCACAATGTGTTTTATTGTAAAAACCTAGTTTTTATGCTTTCTTGGCACAAAGCTTTCTTTAGTGTTCTCGTTATTTATTTGGTAACACTTTAAGGACCAATTCTCACTATTAAAGTTGCTTTATTGGCATGCATATTACGAGCATATTGGTAATTTATAGGGGTGCTCCGATCAGGATTTTTGAGGCCGATCACCGATCACAGAAAGCAGTATCTGCCGATACGATCACCGATACCGATCTTTTTAAAGCCTTTTTTTTATCATGTAGAATTATTTATGATGATCCAATCAAGATTTGTAGACATTTATTCAGAGCCTGAATTTCATTTTTGAAAATGAATTCCCCTCTTAGGTGAATCTTGTGAGAGGGGATTTTTTAATTTGAGGGGTGGAAGGGGGCATTTTTTAGACATTTTTCCAAAATATATATTTATCTCACCTAAGTTTGATTATGCACTGCATTTTTGTTTTGACAATCGTGCAGTTGTTGCACAATAGCTTACACACAGCACAAGCCTGATTTCATGAGCTGTATGTGAGATGGGCCTTTTACACCAGGTTCACACATACTCCGTTTGCAGTGCGTATGCAGTCCATGTGTGGTACGTAATGGTGCAGAAGCAGCACTGACTGCTTTCACACAGGAGTCTGCAACTGATCCATGGCTGTTTACCACAAACGCATTTATCCATTGTTTTGATTTCAAATCCAAACATTGTTACTGAAAATGCTTTTTCAGCATTGTGATTCTTTTTTTTTATACAGTGCAGTAATACAATATTTAATAGACGTGTTTAAATGCAATAAATATAAGAAACACATTATTCAATGCTTTTTACTTTTTTACTTCTAGATTTATATATTAAGTTGCTCAAGCAAGTGGTAACACATTTAAACTACTTTTCTTACATTATCACAAACATTCTAAATTAAAACTTAACATTGACATAAACAGTAAGCTCTGCTGCCTTTTCTTTTGCATTTAATTCTTTATTACAAGCAATCCTGCAGTTCATAAAGAACCTTGTTTTCCTACCTCCACGAGTGCCATCTATTATTGCCTTGTTTATCTAAAAGTGCTCTTTTCCTTTAAACCTAGCCAAAAAGCCATAGCCTATATGTTGACTGAAACACAGTAGAATTTAATTATATGCATTTATGTTGTAATTACTACATTTTCGTGTCAATCCATGTTCATATTTACCACAAACAATGCTGCAGTGCAGCAGAAATAGACTCGGTGCGGAAACGATCTCTGCACTGCTGCAGTGCACCGCTCCTGGAAAGCACTGCCGGACCAAAACCGTGTGCAGTACGAACGATCTAATCCGTTAACATGAGCGCAGAAAAAAATACGCACCACATACACACTGCAAACGGAGTAATATGAACCTGGTGTAATGTGTGTGCGCTGCGAGTGTGCATGAGCACACGGTCTCCAGGAGAGCGCACGGGCGCTGAATGGTTTAAACACTGGCAAGAATTATAAAGAAATGCAATTTGTAAACTTTAGCGATGATGCGACACTGCCTCTATTGTACAAGTGCCAATTTCTGTCAACTGTGCAGCGTGCAGCTCGCTTATACTGCAGACGCGATGATTTGAAGCCATTTGCGCATTTTGAGAGAGAAAGAGAGAGCGTGGTGATTCACTCACGCTGTTTGAGAAATTATCTCACAGAAAGTTTTCAAATTACTTTATAAGTTATTTAATGAAAAGATATGAATTGTACCTCACCTTAAGCATTATGAAAATGCCGTGCCAGACAGAGACTGAGACGGTGCCGCTGCATGTCGTGCCAAACCTCTAACAGCAGGCGCGTTATCAGCTTAAGATCGTTTTTTTGAGATCGGCCTTTTTAGAGACCACCGATCAAACTTCCCAAAGCGATTATCGGCCGATAGTGATCGGTAGCCGATCAATCGGAGCACCCCTAGAAATGTATTACTTAATTAATTACTTACAAAGCACATATTATTCTGATCATATTTTAGATCCCTTAATCCTACCCTATACCTAAACTTAACAGCTACCTTAAACTATTAAGAAGCAGCAAAATAGGAGTTTGAGGCAAAAGTGTGTGTGTGTTTCCTTTTTTTAATTAACTGTTTTTGGCTTTTGTATTACTTTTTCCACCTCCAAAATATCATAATTTTTCCTAAGCCCTTTAGCACTGTATGTTGTTTCATTTAATTCAGATCACTCTCCCAAGTAAGAAAAGTATCGGTTTACAGGCAAGTGCTAATATGAAAAGTAATAATATGAATCAAATTTTACTCCACATTGACCTCAGACCTAATTTTTTTTTTAGTATTTGGCAAATTGTGCCATTAAATTGATTTGGACTGTCAGTAAACCAGATTGCTGTGGCTGAAATTGAATGTGGACTGTTTCTTGAGGGCAAATTCACAGTTGGTAATAACAACAAAAGCACAGTAGCACAGTCTCAAGAGAATGCGCGTTCTGAAAGTTTGGTTATAACACCATGAGGGCTGAATGTGTGCTGGATACATGATTCAGGGAAGGAACGCAAGGTCATTTTGGCAGTCAGAGAGTTAAGTTGTTCTCTCTTCCTCTTTCTCCTTCTGTATTCCTCTCAGAAGAACTTTTTGCCATACCTACCAATAGTGAGTAAATTAAGAAAAAATAGACTGGCCATAAATATTTCTTGCTATTCATAAAAAAAAAGATTAAGCTTTTAGCTATTTTTTTTGTCCCTAATATTTAGCTGCTTTATTTTTGCATGTTTATGACATGGCATTATATATGAAATAGCATATTCAATAAGTAATTTAAGTCGCTAGAAACCCTTTAATATATTCATACTCTGTCCATCTGTGTGCTTGTTTTATTTAATTCTTTATGTCTTGCTGCCTCTGAATGTCTGACTTAAATCTGTTCAATTCGGATGGAATATATTAATAATGAGATGAGAGGCATGCAAATGTGTGCTCAATTGTGTCTTTCTTTCTCTTTCTTGTGTTCCGCTGTCAGGTACACCCTCTGCTCCTACAGGAGAGGAGGCCTGACACCTGCAAATCCAGACTGCTGCGTCGCACCATCAGTGTTCCTGTGGAGGCGCAGTTCCCGGAATTCCAGTGTCATCTGTCAGTGGACAACAGTGAGTATACTACTGTTACTCCACATGCTTACAACACAGCCAGAGGCCAGGGTCTCTCATGGTCATAGAAAACCTGGGAATATAAGGGGATTTAAAGCTTTTTATTATAGTTTTGTAGTTATGCTCGACTCTTAAAGTATGTCATCTGCTTGAATGAACTCTTTGTGCATGAAAAAAAGTTTATAAAGTCTTAGTCAAAATGTTTTCTCCAAAATATCCTATAATATAAAACCACCATTAATTGGAATCATTTTATTTTATATTTTAAATATGAAGTATCTGTCAATTGTTTTGACACTTTTTTCACAAAATACCTTTGATACATATTTGCAGACAAACACATTTGTTGTGATTAACAAAGAGAGCAAATATAGATGTAGGAGTTGTACTTGTCTCAGACCATGCTTGTGACTAAAACATTTTTATTTCTTTGAAGAAGTAGTTATTTATGCTACCTTATACTCAGATATTTATTCCATGTCATTTTCATTGAGGCCAGCAGAGGAGGATGTTGGCTGCAATATGTTTCTTCCAGTGCTGCGTTCTTATAGTTTGGATTAACTTTTATACTAATTGTGTTTTTATTTTGTTTACATTTTTACCTGTTATCTATGTTGTGTGCATACTTTATTTGGCTGATGTTGTTTTGTGCTATTTTACTGGCCTTCTAATGCATCTATGTTTTCCAATGAACATACTATTTTCTTTTAAAGAGGAACACATAATGTTGAAACTAGAAATGTATCTTATTTCCCTCTATCAAAACAGTTGCATACAACATACCTGTCAGAGTACCATAAATAGTCTTTTTCCAAAGTTTGCTTGCATGTTATTCAAGAAGTATTAAAGTTATCTTAATATCCTTTTAGATTCTGTTTCCTAATGATCTCTTCTTTATGAATCTTCATTTTCAAGGCCCTATATAGTTCAGTGCCAGAGATATGGGGATCTTAATGTGGCTCCATGTCCAGATTTTTGAATATTACCCATTTTCAGTGGTTGAAAAAACAAATGTTGATCCCTTTGCATGCACCTGATACTTATTGAAGGGGAATGTCTGAAGAATACATTATTGAAACTAGAATTTCAGCTTGTTTCTAGTTACGAGTCTAAGTATGTTTATACATTATTTGTTATTTACAATAATAATTCGTTTCCAGATATAAAATGTATTTTTTAAAATAGACAGCTTTAAAATAAATAAAAGTATCATCTGTATGCTATACCAGTCTCTTTAAGTATTCTATAATCTTTGCTATACCCATAGATGTTTATTACTATAGTTTTTGTATTGTATAGGTTTGGTTTTTGTAACTAAGCTTCTGTTCCATCTGCTCTTGTTATTGATTCTGAATGAAAAATAAATGTACAGTTTATAACATTCTTTTAACTGTGAATAAATTACTCCTGGAGCCATATTGAGATTCCAGTATTGCTGGAACTGAACCACATAGGCCCTTAAAAATTAAGATGCCAAAAGGAAAGTTCTGTTAAGACCCAGAATCTAAAAGGGTATTAAGATATCTTTAATACTTTTTGAGTTACAGCCATGCAAACGTTAGAGAAAAAAACTTGAAAAGTGCTTTTTCCCATTTTCAAAAAGTCACCACTGGTATATAATGCAACAAAGATTGCTAGTCAACAGATTTTACTAATATACATACCAATATCTGTGTAAAAATAATATAATGATACTATCATCCTTCTGAAGCCATTTTTACTCCCCTGTAATGTTGCTCTGAATCTCTGGTGAAAATTGCCATTTGGCAAGTACAGTAAATATCCACACCGGTGCAGTGACTGACAACTACACATTCACCTCAAAACATTAGATTCATCTGCACTGGAGCCGTGCCGGTACACTGGATAACAACCCCACGCACCGAAGATAATTCGGCAAGAAACTGCAATTCCAGGTTTTCAAACAGAGATGGCGACAAAGAGGCAAAAGTTATGGACTGCAGCTTTAAATATAGTGAACCAAATGTGTGTGTATATGTTTATGTAAGTTTCCAGATTGATGTATAGTGTATAGCTGTGCTGGACATACAAGTTTTTTTTTTAAATGCATTATTTAGACTTGAGACAACAACACAACTGAGTTTAGCTAGTGCCTGTTATGAGGCAATACTACTCATTTGATTCACTCACTGATTTCATCGCATGATAGATAAATGGAAATTTTAAACCTTGAAAAACCAGGCTTTTAAAGGCTCACAAACACATGCAGTAGGGTTGATACAATATCATGATTTTGCTCATTTTTTGGGTACCTGATACGCTGCTATTCTAAAGTTCACTGCTATGCGGCAGTGTTACCCAAACTGAAGTGAAACCGGCAAATGTGACAACAGCGGAACAAGCTGGGTCAAACAGATAAATCTCACTCTACATAATAATTGTGCTGATGATATAATCTTGATATAATGTTAATGTTAACATTAACTGTCAGATGTTTAAGTTAGTCTGAGTCCACTCAACACTGCTGAAAACGCTGGAGTTTTAGTATCGCTTCTGTTTTACTGAGTACAGGAGAGTACTGAGAAGTATTTATTTTAAACGAGCAACACATTTGTTACTGCAGAGATTCATGCATGCAGTGCTCTGTTTTTAATTCGGATATCTTTTGAGGCTGCTTTTGTCACCCATGGTATTGATTTAGTACGACACTGAGGTAGTAGATTCTGTTACGGTACCGAAGCCAAAATTGTGCTGAGCCTAAAATACAGCTAACAATAAGGCAAATGAAAATTCCAATGCACATCCTCAAAGTCCTCAAGATTCTGATTCTGTTCTGCTTTTAATTACTGTGCCGTATTTTTGTTCTGCTTGACAAGAGACATTTAGATTTACTGAGAGTCTTTTTAACTTAGTAAACATTTTTGCTTCCTCAAACTCAAAGACCTGCATCTAAATATTGTCCTGTTTTTTTTGTTCTTTATTTATTTATTTTAACCACATTTAATTATACGGTATTGGGACCATACAGGATATATATAAAATCTCAATATAATGTATAGTTTTAAATATTGTTGTAAGTCTAAATATAAATCGGAAAATATAGTTAATTATTAACTATAGTTATATAGTTGATTATAAACTCAGTATAGTTATGTTTGCATATTGAGTTACATTGTATATTCAGGATATGTTAATATATATTCAGGTTTATAATTTTATATCCAATATATCACAGTATACTCAAATTCATAACACATAACGTAGTCAATTTTATTAATGTATGGTCAGTGGTCGGATTTATAACTGTATTTTCAGAATTGCTTTGAAAGTTTTTCTTGTTTGCCCACACCCCATACTGAATAACTGATAGAAGATAAAAGAGAAACTGAAGTAAATCTCTATCTCCCTTTGAGAACTGGCGCAGCTTCTGTTTGATGTTTCGAACCAGAGGACAAGAGCAGGAACAACCCCACTACCTTGATCCATAAACATCAAAACTTTTTAATGGGGGGGTTGAAGAGCAGAAAACACACATTGTGCCTCACTACTGCAAATTAAAAGCTTAAATAATCAAATCAATAGGGTACTCATAAGAGATCCTTTTTAACATATTTCTCAAATACTTAATAATAGTATTGTTGACTTCTGTGTATTCTGTTCTCTGTTGGCTAACCCAGCTTCTGCACACTGTAGTGCTGAATGCTGGGTACTAGCATGTCAAAATGTCTTCAAATCACCATTAGTGCATGTAGCTCACAGACAAACATCAAAGTGAGACATAGATTGTAAAGCTGTTATCCTATTACTCATTCATGTTTATCAAGGATGCATAGCAAGACTGATGGTATGCTGGTAGCTCATTATCACTCATGCACACTAATGTACTAGTGTGCAATTTGATATTTTATAGTATATGTCATGGAGAATTTTAGAGTGAAATGTGAATGTGAGAACATGCATGATTGTGGTTACCTTTAACAATATAGTGTTTGTTACTTGGCTCAACTTCATTAGTGGCATAAGGTTTCCATAAATATTGGCCGTTTATTTGTCCTTCTGTAAAGAGACTGAAGACAGAGTGAATAAAATCTGCAAGAGTCTTGTCACTGATACGGTGTCTTTAAGAAGCATGTGAGAAGTAGGAGCTAAAGAGAGACCGCAACTTACAGGAATAGTCAATCTGCATGCGCACCACATGTGTCCATTCTGGCTCTGTTTTTCTCTCTCTGTCTCTCTCTGGAGCAGTAGACAAACACAGAACAACAGTTGGAGCACAGAGCAGTTCTCTATGCATAGGGTGAAGGGAAGAACCTCTTCTCTTTCGCTCTCTCTCTCTCGCTCTCTCTCTCTCTCCTCCTTTCTCCTCCCATCTGTCTTCTTTCAGCACTGTTTTTCAGTTGTTGGACAGCAGTTCAGCACTCTGTGAAGCTATGGAGTCTGAGACGAGCCCTGAGTCGGAGGGTCAGTCCGGTAAGTGCTTGTGGAGGAAGGATGCTCTCGGCCCTTGCCTCAATATTGGTGAACTAGAGATGGATTGCTGGCATAGTGTTTAAAATGCTTTAAGAGTACACGCATGAGTTTGTTGAAAACTATAGTCTCCGCCTCAGACGGCATGCCTACGGACCACCCACAGTCCATTCTCTTAACGTCTGATGCATATTGTACAGAAACTAGAAAACACTTAATAATCACTGAATGTGCCAAAGTTCACAGTATTAGTGGCTTCAAAATCTTTGAAACTGTGGCAAAGAGTTTTGCAGAGTTGTGTTTAAAACATTTTGTAGCATGTAAATGAGATATCCTGGAGCAGAATTATGTTTTGCTGAGTTTATGTGAAATAATACTTTTGATCAGAAATTGTAGCCACTTTTTTTTGTGTGTTTTTGTGATGCCGTTCTTTCTCTGTCTCTGACTCTCTCTCTTTTTTATTTATCTGTGTCTGTCTGGCTGTCTGTTATTTCTTTTCTGTCTGTTATTGTGGTATAATAAATTTTAGGTAAACCCAGTGTTAAATGGCCTGTATATTAAAAAAAAAAAAAAATTGGTTGATGGCTTTACATGTCTATCAGCTAGTCTGTTTCTGTCTATGTGGGTGTTTTCTGACCAAAATAAGCTGCAATGTGAAGCAGAAAAAAAGTCTCCATATGACTACACTTAAGAACTACATGGATTTATGTCTTTAGAATGAACATAGTGAATCCAAAGATTTACTGTAAGGTGTAGTTCAAGCAGGTAGTGTAATGCTGTTATTTTACTATTTTATTATTGAACTTTTTGTCTTTCTCTGTCCATCTCTGATTTGACTATTGATTTTCTTGAAAGGGTGTGTGTGAGACTTGTGGGTTGTGGGTGACTGGAGTGTGCTGTGCAGACTGTTAGAGGGAGTTAAACATTTTAAAGGAATTGTGTTTCTCTAAATTGTGTGTCTCTTGTGGCTTTAGTTTGAGAGGGGGAGAGAGTAGATGTATCTGTGTGTGTGTGGGGGAGAGAGAAAGAGACGGGACGGGAGGTTGACTTATGTACACAAATAAATCTTTCTTTCTTTCTCCTCTCCTTCACATTCTCCCTCTTCTTTTCCGCTTGCATATTTCTATCTCCCCTGTCAGAGCGCTCTAAAAACCTAATGATTAAATTATTTGACTATTTTTTCCATTGTCTGTATGCACGGAGATTACGGCGCAGTTCTAGGGAAGGAGCTCTGGAATAATGCGGTTAGCTGAATGAGCCAACTGCTAAAGTATTTCAGGGAAACAGGACATTCAGGGTCCAACTGGGTCGATATGCTGGACAGAGAGAGATGGAGAGCTTGCAAAGAAATCTAGCAAGAAAGAAAATGTAAGTCCTGCCAAGGGAACCCAAATCCATGACACAGTAGTTGAGTCCAACATCTGTCTTAAACGCAGGCCAAACCTCAATATATCCCAGAATAGCCCTAAATAACACAGTACAACCGTCCTGCCCTGGCAGAGTAGGTGCCCTCCCATACACGTAAAAATGTATCACCATGCGATTCAAGGCAGTTAAACCCTTATACCAAGACCAATTCATAGACATGACTCTTGATGTACCCATAATCAGTTAGAGTGTTTCTTTTGAATATGCAATTTAACAGCCGAATGAAGGAATTAAAAGCTTTAGGATCCAATGAAGCATTTTACGTCATAATGGGATGAGAGATGCACTTATCCTTAAAGATAAATCCATTTATATCAGCGGAGCAAAAACAGCTCTGAATGTTCATATCTGTGTATCTAAACCAATTACAGGAGTTGAAGAAAGAAAACATTTTATGAAGACAGGGCTGGACCCTTTCTTGGCATTTGGTGTATCTTGTGTCATCTGCTACAGTGATGAAGTGGAGGACTATCTCCAATGTAGTGAGCATTCAGACGAGAGTAATTAAAGATAAGAGAGAGCAAGCAACCAGGGCAATGAAAAGGATAGACATCATTTGGATACTTCTCTCCCCTGCCACTCCAGGGAATCTCATCATCTTTCCGTTATTATTACAAGTGTATGTCAGCAGGGTGCTAATTCCACGCTTTACCATCTGATTCTTAACCTACAGGGGCTTATTTAATCTTTGTGCTGTTTTAAAGTTGAGAGATACCTGTGTTCTATTGACTAAGGCATGATGAAACGCCTTTAAACGCCTATAGCTTTGGTAAAATTACTGTAATGATAGGCCTCGAGTGGCTTTTTGTTTTTTTAAAAAATGGCGATGACGGCAATGGAAATAATAGTGATCAGGATTAAATAACTGTTTCTGCACAACCTGACACTTGAAAAATATTTTTGTTGGTGTGACCCTAATGTTTTCAGTTTGATTCAGTCTTTAACTACTGATTCAGTTAATTTAGATGTTTCCACAAGAAGAACATAAATGTACTTGATTTATTCAAGGCAAAAGTATTATAGCTAAATATTTCTAATTAGGTCAGGGGTTTTCAAAGCAACACAATATGTTGTTATAACACAACATACACAATGGCACCACACAACTTTACTAATTTTCATTATTATTAGTGAATGACTCCTTTGTCACTGTAATCACTTTTATTTAGATTGCAGTCATCATCTGTCAAAACTTTACTAGTGTGACACTCCAACCAAGCGATTTGCTTTATCCATGAAGCGGTTAGCTGGCCAAAAGAAGCGATAGCCCTTTGTTTGCCTCCTAATAATCCCCATCATATGCTCTATCTCTCTCTCCTCTCCACCAGCTGGTGTGTGGTGAGCGCACTGGCGCCGTTGTCCTGTGGCTGCGGCATCATCCAAGTAGCTGCCTGGTGGTGGTTAAACATGATTTAAAGCGCTTTTTGCAACAATACACAATAAAGCGCAAAAGCTTAATTCATTATGCCTTTTTTTCAGGATTTTTTGATAAAGTTCAAAAGAACAGCATTAATTTGCCATAAAAATCTTTTGATTTCATTATAAATGTATTTATCTTTACTTTTTAAAAAAGGTATAATGTTAAAATGCATGTAATATGTTAAAACCTTGCTTGGGCTAAGAAATAGCAGGCGTCATGCAATCTGATGTAACGGCCTAGCTAATTGAAAAAGAAAGATTTTGCAATTAGCAATCTCCTGACTGCCCAAATCTCAGTGGTTCATCTTGATTTACAGTACCTGGTTGTGTCTCCTACAGATACAGTATTGACTTAGCACTGTTTGTGTTGCATGTATTTGCGTGAGAATTTACTATGTAATCAAAGCCAGGTTCTTGGTTCATATTTTGCTGTGTTCAGCAGGCAAAACTTCTGAAATAAAGCAGTCTTGGCCCTACAGTGGTTGTCAGGAAGTTGCTGAGCAAGTGCCATAGTGAAATTCCCTGTGTAGGACTGTAATGAAACAATTAGATCTAATTAGCTACTCTATACAAAATCAGCTCAGGGAGTATTTGGACTCGATGCCGAGAATGTATGGATCAGTTCTAGACACCAAGAAATCACTTAATGATGGCAGTTTGCTTTCCTTTGTTGATGCATTTCCTATTGAAAACAGGAAGTTTAAACACATAACATTTGGTTCGTGGCTATGCCATGATCTAAAATGTTCTACTTTCTAGTCAACTGTGGGTGTTATTAGTGGGAGGGACATTCTGTAGAAGGCATTTGATTGGATGAACACCTGTGTAGTGCAGGATTAGTCCACAATATTTCATGTCTGTTTTCCTGGAAGACTAAGACACATATTTAAATGGAAATATTTTCTTTGCTACACTTCTGTGCTAAAAGCAACAAAACTCCAACCTCATGGGGTCTTTAAATCGTTTTGGGGTGAGAGTAGAGAGAGAAAGTCATTTCTTATGAGGTAGAACACAGAATCCCTGGCCCTCATTGAGATGGAAATAGGTCTGGATGTTTGTCGTTCTACTTCACTCTTCCTTTTCTTTGAGCAGAGTAGAGGAGAAGAGAGAGCAAGTGGAGCAGGAGAGGGAGGAAGGGAGGGCGGGAGGATTACTACAGTTTTTCCCGAAGTGATAAACAAGAGAATCTCTCAGTCATTCTCTCTGAGTCACTTCTGTCCTATGGGAACTGCATACATGTCTGTTTTGACTGGAGGGGACTCTAATTATTAGACCAAAGACAAAAGAGTATGTGTATGCGCGTTCCCATCTAACTGAATATCTTGTGGGAAGAATGTCTTTATATTATCTTTAGTCTTTTGGGTGTTTGTATGCAAGAAAGTTTCATGCTTCGTCTCCAGAGTTGCTCAAAGGGGGGTTTGTTACAGAAGCCCATGAGAACAGTAAGGGAACAGATCAAGTTTGATGTTATATCCTTCAGCTTTTGCTAGCATCTTATTAAGACTCTTGGGGATCCTTTGCCACCATCTGCTTGTCCAGCAGCAATGTCTTTGTATGTGTGCCAAGTATGCAGGTATTTGAAACTTTCAGTTATTTTTATGTCTCCATATGTCTGTCTTTGTGTGTTGCGTGTGTGCATATTTGCATATGCTGCGCTGCTCGCATTTGTATTCCGAGCGTTTGAAGATCGACCTCAAAAAAACTGTGTGAAACAAAAAACTTTTGCGATGTTGCTTAGTAATAAGCTGATAGAGTGAGTGAGAGAGTGACTGAAAGGGTGAAGAAAAAGAGGGGTTTAATCAACACTTCTCTGCTTGAATGTGGCAGTGCCATCTCATTCCTCTTCAGAAACAAATCTAATCTCCTTCTGGGCAACCTTCCATTTATGCAAAGCAGTTTTCATTTCTGGAGAATAACAAACTCAAATACGGGATCAGATTGCGTAGAATATTGATGCCGGAGCTCCGAAATAATCAAAATGCATTTTTAATAGGTGATTGTAAGATTTATTCAGTAAGAGGTGCACTTTTCAAATCAATGAGAAGTCGTATTAAATATCTCAGTTTAGGATGATAATTTTGGATTCTTAATGGATAATTGGAAGGTTTTTTTCAATAGTAATTTAGCAAGTTTTTTATTTCGAGTCAAAATAGTTAGTTTTCATTTTATTCAAATTTAAAAAAAACTTCCCAACATTTCTGGAATTCGGGTTATATGTTGTTATTTAAATTCCTCCCTCTTTTTAAAAAGTTGAATACATAAAAGATTGAGCACTACTTGTTTATATTTATTACTTATTTTTAATTTTCTGCTTTTAGAATCAATATGGCACTTCTGCAATGGCATAGGTCACGAATTCTGGAACTTTGAACCCTTTTGATATCCATAGACTCTTCTCAGACCCCCACTTGCATAAATGAAAGTATGTCATAATAAGATTGGTCTTTCCACATTTTTTTCCACAGCATCCTTTACAGAAACATTTTGTAATAAACCTTTCATATGTCATATGGTATACTCATATAGTCAGTATTTTTATATTGTATCATAGCTGTTGATGTTATTTGAATTGTGAGTTTTAAAATTATTGAAGATATGACCTTCATTTATATTCTGTTGAATATAGATTGTAAAAGTTGGCATGAGTCCCAGTTTCATAGTTTGAAATAACATAAGAATGAGTGGTGGAAGCAGTGATATATCATTGAAGTGAATTTGGACAGACAAGTTTGTCGCAGAGAAATTTAGTTACAGAACAATGGAGGATTGTGTCTGTCACAGGCTTTTAAATGTCTCGAGGGTTTCAGCATAGAGCTTGTAGAGCTAGTCTGAAGACGCTCTCTGATCTGAGCACTTATGTAGCATTTCAGTTTGTTTGTTGGTGATGGAAGCCCTGCTGCGTGAGTGTGTGTTTCTGTGTGTGAAGGAGAAGAGAGACTGAGAGTTCATAGGAGATGTGGCTGTCAGATGTTTCCTGCCTTGTATAAAGTAACATTGAGAAGAAAATATTGTGAAGAAAAAATAATTCATATTGTTGTTTCACTTAAATCTCTGTTAAAGTGGTAACTAAAGTAAATCCAAAACTTTATGGCCTGAAACTCATTAAAATGACAAGCTGCAGCATTTACAGTATAACCATCTGTGTCTCAGGATGAGTTGGTCTGTGTTGTTCTCTGGCTGTTTCACGAATTCTTACAAGGAAAGTTCATCCAAAAAAAATAGTTTTAGATTCCATTGACTAAGACAATGTGGACAAAAAATGTAAAATGTCTTATTTTGTGTTCCATACAAGAAAGGAAGTCATAAAGGTTTGGAACTAGGGATGTCAACGATTAATCGACAATCGATAAGAGATGCAGTCGATTAAAGCTATCAATGGTCGATTAAGCGGTTTCATTTTGGGGTGCGTGCGGCAAAACACGTGCAAGCGGCTGTGAGTGACGTGACAGGGCTGGATCTTTGGCGAAAATTATACACTAACGTACAAATTACGCTTTTAATGTGATCCAAACTTTAAAAGTACATTAAAACAGAAAAAATATACATTTATTTTGTATTGAAATGTAATTACTAAGTCATGTTTAATTATAATTTCCCCAGATGTTTCATACCGGGCTCTGAGCTTCGACAGGGCTGCGGGACACGAGCAGGACAGAGATATAGGCTATATAGCCTAGGCTATATAGGGCTAGGCTTAGGCTATAATTCGTAATTTAATTTGTTTCTACGTTCGACTTAATAATTTGTGGGCACTGTCTGTTTCATTAATTTGTTCCCTAGAAAACCCATGATTTAACTAAAATAAGGGAACGAATTAGCCTAAGTCAGGGGTCTGCAACCTTCAACGTCAAAAGAGCCATCTTGGCCCCTTTCCCACCGAATAAAATTCACGTGGAGCCACAAAATATTTGATGCCCAAATAAAGATAACACGGCATATAGCTAAAGTTTTATATTCAGTTATGTTACAGGGCAGGGGAGTAGCACTCATTTCAGAAGTGAGGGGGACAGAAATGTCAAATGTAGCAATAATAATAATAATTATTATTATTATAATATTTATTTATGTATGTATAATTGACATTTTTTTTTATTATCTCTTACTTTTAATTGGCTAAGAAATAAAATACACTGCTGGACAATAACCAATAATTTGTCTTCTATAATATTTTTGATAAATATTTTACTAATGTCAATTTTATGGTTATGATTCAGTACAGTATATCAGTATATATACTACACTTTTTTCAATTTTTATCACAGAATAAGGCAGAAAATATATTTTATAGCTTCTGTACTGTAATTAATGCTGTCAGTTACCACTGTATAATTCATATTTATTACCTGGAGAAGACTGGAAAAACACACAAACCATATCTTCTTTACGTTTTATTAGTTAAGTTTTATGCTTGTTATTCAGCTTAGCTACAGCAATAGAGGGATGCCTGTCAAATGTTATTATTACTTCTCATATGAGTCCGTTTTGGACTTTCTGCGCCAGAGCGCCCTCCGGCTTCAAGTATGAATGAACATACAGTGCATGAGAGTATTCAGCGCTCCGTGATGTTCTCATCGTTTTGGATATGAATAAAACGTATCCAAAACAACTTGACTATCTTCTCTCTTTTAACTTAAATCTAGATTTATTCACATTGGCCCTTTAAAACCTCTACTTTAACACACTTGACTGAGAAAAAGTGCAGGGGAAGAGTTTAGGTTGTATTAAAAGTCGGGGGGACACCTCCCCCGCGTATTGCACACCCAGGCTACAGGGAGCCACCGCAGAAGGATGAAAGAGCCGCATGCGGCTCAGGAGCCGCGGGTTGCCGACCCCTGGCCTAAGTCATAGGAACAAATTCTTAATTCATGGCGACGAAATCTTTAATTTCCCCCCGCATGTTTGCCACAGTAAGAGATGCGAAAACTGATTAAAAGTGAATGACAATAAAATAAACCTGCGAAGTTAGAGGGTGAGACAGCGAGGATTTGGGAAAAGAAACAATAAATATTATAAAATTCCTGGAAATTTGTTACCAACCGGAAGAAAAGAACATAAAGACACGTATGGCTTTAAATGTACAGGTATCGAACAGCATGAATGCAAACGCATAGTCACGATGTAACATTTGCCTGCTAACCCATTATTTCTCTTATAAACAAAGTTTTGTACCTCACTTGTGTCATACTCGCATTAAAATGTTTCATGTGAGCAGCAGTGTTTTCCATAGCACCGCCGGTGGAAGCGCTTCTCTTACCGCGCGGCCCAGCCCCACGAGCCGCAGTAACATTTGGGATAATTTTATTTAAATGCAAATAATGTCAATTGCAAACATTGCGATCGTTTTAAAATACAAGAAACAGCCAACAAAGTAAAATGATCCGTACTACGGTGCGCTCTCTTCATTTTATCAAATGATCATAATCACATCTATTCATTTTACAGTCCTGCTGCTAGCCTTTTATTTAGACTAAAACCCCTGTCATTCGGGCGAGAAAGCCTGCGTTTTGAGTGGCATTTGCACATCCTGTCAGCCGGTGAATATATGCCACTGCAATAGATGCATTTCGCAGCATTAAGGTTAACGATTAATCGATTAATTGATCGTTAATTTAAACGACGATCGATTATGGAAATGATCGAAAATTGACAATATGAGGGTGAGAGTTTAGGGCCAATAAGTTTTATTATTATTATTATTATTGAAGAAATGAATACTTCAGCAAGAATGCATTAAATTAATCAAATATGGCAGTAAAGACATGTATAATGTCATTAAAATATCTCTGTTTTAAATAAATGCTGTTCAGTTCTGTTCTTTGCTGTTTGTTTGTATTCATCAAAAAATCCTGAAAATATATCATGGTTTCCACAAAAATAATATTATTATTGTTGTTGGTACACAGTATTACTGTTTTCTTTATCAAATCAATACAGCCTTGGTGAGCATGAGAGATTTCTTTCAAAAACATAAAAAATAATGAGCACCAAACTTTTGAATGCTTGCTTTAGTTGCTGTATATGATCAAAGGTTGAATTAAATTAGGATAATAGAAAAGGTACTGTGATCACAGGCTTTCCCATCCACATGGGATTAAAGTTCTCTGAAGAACCCAGAGTTGGCGAAAAACAGTACAAAAAAGTGCTCTAATTTTTCTGAGGTTGTGTGGGGTTCAATTCAGGTGATTAATAATGAAACACAAATGTACCTAACCTCCTCCAGGAAAGCTAGTCCCGTTAAAACAAGGCTTTACACGTTGAGCTCTGTAGTTTTGTGTGCATGCGTTTAGAAATAGCATCGCTGCGAGGGACTCTACAAATTCCAATCCGTTGTACATGTTGAGAACAAAAGGCCTGAGAAGACACTTTTGTTGAGCAGTCTAAGCACTGTTGAAAAGAGCAAGCGTTGATTTGGATGCTGGTGAAAAGAACATGTATGACTGCTAAGCGCTTCCCAGATGAGAAGCTAATCACTTTTGGTAACAGCAAGCGCACAGAGTCTAATCCATCTTTCATCTGGCCTGTTTTCCTTTCTTGTTTAGTTGATTAAAATACAGAGCTGAGGTGAGAGCCGAGTTACAGAAACTCACTATTGAAGTCCTTTCATAGATGCAGTGTGGAAATGCCATTCTGCTACTACATTTTTTGACCGTGTCAAGCATGTATAAGCCTTGCTGGAAAATGCTAGATCTATTTTGAGGGTGTTTTAAGCCAGACCTCCTCCTCTTGGAGGGCTTTTCTGTCTCTCAGGTGGTAAAGTGAGGCAGCCTTTTCAGACTCTGGAATGTTGCACTTGTTCATTTCAAGGCGGGAATTGAGGTGCTCTGTCATTTTTCAGCTTTCAAAAGAGGCACTCATGGGGATCACTGGCCTTTCTCACACAGGCTCATCCCGGACCTCCCATGGGTCATTCACAGGGAGGGCTTTGTCTCTGTGGTGACAGCTGTTAAAATTCTTCCTCAATGCTGTGGAGGTTTTCTCCAAAACCTGCATTCTGGCTATTGTGTGAGATTTTAGCTATATTAAAATATATTTTTATTACTAAAATGAGATAGCAATTTTCAGCAGATTGCTATAAACAATCTTGACAATTTTAATTGTGTTTCTGAACTGTAAGCTGCTTAATTAGCACTTGGTCTAAATGTGGCACTTCGATCTAGCTTTTACCCCATCAAAGTAAGTGATTGTGCAGTGACTGTATACTTATAAAGGTCTGTTATAAAAGGTCTGCCACCTTATCAAGTTAGTGTTAACTCTGTTTGCTGCAGTTGGCATTCATTAGATGTTAATTAGTTTAGTTTCCATTACCTCAATGTCATTAGAGGCATCGTTACAGGTTTATATAGTGTTTACTCAGCGTGTAATATCAAAACATGAAAAACTAAAGCTAGAGTGAAAAGAGGTGATTATTAGAGTGCAGAGCTGCTTGAGTGCAGAGCTTCTTGAATGAGAGTATGACGTGGTTCTGTTGAAATGTATTATAACTGTCCTCTGAGGCTGTTGGAAACATAGCTGTCAAAGTGAATGTAAAATTTATCTCATGTCTTGTTCCTTTCTCTTTGTAAGACTCTAGCTCTTTATTTTCATTGTACAGAGACAACAAAATATTTAGAGAAATGCAGTAACTGAGGTACAAAGTTGTAAATTAAACAGGTGTATGTTCAAAATATAAAAAATACAAAACTAATTTAGAGAAGTGATTAAAAATTGAAGTGCTGTGATTGTGGAATGAGTTTTATGCGTAAATATTAATGCGTTTATAGAAAGTTACTTCCCGTCAATGAGAGACTGGAGAAGTACTGTATAAGACATAACAGAATATTTATTCTGTGTCTGAATTATTGGGTTAATTTTGAGCAACAAACAAAAGTAAGATCCTATGAAATCAGATTAATTTATTTATAATTATTTTTGTGTTTAATGATTTAATTAAATGTTAATAATCAAAAAGCATGTCTAATCAATTTAAATCGTTATTGATCATTATCATTATTTAAATAATTTATATTAATAATATGCTTAAAAATTGTACTATTTAAAATGTAACAATTTCTTTTATTTTTGGCATAAATGTACTGTACTATAGAGGTTTACTGTTTTAATTAAAGCATTGATAAAATTGTGTGATATTACTTCATAAATAACGTTGCAGTGAATTGTGATATTATTCTTATTACTTTAAATAAAGTTTACTTCACAAATGTAATACTGTATATGTCTTAAATTTAAACCAAACTTTAATTTTGGTGGGTTGTAGTGAAAACCTTTTAGTTTTTGTGTGTATATAGTTTTGTCAAATGAAATGGTGACATGCTGGTGAAGTGACTCTCAGAGCAGCTCTGGAGATGAAGTTCATGTGGACCGTCCTCATATAGTGAGACGGCAGACACTGAAATCAGCATGATTATCATACGTGCATGAGTATGTGTAGTAAACAAAACTGCTCCATTCATTCACACAGAGATCCACAGAACATGCATGCATATTTAAATAGCAGTCTTTTGCTGTATAATATTCACAGACACTAGTTCATATCGCATTTGATTAAGTGTACAGAGCTGCTTTCGATTTCCAAATTCTGTGACTTTGCATGTTGTGCTGAAAAAACATTTTTATGACTGGACTCTGCAGTCCTGTCTGCTTTATAAATAATAAGACCCTACAAAAGGGTAAAACAAAACAAAAATATTCTAATGGTATAATAGGACCTGCATGTCTTCTCAATGCTCTGATTTCTCACTCTCTCAAACTAAAATCCAAACAGAACCAGAGTGGACTTTAATTTCTTTATTTGCACAGAATTTAAGTCAGTCATATTAGATCAGCGTTCAACACAAAATATGAGACGGGTAGATTTTTTAGCCAACCTTGACCAAAAAAGATCTTATTTCGATAGATTTGTTCACCAGTTGTTAGATAAAACATACATAATAGACAAAAATAAAATAAATAAATTGGGGTGCTTTAAACAGTTTTTGGGGCAGACCCCACTAAAAGAAGCTTAGCTCCCCTATCCATGAATCTCTAGAGACGTCCCTGCTTCAACTTACTGCTGTGTAGAGTCCTCCACACATTGGTTTCTTCTAAGTTGTATGAGTGTGTAATGATTTTTTAATGAGAGGTTGGCTTCTGTTCTGTTCTTTGTGTAGCGCTGCTGTTTCTCGGCTAGTAGAACCCAATCCTGATGTCTTTGCCTTCTCGACCACAGCCTGACGTCTGATTGGTCCAGTATCCGTCTGGAATTTTGCTTTCCCTGCTCTTGACCCCACCCTCCCTCTACCCTGAGGGCTTCAATGAACAACGGCATTCCCTTACACAGCCGCGTGTGCATATGTGTGTGTGTTGTCTATAGTGCTAGAAGGGAAAGGGGAATACGAGTGTTTTTCTTCCTTTTAAACAGACATAAATTTACATAGTCACACCTAATGACGAAAGTTTTTTTCTGGATATGTATGCATGTCCTGTTTGTGTGTATATTAGTTAGGCTTCTATTATTGTTCTCCATGAAGGAAAGACAATCCTTTTCCTCTTGCTCTCTTATAACATACCTACACATTCTCTCTCTCTTGCTCCTCTCTCTCTCTCTCTCTCTCTCTCTTTACTCGCATGGCTTAGATCTTGTGTAAAGGGGAGGGTCTGAACTCTGTTTGCAGTGAATGCCCCTGCCGGAGTCTAGTGCTAGCATACACTCACTCTCACTCACACACAAAGCTGCTATTCCCGCTAGAAAGAGAGTGTGTGAATGAAGAAACAGGAAAGAGAGAGAGTTTGGATGTAGCTGGACTGTTACTGGACAGTGGGATGTGTAACTCTTGGCTCTCCATGGTCTGATGAAGTGATGGTGTGAGGTGTTTCTGAACTGTTGAAGTGATTGAGGTAAGAATTACTTTTCATTCTCCCGCCGCTGTTTGTGGATCACTGACAGTGTGAGTGTGTGCGTGTATATGTATATGTGGACAGGTGAAAACTTACCACAAACTAGAGTAAGTGCTTTACCATTCTGGGGTTGTGGAGCAATGCTGTACTCAGTGTTTCATCAGCAAGTTCCTCTGCTATTGTTTTGTTACTGTGTAAAGTTATCATTCTCATTATAATTGGAAATCTGATCTGGCAGAAACTCTCCTTTTGAAAGTTTTGAGTCTGATAAAGGGTTTATCCAAAACTATAACTGTTTTTTCTAAACTTGTCTCTGTCCAGTGTAGAAGATCTGCGTCCACTAGCACCAGCAGAGAGCAGTTCAAAAATGGAGATCCTGTATCAAATACATTAAGTATAATTTATAATCAATGAGGTCAATTTATTAATTTATAAGAAATCAGTTATATTAAAAATTGAATTTGGAATTAATTGCAAATATGATTATTTGCTGAGAATAGATGATTCAGAGAGTTTTTGCAGATAAGTAAATTTTTAAATAGACTTTGAAAAGTGTATTTGAAAGTCAAATTATGATAGAAATCCGATATAAAGCTTGTTTATTTTTTTATATCGGGCCGGATATTTGTTTTACGCATCCTGTTATATATTTTAAATAATCACACTAATAGGAATGCACAACATATGTAACATATTAGGCTTATATATTCAAATTTTTAAATATTTATTCATATCGATCTATGTTGGATATATTGTTCATGTTAATTTCTCCTATTTTTACATTTAGATTATCTATCATTTAACACTCACTTAAAATTTATCTTAACAAACACAAAAGTTTACTAACATTGCTAAATGTAATCTTTGGCAGATTTTAAATTTAATATCAATTTTTCATACTGGACTTTATAATGTTTTGATGCTTATTTGCTTATAACATTTAAAAAGATTGATTTTTAGACTTTAGTGTTAATTTATTATTGTTATTATTTTACCAAATAGTACAGAATTTTAATGTTGACCATTAATCAATATTACCATAGCTTCCATGCATACCAGAATGTGCACATGCAAGTCTGTCAAACTTGAGTGACATGCTTTCAACATGTTCCTACGAATGCACCTAAAATGCAAACCAGTTTGTCGACCATTGCAAGGCACTCCATGCAGGACTGTATTCACAGATCATTGTTGCTCTATTAATAGCCTGAGACAGGGCAGGGAGTGAGGCTGAAGGGAAGGAAGTGGGCCTGGAGAGCACAGGGATTACCAGGGGTCACTGCACTAGAGGCCCCACACCGGCCATTCCCTGGAACCGGGCTTTTTGAGTGATTGGTAGCAGCCATGCCGCAAAAATGAATCACACTGCAATACTCCTTTTCTTTGCATGACTACATGTCTTCAGCTAGGTTCTGTGCCCTTACTGTTGTCTAACAGCTGATCCCTAATCTTTGCCTGTCGTACCAGAATAAAACAAAAGAGACAGACAGGAAGCCAGGGAGAAAGAACAACAGTCTCTGTGGCATAATGCAATACCGTCACAGCTGTGACAATATGTACGGTCAATCATGGTCTGAATAGGCGAAGGTATGAATGAAAATTAATAACTAGATCCTCAGAAAGAGAGACTAGATAAGACGGTCTCATTTCACTTGCAAAACACCCGTCTCGAGCACTTTGTGAGTTTTTTCCTTATGTGAGAGTTATGACAGTACAGACTCTCTGGGTTTATTCAGTATAAGGGACTTTACCTGTGGAATGTTAACTGCCTTCATTTCTCTCCTGTCACACACTCTTTCTCCTCCCACCGGCAAAACTCTCATCCCCTTCTCCACGCGTCTGTTTCCAGCAGCGCTTCTGTCAGTCACAGCTCAGCCCGGCACCCGGCGCTTTGACCCACACCTCTCCTGAAACTTTACTGTGGCTCTGAAGCGTTTGATTGGTCACATATCCTGCTCCACTTAGACCCCCTTTACATTACATTTTTACTTTTATCCTAAGTGACTGACACTACCGTTCAAAAGTTTGGGGTCAGTAAAAGAAATGAATACTTCAGCAAGACAGCGTTAAATTAATCAAAAGTGAAAGTAACAACTTTTATGATTTTTACAAATGAATGCTATTTCAAATAAATGCTGTTCTTTTGAACTTTCTATTCGTCAAGAAATCCAATCTGTAGCACAACTGTTTTCAATATTGATAATATGAAATGTTTCTTGAGTCAGCATATTAGAGTTATTTCTGAAGGATCATGTTTTGCCATCACAGGAATAATACATATGAAAATTGATTTCACAGTATTATAGTTTTCACTGCATTTTTGATCAAATCAATGTAGCCTTGCTGAACACAAGACTCATCTTTCAAAAAAGATCTTACTGACCCCAAACTTTTTAATTGGTAGTGTACATTACATTCAATATATATAGCATTGTTATTAGAATAACTTTAGTCTTTATTACAAGAACTTTAATCTTTTTTTTTTTTTTTTTTTTTTTGTATTTTTTTTTAATCTTGGCTTTTCTTTGTATTCTGTTTTCCTAATGTGAGAACAGACTCTGCATGCTGTTTTGTGATGTGGTCACTCCATTTAATGAACAGTATCCATTAATGATTTTACTGGATGACATTTCGAATATCTCATTTCACTCCCCAAATCCTCCCCCACAATACTCCCCAGTGTATTTTTCAAGGACGCTTAAACTTTATTTTCTCCTCTTAGTTCATTTCTAGTCCTTGTTAGCATCCTTTACTGTGGAAATGTTTTTGAGATGTAATATGCATGTTTTTTTCTCTGAAATAAAGTATTTTTTATTTGCTGGTTGACTAATGCAACCTAATGGAAGGTGTAAAAGCAATCCGCTTAAAAATATCAATATACTATCCGGATTTGAAGTGCATGTTAATCCTAGGTGTAAATGGGGCCATAGTTTTAGTACTTTACAAGCTGTAATATGTGTTTACATTTTTGTAGTGTGTTTAGACTTACATTGTTAACGTTGGTCGATGAAGAGAATGTGGAATTTGTCATTCTTCAAAATCACTTCTTGAACTACGTATTTAAGACGTGGCTGGAAAAGGCTGTGTGTGTGTGTGTGTGTGTGTGTGTGTGTGTGTAAAAAACAGGATGCTCATTGTTCTCTCCTCGTTACAAACAATCAGTTGGTGATCTGATCCTTTCATGATTGGTCAAACGGAATCTGTTAATGAACTGCCACTAACAGAGCAAACAGTTAGTCACACATGCACACACACATACGCTGATGATGACCGGCATATCTGTTTTTATTTAACAAATCACATGCTTTATGATGCGCTCCAAAAAAAAATCTATCCAAAACTGTTTTTTTTTTTTTTTTGTGGTTGATGAACCCCAATTTTGACCAAAAACCGAGGGACTTTTTACAAACTTTCCCCAGCAGCTGAAGTGCAGATTGTTTGTCATTGTCATGGTAGCAGCGTGTGAGGGAGGCAGAGGAAGCTCTGATCGCTGCTGTGATGTGTCATGCTGTGAGTGACGTGTGCTTGACACTTTGACCTGGGCATCCACACACACACACAATGCCCAGTGTGTTTGTCCTTGAACAAAACAGGAAAAGACATTCACGCTTGGTTCATTCTCCTCCGCAAATACATATAGCCTTCAACACATGTTTCTGACTCAAGAGTGCAGACTGTGAATTTAGTCTGCTGTTCCTCAAGGGGTGTTTGTACCTAAAAAAAAAAAAAAAAAAAATAAAGTACAGTAGCTTAGGCTTATTTATTCAGGAAAGCATGCACCATCTTCTCACACACACACACACAAACACACGTTATTGTCGCAAACATAGGTACTACTTCAAGCACCAGGGACAAGCTCTGACACATGTATGCTGACATATTTTACATTTTACTGCACACACACATACACAAAAAAATTGTGCAAGGTCACAACAGGAAAACTAAAGAATGTGCATAATTTCCACTGGTGCGCTCAGACTTCCTTCATCATAGACATAAAAACACCCAAACAGACATTCAGTCATACACATAGAGGCATGCGGTATGCTGTGAGCTGTGACAGTAACAATAGGCTGAGGAAAAAGCATGTTACTATAGTAAAACAAAGGGTATGTTCCAGTCAGCCAGTATTGGCCTCATGAAGTGGATTTCATGGGGATGCTTGGCCTTTTCTAGTGAGATTCCAAAACATAGAGAGCATGTATGATTAGTAGATGACATAGTATTAGGAGTGTATGATGTTTGACTAAAATTTACATTTAAAAAAGTTGATTCATTCTACCTGAAATGTGCTTGCTAGGCAGTCAGTATGGAGGATGTAACCCCATTTAATGGCATTATGGGTTGCATAGTCATTTATCATTTAATGTAAGTTTTTAATTTATATAAATTTAAGCATATAAAAGCATAAAAAAATATATTTAATTTTTATATAAAAGCAAATATATATATATATATATATATATATATATTAGTGTGCTGGGCAACGATTAATAGTGATTAAGTTTTTGTGTACATAATATGTGTGTGTTCTGTATATATTGATTATGTATATATAAAGACACACACATACAGTATATATTTTGAAAATATATACATGTATTTACATGTATATATTTATATAATTTACATTATATAAATATATTTAATATATAAATATAACATTTTTCTTTAATATATACATGCATGTGTGTGTATTTATATATACATAATAAATATACACAGTACACACACATTACGTACACAAAACTTATATTTTGGATGCGATTTAATCGCAATATATAAATGGATTTATTTATTAGGGTTGAAAAAAAAAAAAAAAAGATTTCTTGTTTTTAAGCAATTTTTTACGAAACAATATTGATTCTTAAAGTCTGCGTTAACTGGAAGTTGCTGCTGACTTTATTTCAGTGTAGAGACGTATTTCTAACTAAAACGGAATATTGAATAGAGGGCGGGGTTTTATTTTTGCACTTCTCCTCTCATCTCTTACTTGTAGCAAACTAATGGTTGGAGGGTCGAGGTTAAGCATATTCTGCTCAAGCCGTCAAACTGGCGTCATCAAAGAAGGAATGCCATTCCAAGGCGGAAGCAAATGATCAGATTTTGATTACAAATGACCAAGACAAGCATTTTTTTTCAGTGGATTAACTTGCACAGATTAATTGTTCACTTTAAGACTAGCAATGTGCGCTAACAAAATACATACTGTATATTCTGATTTCATGCGAACTTCAAATCTCAAGAATCGATTAGTCTAACGTTAGACTGTTTTCAGTTAATGAAGGGAACATTGTAGCGTGCCTCCCATCCAATAAATCGCAATAAGCTTTGTTACTTTTGAAATGAAACAATGTCTCAGATTTTAAATTTTGTCCATTTTATTACAATATAAAACAATAAATACCATTTTGGCGCTGTTTAATGTGGAGTGACAAATCGCTGTAGCACCTCAGTTCAAGAGTGAACATCTGAAGGTATGTTAAAAGAGAGAGTACAACCGAAATCCATATCTTGTCTTATGTAATCGCTCAATCTGTTTTTAAACCGTGGAATGACGCCAATATACAGTAGCAGCTAGTAAACAATATCACCTAACGTACATGTACCATAGGAAAAAACTTTTTCGGTGACCAAAAACTCTAACATTTTGTTAAATATATGCACCATATAACATATTCTTTATAATTTTTACTGTTTTACAATGTTTAATTTGTTTAATTAAATCTTTCAAGTTATGACAGCTACTATTTAAATGTTTATATTACAAAAAACAAATTGGAGTATAAATGTAATGATGTAATTGTAATGAGGTATTATAACTTTGTTTAGTGATGGTGCAGGTTAATCCGGGTGATCAGTATTGTAATAGAAATTTACCATTAAGCCTTGATCCAGTTGCACATGTGTCTTTCTTGAGTGTCATTTCAGGCTTCTACCAAGCTGTTTGAGGTCGTCTTAACTTCCTCCCCCTGAATATACATCAAGGTGAAATATTTATATGTGGCAGAACTTTTGCTTTTTACTTTAAATAATTTGCAAGACTTTGAAATTTCCTGTGATCTATCACTGGAGTGAGACTATATATGAATATTTATCCAAGATTCTGACTATGATAAACAAACATGGTTGAGATCTCTTTCTCTAATTTAGAGTTAAAATATGAAACTTACCCAAAGCTGAAATACTTGATTAAGATTTGTGTACAGAGTGGCAAAAAGCAAAGATCATATGTGCTTATTTTTCAGAAAGTACCAGTAACTTACTTTCTCAGTATCTGACTCTTTCATTGCTTGTTTGTGAATACTTTTAACAATGACCTCAGATATCTTGTTGCCTTCATCCATGTGACCAGATCTTTCTTTCTGCCTGCACTGCATCTGCATTTCTTTCTGACTCAGTGCTTCTATTCATTCAGTCTGTTATTGTGCACAGTTTACAGTTCCATCATTTCAGTTTCAACACAACTGTTTCAAGTGTAGTGCAACCTGTTCCTTTTAGATCAAATGTACTTTTCAAGTTTAAAATATTTTACTGGCTTTTGAAACTTTTTTTTTTTTTTTTTTTGAAACACACAGACATATCTAATTGAAAAAGCCCTAAACATGTCTCTATAAATCTAATATTGCATGATGTTAGAAACAACGAGGCAGCATTGTTTCCTGCTAAAAGCACCAACGTTATAAACTATATTTAAACAATAGTTATAACAGGTACCACATAGAAATGGAGTGAAATCACAAACAAAAGACTGAACCTGCTGATATTTGGATAGGCCCACAATAAAATGTATTTTATTCTATGCCTTTTACCAAGGATATAAAACTCAACACCTTTGCAACGTTACTTTTTTCTCTTTTTCTATAATAACAATAATTTAATGTACTCAAGGATCTGTTTGGGTGATGCAATGTGTCTTTTTGCCTCTGACATGTTTGTATGAGCGTGTGTAGGTGCACGTGAGCGCATGTGTCTGTGAGCACATGTACAGGATTGTTGCCGTATTGCAGAGCATTGCATAATCTGTCAGAGATATTGATACATAGCTCTCTATCTCATCTGCATAAAGAAAAGACGGACAGATGAAAAAACTAAGATAAAAGAACGACTGATTTTGCTCTGGGTAGATGATAAGTAATTAAAATGACAAAGATACTGATGACAAGAGTGAGAGTTTTTGAATAGAGCGTGTGCACATTTCATAAAGGTAGACTGCAGCACAGTGTGTTTAATTAAAGATGAAATGCTTTTGCAACTTCTTTCCTTTATTCTCTCTTAGTTATTTAATAATGTTTTCCCTTTAATATGTTCCTTTCATAACAATTCTTTGAATATTGCACACATATACAGTAGTACTTCCGTGACCACTGTAGACTTTCCACAAAAGTGACATTTTATAAATGATATTAATTTATATTAAATCAATTGTATGCAAGTTTTAAATGTGAAGTGCAGCATTCCAGAAAGAATAATAATGGTCAGTCCAACAAGAATAAATAAGAGCACAGTTGTTATTGGTATAACGTGAAGCTGTTTCTGCAAGAGTGTTGAAGTGCTTAGGATTTGGGCACCTAAAAAGGCTGTTAACGCCTCCTCAAAACATTGCAAAATCTTTGGGGAGACTGTGCAGGGAAAACTGGGTCAGCTGCTACTGTGAGTATGTCAGTAGATTTGGGGTTTATTGTCATTCTTTCTGTTTTATAGAAACGCACACATATACTAACAAATGATTACATCATGCTACAGGTTATTCTCTGTTTGTATGTTCTGATGCACACATGCTGCACATACACGTTCATCTTTTCCTTAGGTAATGGGGATTGATAAACAGACTTGTTTCCTGCTTGACAGAGACAACAACAGCGAAGAAACAAACAGGATTATCAAGCAAGGAAGCACAGAAATCTGTTGCAGATCCCATCCCCATGTATGTTCAGGAGCTCAGCACATCACAACATTGTCAAAATTTAGCAACCCTTTTTTTTTATACTTCTAAAATAATCTGATGAAATTTTGACCAATAATTGATGTCATACTGTATATAATGGCAACATATATTAAAGGGGACTTTTAAAATCTTTTTTTTTATTATTAGGCGAAAGGCCATATGCACTCACTTTAAGCAAGCTGTTGTTAAGAAACAACAAGGGTTTAATCCATTTAACTTCCCTTTCCAAAGTCTTTTTTTTTTTCTTTTTTTTTTTTGAGTCAGGTTTTGGCTGGGCAGGATTGTGCTGATCACATGTCAAGTTTGGCCTTTCTTTGTGAGAGATATACAGCATCATATGATGCAGGAGGAACCGGGATGAGTGTGAACTGATTAATGGCACAGGTCTAAAAATAAAAGCCTGAGAAAGGAAGGGTGGATTTAAGCTTTATATAAAGGTCAAGAGCAGAGATGAAGATAATTTTTACACTGATAAATTATTCACTATATCTGATTATAACAGACAGGCAGTCAAGAGAGTGAAAGGGTCACCTGTGTACTAGATCCTCAGAGAAACAGACCAGGCTTGCATATTTATACATATACATGCAAGTGTGTTGTAAAAAGTAAATAAATAAAAATACAAAACTACTACCAGAGTGGAACCAATAATGTCTTAGCAGTTTTTTAAAATTCCAACCTGAAGAGAACACCATCAAATGTAACGTTTGAGTTGAGTTGTTCTGCCTCCACAGGTCTCTCTTCATGGTTTTGAACTGTAGTGCCTGCCATATCAGTGTGAGTATCACTGTGGTGCTATTGGCTGGTGTTTACCACTGTAACTAGGTAACGACTCAGAAAGAGGAGACACTTGCTGGTACCTTTGTTTTTCGTTCAACAGACCACAATATTATGCTCCATGTGAACACACATTTATAATATCTGGACAAAGCTATCCATTAACATTCCCATTCATCTCAATGGCAGTTGCTCAGCTGGCCATGTCCCCCTGGAACCATACTAACCAAACTCTTGAGTCCTTGGCACACACAGTCAGATGCGCACATTTTTCATAGTGCCCTCTAGTGGTAAAAGGAACCTTCAGATATGTGCTTGTATCGCAAGTAAATTTGTTCTAAAGAAGCATTTCACCTTATTTTCTTTTTAGACAAATTGGCTTTTTTAGTTGTTTGTTAATGACAGATTATTAAAAGTTTAGGTATTGGGATCTGATGAAACGCTCTTGAGATGAGCTGTTTCTGTAATGTATTTTTACTCTACCGTTCAAAAGTATGGGATCAGTACGATTTTTTTGAAAGAATGTTTTGAAAGTCTCTTTTGCTCACCAAGGCTGAATTTATTTGATCAAAAATGCAATAGATCTGTAACGTTGTGAAATATTATTATTAATTTACCTGTTTTCTGTTTGAATTAATTTCTAAAATGTACTTTATTCCTGTTATGCAAAGCTGAATTTTCAGCAGCCATTACTCCAGTCTCAGTCTTCTGAGAGTCATCCAGGGATCATTCAGATGGCTATTATTGATTCCTTATTATTATCAATGTTGAAAACAGTTATGCTGCTTTTTGTGGAAACCATAATACAGGCCTACATGTTATTCAGGATTCTTTGATAAACAGACAATTCAAAAGAACAGCATTAATCTTTTGTAACGGTATACATGCACATGTCTTTACTGTTACTTTATGATTAATTTAATGCATCTTTGCTGAATTAATAATGTGTATATGTATATAATGATAGTACAGGTATAGTTGATTATCATAACCTGGGGCCTGTTTCATAAAACAAGTTTACCAAATAAGCCAGGCTTATTCAAGTGAGTCTGACTTATTTTCAGTTGATTTGGTTCAAAATAAGCCAGACTAACTGAAATAAGCCTGGCTTATTTGCTAAACTAGTTTTATGGAACAGGCCCCTGCTCAGATGTTGACATAAACAAGCTGTTCAGTGCCAGTCAGAAGTTGGATCAGATCAGCATCTGGATTGCTCTTGATCATCTTTAGCCTTATTTTTCATCTTCGCTCATTCCAAATCACTGGGTGTGTGTTTCTATATATGCGTGCATGAGCTAAATCTTTACATATTTGAACCTATAATGTCTTGTTCTGTTTTTCATGATAACATAAGCCTAACAATAAACAGAAAGAGTTGGGTTTAGGGCAATATAATGATGTGCAGGTGTGTTTGTGAGTGTGCATATCTGCTTTGCGTGCGTTCCTCGGCTTAAACAAACAGTTTTTTTTTGTCTCCAGAAGATGGCGCTGTGTGCACAGTGCAGAATTTGCCAAAATCTTCTCCAGTGATTTAATGTAAAAATTAAGACAAGAACACACAAATGCCAGTCTATTTAGTACACAAAGGAATGATTATACTTGTGAGGGCATCCTCACGATTTGAAAGGCTAATGAATCATGTTTTGCTTTAGGTCTAATAATGTCAGCAGATATGTTTGAAGATTAGTTGGTAATTGTGGTAGTGAGTTGCAACCATCACCAATAGCATGAACCTTCATGCTGGTGTAAGCTGGTCTTTCTCTGGAAAAATACAGCCACACACTGCAGCACACACAGGAAGCCATTAAGAGTCAGCGTAAGTAGACACGTAGATCTATCTTCTTTCACCTCATTTTCCCAATTCTCTTTCTTTCACGCTCTTTGAAGACCACATGAGTTATATGTTATCCATACCTCTCCACCACCCCTTTTTCTACCTTTGTTCTTTCCTGTGCAGCAGTTAAATAACATGGTGTGTGGAAGCCCACAGTTTCAGGCTATTTACAGTGTGTGTTAGTTAAACGAGAGCTCTTGAAGTTGTCAGTAGAGTGTGTGCTGTTTTTCATTATGGAGTGGGGTGAGCAGAGGAATGCTCTTATAGCACTCCCCACTCTTTCAACCTCTCACCCTCTCATTGCCCCCTTGTTTCTCTCTTTGAACTTCCCCTTTTCTCATTTTGCATCTTTCATGTGTTCTCCACCATCTCACAACTCCACCTGTCTCTGTTCCTCACGTCTCGCTGTGTGTTTGTGTGCGCAGCTGTGATTTCTCAACAGTCATATCTGCACCTACATGCGAGGGAACGTGTACTACTGTATCTACAATATAAAAAAATGCCAAACAGCCTGTACATCCGTACAAGCACTGCCTTTACGGCAACAAGTTAAAGGGATAGCTCAACCAAAAATGAAAATGATCATACTTAACTCATCCTCAACTTTCTTTTTGCTATATTTTGAGAAATTTCCATTTTGAGTGTGCTATCCCTTTAGTACAGTTATTTTTTTTGTGTTTAGTCTATTTGTTCAACATTTATTTAAACATTGAAAAGAGTGAATATGAACACTGAAGAAAGATTGTGTAAAATCGGTTAAATTGAGCCACTTAAAATGGTCACTCTAAAGTTTGAAGTTTTTATCTGTTCTTTTTTCTTCTTTATCCCAATATGTCCTACTTTGGATCTTTTGGTGATGTTATGCCCTTTTGTTCCTTCTGCAGCTTTTGTAAGAGTGTGTGGCTGAAACAGACTGTCAATAGAAAGATAAATGGCAAATCTTTTTCAGCACAGATTTGTCTTCTCTCTGTCTGCTCTCATTCTGCTTGTCTTTTCTTTTTCTTTGGTGAGGTAGATCTTTTGATACTCTTCACATACAAGATCAGATAACTAAGTCACTAATCAAACTACTCAAAAACTTTATGCTTACTTTTCTGAACAAAATCCCCTCCATCAAACATGCACACAAGGATAATAAAGGCACATAAAAAAGAAAAGAATACCATTGACCTTCAGTGAAAAGAAATATGATCAAAAGTGTGTCGAGTCCTGTATAGTACAGAACACACCTACACCAATAAAGTCAGACAGTGTCTCTTTTTTTTTAAAAGTAATTCATCCCAACAAATATAAACTCACTAATAATGACTCACTAGTAATAATGTAAACTCACTAATAATAATAACAACAACTGACATTTAAGTTATTATTCACTGATAATCTTCAGCTCCATTGAGCAGTTAAGATTTGGGGTCAGTGAGATTTTGTTGTTGTTTTAATGATTCTGGAAGACGCCTCTTATGCTCACCCAGACTTTTATTAATTTGATGAAAAATACATTAAAACAATAATATTGTGAATAATTATTACAGTTTAAAACAACTGTTTTCTATGTTAATATATGTTTTAAAATATAATGAATTCCTTTGATTGCAAAGCTGAATTTTCAACAGCCATTAATCGAGTCTTCAGTTTCACATGATCCTTCAGAAATCATTAAAATATGCTGATTTGGTGCTCAGGATTTTCTTATTATAAGTGTTAAAAGCAGTTATGCTGCTGAATATTTTTGTAGAAACCATGATGCATTTTTAGGGTTGTTTGATATGTACAAAGTTTAAAAGAACAGCATTTATTTAAAAAAGAAATCGTTTGATATATTATAAATGATGTTAACTTATCATTTGTATAAACTATTTTGGTGTTTTTTTGTCATTTTTTAAACTTAACGTGATCACAATGACCTGTTGTTCTGTGAAAACCTGCATGAAAAATTCCTACTTGTATTTCACTAACGAAATAAAATAATTGTTAATAATCACATAATTTACCTTTTTGGCCAAGCTGTCCCTTTAAGCCCAGGAGTCTGTATGATAAAAGCACATTCTAGACATGTTGTACTTATCTGTGTATCTCTCTGTGTGTGTGTGTGTGTGTGTGTTGTTCCTATTATGGCATCTGGAAGGGCAAGATTGAGCATGCAAGAGATACAATCCTTTAGAAAGTACTTCAGTGTCCATCACTTTTCTCTCACACTCATACTCATGTACACAATCTTAAACTGTGGTGAGCAAAATCCCAAGAGTCCCAAGTGTCTAAGTCTAGCAAAGTCATGAGAACAGGAAATGACCTCGTTTCTGAGTTTGCCCCCAAGTGTGACCTCAAGCAAACAGCTTGTGTTCACTGTTCAAGCAAAGAACAGTGGACCTATGTGTGTTGTTGTGAGAGTGCTACATATTTTCAATACGTCTACAGGGACACAAGGGGGAATATCCGGCCATAATCCTGATGCTCGGGCTTAACAAGGGCTGAATTGAAGTAATTTAGTGTGATTCTCAGTTTGACTGCTTTATGGCACTGGGCTTGTTGTCACCTGGGGAGTTACAGCAGTCAAACAGAAGGGGGTTGGGTAGGGAATCATTTGAAAGCAGGGAGACTGAATGGACAACAATAGGCAAATTGAATAGAGTTGAATTTCTGTGTATCCAGCTTCCCTGAAAGAGGCTTGATACTCACACAGACGTCCTAACAGGTGGTGTGACGTGTGTTGCATTGTATTTGCAGATACTGAGACCCTGATATTGTCTTTCCCCAGAGATGTTAAAGGGATAGTTTACCTAAAACTTAAAATGGCACCATCACTTACTCACCCTCTTGTCTTTAAAAAAACTAAGTATACAGGTTTGGGTTCAGGTTTGAGTACATGACAGAATTTACATTTTTGGTGAACCACCTCTTGTGTGATGTCACTCCGTATGTAACCTCTCAAGAATTTGTTTAATTTCACAATTTTTTTAGTCATAATCTCTAATTGTTGCTAGTAAATCGTTTGAAAATGAGTGTGTATGTGTGTCTTTGTGTCCATCTGTTCTGCTGTATTCCAGCTGCTTGACCCACACCCTCAGTCCTGGCTCCTGATTGGCTGATGAGAACCATGTCTGGAGAAGCTAGTCTGGGCCCCTTATGAGGATTCACATCTAAAACCTGGACTGGACTTTCTTTAAGACTGGAATAGAGCCTTGATTGGGACTGCAGTGTTTTAATTGTGTCGGTCTTGCATTGATCTTTGACACAAACTGTATAATGGAATCCATTCAGTCCATGCCAGCTTATAGTAGGACTCACTGTCCATATTTGTTAGAAGACAACACACAGTTATTGGCACAAGTCCAGGATATCATCTGGACAGGTTTCAAACCTCCAGCCTCTGGCCAAGCCTTTTATCTCACAGGCACGTTTGCTTTCGCTTTGCACCTGGACTGGTTTTTCAAAATTCCTCAGTTGAGGGATTGAACTGGATAGTGGATTGTGGTTGCAAGGCAGTTGTGTTTTTAGAAAATTCAGGATTTTTTTAGCCAACAAATGTTCTCCATATGTTTGAGTGACCTTTGATGTTATTTGTGTGTGTTAAATGAATTCAATATGGTTCAAATGGCTCATCTCAAAAATCTGTGGAATGATGCAAAGGTTAATTGTGCATTTCATTTAGAGGTAAAGTGCCCTTTTTGTACCTCTAGTATCACTCAAGGGTTCAGGGTTTGGCTGAATACCATGGCCCTGTTAGCCCCTGCTGGTAGATGCCATACTGTAGCTTTTCCATCTAGCTGAAAAATATACTAGATGGATTTTTTTTTTCTCCCCAAGCAACTACTCTAATAGTAGCCGTTTTACCAGTGGGTGTTTTAGGGCTCTTAAAAGCATGACATTTCTGTATATTTTCACTGCCTGTCTGCTGCCTGTGCCATCACAACTCATAAATGAAGAGATTTCAGATCGCATGCTTTTGTAGGCATGGTGCCATTGAGATGCATAGGAATTATAACAGCAGGCTTTGTTCACCTTTAAGCTTGTCATAGTAATGTGAGTTGTGTCATCTAATTTGGATATAAATTTAAATTTGTAGGGAAATGGAATTGGTCCAGAAAGAAAAGAGAGAGGGAATTGTTTTAAAGCAGAAGTCTGATAAACTTCTCCTTTTATTTTTGAATCTCACATAAATACACCTATACAAGTGAAATGTATAAAACCTTACAACATTTCTCATTACCAAACAAGATGTATAATTTTATTTATGAAGTTTAAATGTATCATGGTTTCCTCAAAAATATTAAGCTGCTTAATAAAAGTTTATTGAGCAGCAAATCAGCATATTAGAATCTTCTCTGATGGATCATGTGACACAAAAGACTGAAGTAAAGATGAAAATTCATCATTGCCATCACAGGTATAAATTATATTACAGTTAAATGTAATAATATTTTAAAATCTACTGTATTTTTGATCAAATAAGTGCAGCCTTGGTAAGCAGAAATTATTTCTTTTTAAAACAGACCTCTTCATGGAAGTATTTATTGTACTGCTTTAAATTTGATTTAAATAAACAATAATTGTATTACAGTGTCAAGAATGATACTGAAAAATGACTGAAATTGCACAAGCTCAAAATTAAAATGCATAACGCTAAAGAGAATTTAGAAAATTAAAAAGTGTGGTACTAAAAGTATGCTAGTTGTCTTTATGCAATATTATTTCATATTTGTATTTATAATTTTTTTATTGTTTTTTTTAAATATATATATACAACTTCAACGTGACTGTTCCTCCACCTCCTGATCCAGCCCTGATTTTCACACAAACTCTTCGTACAAACTTTGTCTTCTGGCTCTCTCTCTGTCTTCAATGGCATACCTCTGCCTTCCCACTACTTAGAGACAAAGTGTGTGTTAGAGAGAGAGAGACGGAGAGCATGTGGCACTAAAGAGCCTTTTGAGCTATTCCCCTCTCAGTGAGAAATCAAGCAACAGAGAGCGAGAGAGAGAGAGAGAGAGAGAGAGACAGAGAGAGAGAAAGCAAACTTTCCCTCCTACAGTTGGACTTTTCCCAGACTTGAGTGTTGGAATGGATTTCCTCTGATACTTTGGATGTCACTGCACAACTGTGGAGTTTATGCACAGAAGGGATCTTTAAAGTTTTGTTGACTGAGCGTGTGTATGTGAGGCGTGTGTGTGACAGGAGCGTGCTAAGAGCTATGTCAGGTGTTACACGGAAAGGTTCTGGGAGACCAGGATATTACTACAGACTCCTGGGTCGAACGAGGCTACAGAGACAGCGCAGCCGCTCCAGGAGTAGAAGCAGAGCCACAAACAATAGGGGTAAACATCTTGTTCTAACTTTACTACATTGTTTCTGAAATATTTCCTCCCACCTTTTAAAATCCTTTTACGTGTTGTTAATGGTGCAGTATATATTAATAATTCACATAACAGTTACATTTGTCACACTTACCTGCAGTATGTTAAGTTTGTGTGTGAGATTTCTGTTGTTGCCACAGTAGTAAAACATCATAACAGCCCGTCTATTAGAGTGCAACTGCCATAAACACAGTTATTACCACATTGTTTATGGCAGCACTCTTCTGAGTACTTCACTTTTTAGAAAAGCTGTTTTTTTTTGTTTTTATTGCCTGAAAAAAGGCTTTTTAAACTTTATTTTAATTCTGAATAAGAACATCATTCAATAAATGAACTTTTTTTAGATCTAAAAAACTGGATGCAAACACTTCCCTTTTTAACCATGGACCATTTTAGAGTTGCTATTAATGTGTTTCTGTTGGAATATTGTTTGGTTGTTTGTGTGTGTATTAATGGGGGAAATGTGATTGATGCTCAGATATTGTTGTCTAATCACAGTTTGTGACTGATTCTTGGACTTTGGATGTTTTTTCTTTTTTTAATACAATATCAAATTTGACAAATGTATTTATTCATAACGGAGACATAGTACTGTGATGTGCAGTAAAGTGTTTAATGTTTCAGAGAAATTTTGTATAAAGCAACATCAACATGGAGAGATCATGGTGGCCTCATGTCTGTGGATTGTGACTGTTTTGACATTAAGTACAAAAGCATATTGTATTTAATGCAAAATTTATTTTTACTTATCATTTCTGAATATTATGTTTGTTTCCATCTGATCTTGAATAATTAGTTTAGTCCCTTGTATAAGAAACTTAGCCACTCTGTCAGTTTAGTGTTAGTTGTAACACCTAAGTATCACCGGATAAAACCGCAAAAGCCGTAAAGTTAGTTAACGAGCCCTCACGCGAGCGGGTGGAGTGAGCGCCTGTTTGTGGAGAAGCTGTTATTATCATCTGTAACTTTGTGGTTTAACAACAAGACAGGTGACCAGCCACAAGTATTGAACCTGACACACCAAACACGCTCTTACTTACACAATTTTCCAAACCAGTCAAGTAGGAACTCCAATACTTCAGTATGGCCCAACAAGCTCCAGCACTCTCTTTCTCTTTCTCACACACACACACGGAGTAATTTCAGATGTGATGGCTGAGAATGGCTTCTTTAAACTCTCATCCAGGTTATGGCTATATAGGCTCATTACTCAGGGGGTCGACTGAGATCCCCGAGTCATTCAAACTTAATTCAGTCACTGAGAGAATCGATTCATGTAGTAGATGAGGTGCTTTGTGATGGGGCTTTGTAATGGCACAGCTGTTTTTGGGACTTGGCAGGCTCAAGGTGACATCACTGTGGTAAACTTTTTAAGGAAAAGGTTTGACAAAACAGAAGCAGTGATTTATAGAGAGGTTCTAACATTTAAGATAGATGTCTTGAACTCAGTGTGTTTGTTTATTTGCTTGAATGATAATCATATTTTCTGTTCAGTGACATGTGGGTTTTACTTTATCAAGATTTTTGTTCCACAGAGAGAGAATCAGGAAGTTTTCCAGTGGGATGATTGTCATAGAAGATTTTGCTTGTTTTGTGGGTTTGGATCTACTTAACTGCCAAACTGTATGTTAAAAGATCAGTTCCTGTTTGCTGTTCGGCACTTATTCATGTTAAGTAGGGATAATATTGCAGTGTCTATCTATTATTGTTGGGCGATATGCTCCATTGTCATATTGTCCTATCGTCAGCTTGTGAGATCACGGATACATGATGTCATCATGCTAATTTATTTAATTATTTACTTAATTACTTTCGTAGCCGGAGAGTGAACCAACTCCAGGGTACGGCTAAAAGCAGCCTAATGTTAGTGTAATCTATTAAAGGGGTCATATGACGTTGCTAAAAAGAACATTATTTGGTGTATTTGGTGTAATGCAATGTGTTTATGCGGTTTAAGGTTCAAAAAACACATTATTTTCCACATACTGTACATTATTGTTGCTCCTCTATGACCCGCCTTTCTGAAACGCATCGATTTTTACAAAGCTCATCGTTCTGAGAAGCGAGGTGTGCTCTGATTGGCCAGCTATCCAGTGCATTGTGATTGGCTGAATACCATGTTGTGATGCCGTGTCCCGGCGCGATGACACAAAAACAATAAAACCCATTATAAACGAGGCATTTGTTGCATCCAGTGGGAACATAATTACTGATTATAATGACTTACACTGTCTTTTTATGCGTCGCGTTGCATCACGCCGCGTAAACATTACCATGTCTGCATTTGTGATCAGAGAAACGACAAACAACAAGCGCTACCCTACACTGCTCAAAACTCGCATTTGAATCGTCAGTGGCAAATTCTTTAAATATGAAAACGTACTTACAGGCTGTGAGTCAGAAGCGCCAGACTGTCCTTGCAAAGTTGGAATTGCCCCACTTTATAGAAACAGCCTTTGTGCAAGCCAGCATTGTAGTATTTGGGTTGAACTGTTCTGGAACAGTGTTGTAAATACAACTTAACCACTGATTTCTAGTTGTGTCCTCTTTTGGAAGCCCAAACAAAGTACTTTCACCTTCACAACTAAACACAAAGCGTCTCCAGGACATGGCGCCGGCGGCAGCAACAATACTACAGTGAGAATAATAGTTCCGCCTTGCTTGTACGTTTTGCAAATCTCCCCACACCGTGACGTAGACATGTGGGGGCGTGTTTGAATGAGCCGTTTCAGGGGGGCGTGGTCGAGTCTGAACTTTTATAAAGAATATCTCTTTGGGTTTGAGACTTTAGTCTTTGCAACTTCAGGGATCTTATCTATGCACAAACAGCTTGTAAAACTCCAAAGAGAAAGGAAAACTTGAAATCGCATCATATGACCCCTTTAACTATACATTATATCTTTTTAGTCAAGTAGCATATGCATGTCATTTTTAATATGACTGAATTTGTATTTAACATGATCACAATTTAATAAAAGCAAAATTCATTCAGAAGCACGCACTCAACAACAAAACTCTAATGGCCTCTACTTAGCCAGTGCCTTCATAAACTCAACAGAATCACGCGTGATTGTTATAATGCACAACACTTTAAAAACACGTAAAAAGAAATATGATGCGACAAATAAGCACTAATATTAATTAGATAATAATACTAGCATAATAATAATAATAATCATCTTGATATCATCAAGGGCATCAGCCACAGTCGATATTTCTGGCTATCGTTGATACATGATACTATCATCTATCGGCACAACCCTAATGTCTATGTGTGCATGGAATATCACTGTTACTGTTACTATTATTATTGTTATTTCTTATTTATCTTGTCCTCCAGTAAGTAACCAGGGGCCCGTTCTTCATACATCACTAACTCAGTTTTTGATTGTTGCCGATTTCACTTGATCTTGGATCATTTGGTTCTTCAAAGCTTATCCTGGACTTGCTGTCATTGCAACAGGTCCGTAATCTTAAACCTGATCAGGAGCAGGATTATTTCATGTAAACAGGATTAGATCGCATCTTTTTAAGCAGAATTGATACTTAAAATCTGTCCCAGCCACCGCTACTTTATTACAGGGGTACCTTACTGGTCCAGGGACAATAATTTAAAATAATAATAATTTAAAAATTAATTTGAAAATAATATAAGAATGTTGTGTAGTCTATAATACTATAGACATAGCCAGTTTTACTCATTGAAAGATTTATTAGTGATGAAATAATTACTTTATAATTGTATTGGAGTGTTACACACATGCTATACAGTTAACCTGAGCCATGCATTAATTTGAGTGGTGACAGCGGCTTGGAGTGCAGGAGATGCAGATAACTTGATCTTGACCCTTAAGAAACTTTAATTAATGCTGTCACATAACAAATCTGTTTCAAAGATAAAATTAAATGAATTGCTAATTACAACATTGAAATAAAAATGTAAAGCCTGTACAAATACTACACTGTAAAAAAAAAAGAAAGTTGGGCTACCTTAAAATTTTAAGTCAACCAGCTAGAGCAGATTTTTGAGTTTTCTCAATTTATTTTTTAGGAAATTTCTCAACTTTTTGTTGTATAAACGTAAAATAAGAAGTTGAGAAAACTCAAAAATCTGCTGAAGCTGGTTGCCTTAAAATTTTAAGTTTGCCCAACTTTTTTTTTTTTTTACAGTGTAGCAATCGTGAATATAAATAATTGGGAATCATGTAAAAGTAAATACAAATAAATTAAAAACAGTGCACATTTCATTTATCTATTATAACATTTATGTAGTTTTGTTCGCTTGGCTGTTTCCTTGTAAAGGTCCAGAAATTTGTCTCATTTTTTTCATCAGGTGTCTTTTTTTTTTAATTATATGATGTCATTACGCTGCTGTCTTGCCGCCAGCCAATCGCTGCGTTGCTGATCGTGGTTTCGAGTATCGATACATCTGCCCTTTTCGGGGATCACGAGAATGCGCAGTAATCTTAGACAACTTAATCCAGAGTATTTTAGAGAGCCGAGTAATAAAAAGTAAAGCATACACACTCATTATTTCTCGTGTGAAGGTGCACGTCACCGGTGGGATCATGCAAATTGAGTGTACACGGAACAGAATTATGAGCTTTGTTATCTGCGGTGCTTGTTCTACTGAGTGATAGCTTATCAGTTCATGCATGACAGAAGATGGTGGCACTTTGGATCTGAATATTCAAATACTGCACCAGTATGAGGTAATGGCGCCTCCATGAGCTCACCTGAGCTCAGCCCTATTACACAACCAATTACACACACACGCACACCTCACATGGGGTGGATAAACACACACACTGTAATAACCCTGTTTAAGCACGTTTAAGAACATGCATAGGACTGAAGAGAAAATTGTAGCCTATGTATTAACCTCCAGCACAGCCAGCTGCATGTGAGTGTTTGTGCAGTGTGTTCTCTATCTAGCTCGCCCTTCCTTCCTCCCCTCTGTTCATTTTTGATAATAAAGCATTACATCACCACTGTATCAGCTGCTAAACGGACAACCTGTTAAACACACACACTGACACGGCTGTGTGAGCAATAACCTGTTTTGGGAACAGTACAACAACAGCTTTTCCCATAGTCGATGCGTTTTGCTATGCTATGGTTTTTAATATCTGATTAGGAAACGCATGGGAACGTGGTTAGTGGGCTTAGCGGTGACTGACAGTTGCGCGCAGCTGTGGTTTTCATATGTTTGCTCTGCATTATCTCACAGGAACGCTATGTCAGAAGATTATGGTGGAGAATGTGCTGTACTGCTGATGTAGGACCTGTTTCACTGTTTCTTACTCTAGATACGACCAAGAATAAACCTGGGAGATTGGTGACGTTCTTGGAGTCATCAGTGAGTAGTTTCTCTGTCAGAACAAGCGATTGTGTCTGTGTTTGGAGCGTCTAATGCCCATATGTACAAAAACACCACTGATCCTCACAAACTTCTCCAAAACACGCTTCTTCAGCGAGCATCCGTTATAAAACACTCGTTGTACATTCATTTTGACATTTTGACATTCATGAGGTTGAATCCAGCTCACATTACTTTGCAATTCATACCTCTTCTCATCGTCAATTCTGTCAACTGTGGCCTAAATATTGGTGCATGTGATTTGATACATTGCACCATGGTACTAATGTGAACAGTGTGAGGTTAAATCTGGCTTGCAATATTTTTGGATACCTTTCCCGTTTCTTCTCCAGTCTTTTCTATCATCTCAGAATTGTTGTCACATCTCTGCAAAATTGTAGCTTAGCAACTGGTGCATGTGATTTGATACATTGTGCTGTGGTGCTCTCATAGGCAACTTCCAGCTCCAGAATCCAGCTCCCAGCATTTTCCTATTCCCATCTCTTCACCCCATCATTTCCTGTAATCTCTCTACTATTCATAATAAAAAAAAAAAAAAAAAACACGCATTTATAATCAGAGACAGGTGTTGTAGCACATCAAATGTGTTTTGTGATGTGGACACACAATCTGATGTGATTCACTTTCTGCACCCTCAACACGGATGAATTCATCATACTCTGTGCCGAGAAGTGAGGAAATACAGTTGCTTTGCAGAATGCTGTAGGGAATGTTGATGGGTTTGAGCCGGAATTCTGCTGGAGTTTCCACTAAATGTCACATCTCATCCATTTATACAGGAAACTAGGGTAAATAACACTTTAAAAAAACTTGTCAAGGTTACAGTTTGTCAAAGAGTGATCTGATAAAAAAGTTTTCATAGGGTGTGTGCATGTCTGAGTTTTACAGTTACAAGCTATAGTGTAATCCAGAGAGTGTAAACATGACAACAGAAGATCTAGGTCAGTCTGGAAAGTCAAAACAGACGAAGGAAGAGAGTGAGAAAACGGGAAAAAGAGCTCGATGAAGACAGGAAATAAAGAGAATGAGGGAGGTGAAAGGACAACCGAGATACCCGTGATTAAACAGGCAGGGAAACAGAAAGCTTTTTCAGAATGGTCTGATAGCTGAATGCTGTGCTAGAGTCTGTAAGTCAGTGAAATATTTTTAACTAGTTCATAGTTGTGTTAGTGATTTGCTATTGTTGGGTGTCTGTGTGTGTTTTATGTCTTGGAATGTCTGTTTTCTTCAACCTTGTGTGCAAAAAAATAAAAAAAATAATAATAATAGAGCTAATTTGCATTAGTTGTTCAACTTCTCTTTTTATTTTAGTAACTATTGGCTTGAAAGAGTTATACTTTCAGAGTTATATCCTTTCCTCTTTACCTTAGTGGAAGTGGTATAAGATCACAATTCAGCACTGAGCAAAGCCACTAAACCAGATTCTGCTCCAGATGGATTGGCCCTGTTATTAGTGTTCTGCAAGTTGTTTTGGGCAGAAAGCATGTGGTGAGTGAGTGGTTTGTTAATTGGATTTGCTTCAATCTTGAGTAGTCTGACATACCGCAGACCCCTGTAGAGAACAGATCGAGCTCATAATGTGCCGTCTCGCTTCATCTCTGACTCTTTTACTCATTGTGCACTACTACTGTTGACTCGTTTAATCCTCTGCACTGCATTGCATAACAAATGGTCATTACACATACAACTAACCGGATGAGATGAAATCAAATACACGTGTCTGTGTATGCTAATGCTGCATTGTTATAATGCACACACTGGACTCTTTGGATAGATTGCAACATAGATTTATAACATGTTTGGAGAAAAAAGAAAGAAAGGAAATTGACAGGCAGATGTACTGTCTCATAGTATAATGTTTTACTCTACCATTTTCTATTTTCAAAGAGCTGACAGGTGGGAATCTCTTTTGTGTATGTGTGCACTCTTTGAATGGCTGTTAAGTCATTCAAGCATAGTGAGATCTAGGAGCAGATGCAGAGAGTGTTTGATTAGAAAAAAAAGAACAACTGGACTGTAACCACATATCCTTTGCATACAAAAAACCATCCCTATTGTTGTTGTTTTTTTTGTTGTTGTTGCACCCCTCCGATTTGCTGCCATGTTGAGATCACATGATAATGTGCTCATCTCAGTAATTCTACTGTTGTTGGACTTTTCCAGTTGCAGAGCAAACAAATCACAATTATTTTGTAGTAACCTTTGCTTTTCTGTGATGTAGCATCCACACCAACAGGTGTCAGCGTTTTGTCCAAGACCACTGTTGTATAAGTTGATTAGGAAGATAAATAAGAAAAATCAAAAAATTATGTGACGGATAGATTATGGGTTATTATAAATTAAACATTAAATATAACAATTATGCTCTATACAATACCAAAAAAAATCATACTATGTGTTATACATACAGTTGCTACTGAAAAGTGAGTACAGCAAACTGTGAGTGTTCTTATGTTTGCTTATTTCTTATTCCTAATCATGTACAGACTCACAATACACTACCTTTCCAAAGTTTGGGATGAGTGCTATTGTTGTTGTTTTAATAGAAATTAATACTTTTATTTAGCAAGGATACATTAAATTGATCAAAAGTGGCAATAAAGACATTTATAAAGTGGATATTTCATTGTAAAATAGATATACATTAATGTATTAAATATTTATTTAGTTATTCCAAATTGTATTATCTTTCACAATATTACTTGTTTTACTGTGTTTTTGATCAAATAAATAATTATTCACGAGAGAGAGAACATAAAATGATGACTTAAAGTGGTGAAGATCACATGAAAGAATCTTACAACTCATACTTACAATCAATAAACGTGTCAATAAATTTGTGAGGACATTTTCCAAGGTTTGGACTTTACACTTAAATGTACAATAATCCAGTTTGTTGGCACGTATGTTGTGTTTCAGTTCTTAATGGAGTCAGGTTTTGTGGAGTTATGTGCGTTTGATCATGAGGCATGTTCCGTAACTTCATTCTCACTCAGGAATGTCCTCTACAGGAAAACCTGGAAACATTGTGTCCCAGCCCACAGCTCAGGAAGTGTGTTTTCTGACCCGTGTGTGTGTGTGTGCGTGCATTGATAGTTGGTCTTGCTTCTGTAAGAGAGTATTCTAAGACTGGCTGAATTCTCAGCAGGTCTGAGATGTGGTTGCTATGGGAACAGCAGAGCAAGGCGATTGTCCTGTATGACCACTGGGAAGGTACCTGTCAATCATGGTGTCGGCAAGGACAGTCGGGTCTAATGGAAACACATGTTCAGATCAAGGAGAGAGACAGTTATGCAGGTGTTGGTGTGTGTGAAGGTGGTCACATCTTCTTGCCTTATTGCACTGTTCTTCAGAGGTTACATCATAACGCTGTTGTAATTTTGTTTACTAAAGATATTCAACAGCAAACACCTTTTTATCAGCATCTAAGGATAAATTAAATAAATTGCTGTTTGACATCTCTGACTGAAAAACACGACCTCTGGTGAAGGACTTTTATTTTTATTGAAGTAAAAGTAAAACTTTGTACATCAATAAAGCAGAAATGTATTCTTTTTTGACTAATTAGTCACTCTTTACCATGGTACAGTTTTTCTTGACATGACACCATGGTAAAAAGTAAAAAAAAAAAAATATATATATATATATATTTTAAATTTAGGATTTTTCTATTTATATATAAATAAATAAATAAATAAAAATGATAATCATATCATAAATTCTAAAATGCATATTTAAATGTATATTTAAAAAAATCTAATAATTAAAAAATAAGTTTAATGAATTAATTTTCTCGACATGGCACCATGGTAAAAAAAAAAAAAAATCAATTTAAATATAGAATATTTCTATTTAAATAGTGAAAAAATAATATAATCATATTTTAAATTCTAAAATGTGTATTTAAAAATAATTTTGTGCCATATTTTGTCAAGTACTTTGTGGTAAGCAAACAAACAAATAACTAAATAAATAAATAAGAATTATAATCATATCATAAATTCCAAAATGCATATTTTAAATGTATATTTAAAAAAAAAATCCTTTTATCATATTTTTGTCAAATACTTTTAATGAAATTTAATTAAGTTAATGAATTAATTTTACCTTTAACAATCGTCTATGATGATAATTAGCAGCCCTGTTTGATGCACATATTCAGTGTAATCAGTCCTAAACCAAAAACATCTGAAATGTAGTTGATAAATAAATAAATGTTATAGGTTACAGGTAAGTAAATGTTGTCTTATAAGACCTGTGTGTGTTTGTGCATCTTTTTTTATTTTTCTCTGCCTGAGCATACAGGTGGTTGACACTTGTAGCAGGACTAAATAAACCTCAGTGATCGTCACACTAATCTAGAACCACACACTTAGTAGCCACAAGGACTGTTTTTTTTATTTCAGTTCAAGCAGACGCTCACTCTCAATCTCTCACAGCTGCGTTCCTTCACATCTTCTATCTTTATCAAGCAGACACTCACACACTGAGAGAAAGTGAAAGCCATCTCTCCCAGATCAAACTACACGGCTCCTCACTGTTGAATTCTCATTACACATCACCACCGGGCTTGATGGAAACTGGTTGACTTGATTGAAGTTTAATAATCTGCTGTTGAAAGGGTTTTTAGCAGGATAATGAGACCTTTGCACTCCTACCCGCTTCTTTTTATTTCAGTTTTGTGTTTAGCATTTTAAAATCTGTTTTAAAAGCGATCTGAGAAGATATATTAATAACCAGACGTTTCCTGGGTAACATCCTCGTTTTTTTGTGAAATAATACCAAGTAGCTAACAGGGCACTGCTCACTGTAGAGGTTTTGGTAACACTTTTCCACTTTATTCAGTTGTAATTACAGCAAGATATAATGTATTACAATGCACATTATGAATAATTATAATGCATTATTCCCATCAATAACACTTTATAATGCATTATACGTAAGGGCTTTAAGTAAAGTGTTACCAAGGTTTTATGTTGTTACCATTCGTCCTTTGTCTATTAATTATTACATATTTGTTGCTAGTAGTGTATTCATTATTACTAGTTCGCTATTGAAAACTTGACTGAAGTGGATGACTTTCAGGAGCAACCATCATCATCATCATTGTGCTATCATTTATGAGAGGAACAGGGTGTCTCAGATTCATCTCAACAAACTTTCCTGTTCATAAATGTGACCCTGGACCACAAAACCAGTCATAAGGGTCAATGTATAAATAAATAAGCTTTCCATTGATGTTAGGATAGGAAAATATTTGGCAGAGATACAACTATTTGAAAATTGGACTCTGAGGGTTCAAAGAAAAATCTAAATATTGAGAAAATAGCCTTTAAAGTTGTCCAAATTAAGTTCTTAGCAATGCATATTACTATTCATAAATTAAGTTTTGATATTTTTATGGTAGGACATTTACAAAAAATTGTCATGGAACATGATCTTTACATAATATCCTAATGATTTTTGGCAGAAAAGAAAAAATATAATTTTGACCCATACAATGTACTGTCGGCTATTGCTACAAATTTACCCGTGCTACTTATGACTGGTTTTGTGCTCCAGGGTCACAAATGCTTGATGACTAAATTCACATTAGTATGACTGATTATAATATACTGTAGTTCATAGTTGATAGTTCATATTCAATTCAATTCAAGTTTATTTGTATAGCGCTTTTCACAATACAAATCGTTGCAAAGCAGCTTTACAGAAAATGTTTCTTTTTTAAAGTTTCTACATTATATTTAGTAGTAGCTTATCAGTGGTGACTGTCCATATGGCAGAAATGTACAGTAAAATTCATGCAGTTAGTTAATGACATGTAATCATATCTCATAGTTGCCATGATCAAAATACACAGAGCAACTTTTTATTTCATAGATAATAATATAAGCAAACTTAATGATTTATTGACCACTGTTCTAGAAAAGTTTTTAATTAGTGTGCGGGTTTTCCAGAATTGTCCTGCAGTGTCGCATGCTAAAGTTCATCTAATGTGTTTTAAATTACTTTTGTGTAATACTTTGTTTTGGGCCTTCAAATCTACATGGAATATTTGTACAATGTAATATAATTGTAAAAAATATTATGTATTACAATGTATTTGTCACACTACTAATATATACTGTAAGTGAACTGCAAAAAAAAGCTGAAAATTAGTTAAAATGATCAAATAAAAAAATGTAATGAATACTTTCCCTATAAATGTGAACTTACAGTACAATCTTGCACTTGAAGCTAGCTTATGTCCACGTTATTTCCCAACCCACACAATATACCAGATGGTTGAAATTTGGGAAATTGGGTGAAACGATGCTTGAAAAGAATTCATACTCCTGTTCCCCCTCTATGTGTGTGTGTGTGTGCGCGTGTGTGTGTGTGTGGTGGGGACATTGAGTTCTGACTGAAGACTTTGCTCAGGCAGTGTCTTGGAGGGGGATCAGTGTGTGACAGTGAGATCAGAGCGAAGCACTTAACATAATCTGTTTCTAGATCTATGTACCTATCCTGACACTGATTGAGTGAGGCAGTCAGTCAGGCTTCACTTTTTCCCAGCATGTGAATTCTGAAGGGCAGTGAGGAACAGTGGGAGGATTTAAGAGCTTTGTATACTGAGGGCACAATGAGGTAGATATTTGATGACTTTATGAATGGGCTATTAGGACATCTATGACATACAACTCTTACATTATGAGTGGAAGATCAGTCACTGAATGGATGTGTTGGCATGGTGATTGTTTATGTGGTATCTGCCTATTTGATTACATGCTGTGAGAGTCTCACAGTCTACATCCACACTTGGACAACATGCTGGGATTTGTGCATGTGGGTTTATTCTTGGCTATTATAAAGCTATCTTTAAAAAATAGGTATTTATTCAGTTGCATTTTGCAACAAAAATGTCTGTAAATGTCTATACTCTGTGTGTGTTTGTATATAACGGTGCAGAAACTTCTGTATATGGAATAATCATTTTGTTAATAAATTTCTCCCTGTCCCTCTTATCTCTCAGACTCTCCACCTGAGAAAACAGGGCGGAGACGTAGTATGCCAGGCTCCACCCCTGACAAAGCCCCGCCCACAATGGAGCCCACTGCCACTGCTGCTACACCCTTCAGGGTCACAGTGAGTAGTATGGGTGTGTTTGTCATGTGTAAGAGTGTGTGCGTCTGATCAAACACAGTCTGGAATCCAGATGTGATACATACTGTGCCCACATGTATCTTATCTTTATTGCTGCAACTACTTCTGATCTTTAGTATTAAAACTCTGCAGTACTATTTTGTCAAATGCTAATTTCCTACTTGAAGCTATAAATGTGAGCTATGGTGGAGTTTTATTGTTTTTTTTAAGTAGTTAAAAAGCAAAAATCCTGTGCACATTCAACCAACAGCCTAATAACCAAACAGCTGAAACTCAAGATGGTGATCCAGCCTAAAACCACATACCAAACCTAATATTTTAAGTATTAAGTTGAAGTCTGGATCAAGGCTATATTTATAGGCTAGATTATACATCAGGATATTACATACAAATGAATCCCGAACAAGCTCCATTTGAAGAGAATGTTTTATTGATGGGCATCAGGGAAGATTTAACAACGTTTGAATGCTCGCTGTAATTGGTATGAAGTTGTAATGATATGTTTATGAGCGTGAGCTCTATTAGCAAGGGATGAAAAAACGTATCATGATTGAAAAGCAGTCTGTTAGCAATCGTTTCAAATTGAGGCTCACATTATGTGCCGGTTGCGGAAGTGAATCATTAGCAATCAACAGCAGGTGGTATACAGTAGTTTCACCCTCTGTATAAAATGCAGCGCATGTGGGCTTTTTATGTGTTTTTGCTGCTTAGCATTTACTGAATGCAGGTGTAATTACATTTAAATGAGATCTCTGAGGTGACTCGAGGGCCACTTGACCTCTGAGCTTCTGCAGATTCAGGTCCAATTACTCGACTAGCCTAGTGCATAGTTTGCAAATATCTCCTACGAAGTTAAAACATGATCCGAGAACACTGAAGTTCCATCCGAGAACACTGAAGTTCCATCACAAATCTTCTCAGTGCTGTACATGTTTGAATAGGTTCAAGGCACAGAATGGAAGCCTTAGATGTCATTGTTTTGGGTGAATGATGGAAGATGCCACATAGCTTGATTGTTAGGTCAGTCTATATCAGGGGTTGGCAGCGTCGGTCCTGGAGTGCCGCTGTCTTGTAGAGTTTAGCTCCAACCCTAATCAAACACACCTGAACAGGCTAATCAAGGTCTTCAGAATTACTAGGGCTACAGGCAGGTGGTTTTTTTTTCAGGGTTGGAGCTAAACTCTGCAGGACATCGGCACTCCAGGACCAACGTTGCCTACCCCTGGTCTATGGACAATTAAGGAAGTAATGATAATCCCCCTGCACCCTCCGCTGGTAGGCAGTGGTACTGTACCTTTCAGAATCAGGAGCTTGTGAGATTTTTCTCCCTCTCTATTCTCCTTTTGTCCTCCTTTCTGAACTCTTATTCACTGTGCATGAATAACACCATCAATACCAGGTCTGGTTTTGACCATGAGGCATGGACAGATGTATTGAAAGACCTTGAAGATTCTTATATGAAAGAAAATGTGATATAATTAATGTACATGTCAAGAAAGATGGATGAATAGTTTTGTTTTGTGAATGCGGTATAAAACCCATTCTGTGTGTGAACTAATCGGTGCTGTGTGTGTGGTAAAGATGGAGTGTGGGAAAAGCCCAAGAACATCATTTTCAGCAAAGTTTTCTGGTGTGTTTTTTTTTTTTTAATCGATTAGTTACTCAGTAGCCTCAGGTTTGTTTTGTGTTAAACTGTATCTGACACTTTACTGGATGCCTGACATACAGTTGACTGAACTGACAAGGCATTGGGAATGTATTTATATTATTTCGCTAGATATAGTCATAAGTAAATATTTCAGGTCATTTTCCATTGATTTGCTCCTGGCAGGTTTTTTATATAGAGGCTTTATTTAATTTCTGCTGCTTGCACCTAACCCAGGCTTTCTCATCTGCTTTCACGTTATAAAAAGGTGAAATGCGTTTCGTAATTTGTTTAGCCAAAGCATCCTTGTGGTTTAACATAGAACTAAGGATGATGGAATCCCATGGGACCACGATCCGGGCCTGGATATTGACTGTCAACATCCATGACCTGTTTGACAGACCTGCTCGATAGTTGCTTATTAACACGGTTTGACATTGCATGCCATGACTGAATTATTTACTAGGGCTGCAATGAACACTGTTTTGATAACTGATTAGATTATTTTTCATTCAATCTGATTTTTCACATCTTTGTACATATGATATTGTGTGCAAAAAATAGTTTCAAATAAAATGGTTAAGGCCCGTTTACACTAAGAAAGATAACTATAATGATACATTTATTGGCGTCCACACCAAGGACGATAATGTTGTTTATTATAAGAGTGTGTTGCAGTTATTTCGTTTGCTGCTTTAAATGCTCAAGCTCATTAAGTCAGGTGGATTCTGATTGGCTATCAATGTTTTTATCATTCATCAGCTGGAAAAAAGTTCTGAAAGTGATTGCAACGATATTGTTGCTCTGTGTCGTTATTGTTGTGTTGTGGACTTTACTATTCTCATAGAATTAGAACAATTATTTAAACTTTGTAGTTATTGTTATCGTCCTTGGTGTGAATGGCTCTTTGCAATAAAAGATCACAAGAGCAGTTTTTGTATAAATACTGAAAAGGGGAAGAATGTTTTGCAAGAATGCACACATTCTTTCCTCGTAGCAACACATTTCTGTCATCATATGCCATTCTCCTGTAAAGTAATTGTGATTTCAGATATGGTTCATTTAAAAGCATAATTTAATGTTTAACAAAGAATATTGTTTTGATCCACATGATTCTTGCTGTTGAGCTCTGTTTGATTGACATGGTCTGAAGCCTTTTTTTATATAATGTTAATGACAACGGAGACATTTTTAATCTGATGTTTGCTATCACAACATATGCATTATAAGAACATAACATAAGAACATACAATAATGTGCTGCTTGTTAAGTTGAATGGATACTTTTATTCAGCAAGGATGCATTCAATTGATCAAAAGTGGCAGTAAAGAAATTGACATTGTTAAAAAAAGATTTCTGTTTTAAATAAATGCTTTTCTTTTAAAAGAATCCTAAAAAAAAAAGTTAAGGTTGCACAAGTGTTTTCAACATTAAAAATAATAAAAAATGTTGAGCACCAAATCAGATTGTGAAGCATTGTGTGACACTGAAGACTGAAGTAATGACTGCTGAAAATTCTGCTTTGCTGTAACAAATTAACATAGAAAACAGTTATTTTAAATTGTAATGATATTTTACAGTATTATGATTTTTGCTGTATTTTTGATCAAATAAATGTAGCCTTGGTGAGCATCAGAGACTTCTTTCAAAGCATTAAAAAGTCCTACTGAGCCCAAACTTTGAATGGTATTGTAGGATTATATCCGAGTCCAAAAAAAGAGAGCCACCAAAAGACTGCCATTTATTAGTCATTTATAACTAATACTAAGAAACAGAAAATCAGTAAATTTAGGAAATACCAGTCTCACACTGATTATCAGTTTACTCTCAACTCTATTCAGAGCACTTGACAACCTGGCAACATGAAATTACAAACTCATAACCTTCTTTGAAGCAAGCTTTGAAGCTTACTGCATCAATATTTTTGTAATTCATGTTATGTTTGGACAGGGGAGCTTGTTTATTATTCAGATGTCTTCTTGTCATTGTCTCTTTCAGTCCTCTTCTGATTTGATTTCTTTTTCTTTCGATGCTAGCGAACGGTAGGCTGCAATACTCTGACTGATTGCTCTGTGATTAAGAGATGTCTGTGTGTAATAATTTGCATATATTATGAATAGTAATCAGTAGGGTGCTTTAATTATGTAGAATATGCAGATGTGTTAATTGGTTGGGGGGAACGGCCTGCTTTCTGTTTGTTTACCAACACTTTCTTGTCAGAAACTTCATGCCTGCTGACTTGCCTCTCTTTTCCTCCAGAAACTCTTTCCACACCTTTTCTTATTCTTTCTCCGTTGCGTTTCTTGCTTTCTCACATTCTATTTTTTTATTTCTATAATAGCAGCCTTACAGTGAGGATGAGTGGATTGTATTTTGTCCTTGACTCTCATTCTTTTCTTACAATCCTTCACGTTCTCGCTTTCATTTTTTCTTTTTCACTCTTTCTCACTTTATGCCTCCCTTTCCTTTCCATGCCCTTGATGCCAACCTGCTGTCTCCATGGTAACTGGTGCCTAAAGGAAGTTGAGTCTTGAGCCGCAGAAATGTGACAGGTGCTTTCACAGAAAAAGGGTGTATAATGTGGGATAATTAACGAGTGAGTGAATGTATGAAATGGTGGTGAAAGATCAATATGAATCTGCCTGTTGTTATTATTATAATGTCTGTCCTATTCTCTGTCATTTCCTCATTAGGGTTTTTTGAGTCGCAGGTTAAAGGGCTCAATAAAGCGGACTAAGAGTCAGTCTAAACTGGACAGGAACAGCAGTTTCAGACACATCCTGCCAGGCTTCAGACCAGTGGACAACGACAGGTAAACAACAACAATTTTCCATCCTATTCCAATCTTTATTAAAGCTGAAGTGTTTAATTTCTACACCACTATCGTCATCTAGAAGATCCTGCTGGATCTGTGTGTATGGATAATTTAAACCAGTGGTTCTCAAGCTTTTTGATTGCAATGAAAACTATTTCTGTAATGACATAGCTGCTTGTTTTCAAATATATAGGCCTATTACAGAAATTAGGAGTGACAATATGTTAAAGTAATTCAGAAATAATGAATTGCTCCATAATTACATGAGTTTTACAAGCTGAATAGATTTGAGAATTTTTCACAATTTATGACTGAGTTTACAGCCAATTTAAGCCAAATAAAATATTTTAGAGCCTGAGAAATCATATTTTAACCATTTAAAAAAAAAATTACATTTGTTGAAAGAACAAATTAAAATAAGATGTCTTGATTTTTTTTTCTTTTAATTTGTCTAATTTTTACTAATTTTAAGCATTTTTGCAGCCCACTTGGAAATGCTCCCTGGTTGAGACCCATTGTTTTAAACTAGCTAAAATTATCTTAAAAATGGCATTAAAATGTCATCTTTAATCTTTCAGTCACTGTCTTGACTGGAGATCAGTTGTTACAGTCATGGCACCATGTGTTATTGGAGACAATAAAAAGTTGGCAGTTGGTTCTGACCTATTTTAAAACTTTACTGGTTGTGAATGGATATGTACTGTATGAGTGCCTGAGTATGACAGTTGAGTCTTAGTATAGATATTTTTGCATGTGTTTGCATTCTGTGTGCTAATTCCTATGGAATAACACCATATGTAAATGTACGATTTTGCATTTCCTCATGTCCGTGCTGCATAATGTGCTGCACAGTGAACAATGACGTGTGTGTGTGTGTGTGTGTGTGTGTGTGTGTGTGTGTGTGGCCTGAAAGTTTGTGTGTCTGTTTGGCAGACTGGTTATTGAGGTCACTTTTGACATGCCTCTCTTGTCAGTGAAAACCGACAGAGCTTTGCAGTCCAATCTGTCATCTGCCTCTTTCTCGGAGATGCTCCTTCATGCATCTTCTCTTTTCCTTATCCCATAAATATCCCTCACTTTAAACAGACTGCAGCTGTGCTCTGCTCTTGAGTTTTTGCTCATTTCTATGCAAATTTCTGATTTGGAAAGTTTTGCTGTATTTTATTTTACCGTAAATGTAATACACTTACTGTTATGCTCACAATTTGCAGAACAATAACAGTTTGGTAGTGGTACTAGAAATAGACTGACGTGACAAATTTCTGGTCTAGCAGTTTATTCCTATTTTCTTTTCTAGTTTAAATCTTGAAAGTGGACATTAATTGAGGTATTGTGAGATGGGAGTCTGCTGTAGGACTAAATGTAAATCATATAGAGAAGTCAGGCTTCAGGCAGGACAAGAATGAATCGATCGAAAGCCCACTGTCCAATAAACAATTAATAGCTTTTTTTCCCAGTGCAAATAACAGTCATGATAGACTGCCAGTGAAGCACACTCTCAAGCAGGACTCAAAATGAAATGTTTGGAGCCTCTTGTCCAGTGAACATTTATCTTTGCTCCTATTAAACATTTATATTTGGTGCTTTTAAATCCTATGGATTCCAGCAATGTCTACAGACAGATTCATGTAGCATTACAGTCATTCTGTATGATATTATTTACACTTTTATTTGATAAAATATCACATTTATTAGTATATCTGGTTGACTTCAGCCCAACCAGCCAGCTGATTAACCATATTGAACCATATTGTATAGAGAGAGAGGATATATAGAGAGAGATTTTTTTAGTGGATTTCAATCAGTACAACCCCAGTTTGGACTTTATCTGTGCTCAGCGTTGATTCCCTCGTTAATCTGGGCACTAGCTGGCAGCGTTTTCCCAGTTTAGCTTTAGCCATTAGCTTAGACCCTAAGAATTCCCAGTCAGTCACAACCCTCGTTTTACCTTATATCAGCAGCATTAACAGCAGCCGCTGCTCTAAACCCACGGCCTGAGCTACTCATCCATTCTTTACACAAATGAGATTAAATGTGCGGATGCTGCTAATCCCAAAAGCATCTCATTTGATTGGATTAAGTGTAGTAATTGTCTGTGCTTTCAACATGGCTTGGCTGGAGCAGACTATGGATGGCTGTGCTTGTACAGATAGGGGATGAGTACTCTGGACTTCTGTGGGGCCAAATGGATTTTTGTTGAGTTTGTGTGCCCGATGCCCCAGCTGATGTGAGTGCATCTTACTTTTGTGCCGCTTACGATCTGTGCTTGAATGTTTGTGTGTGTATCTCTGCATTATTACATTCATTTGGCTGAAAATGGCCCTGTGTTACCAGACAGTCTGATTGTGGCTTCTATTAGAAAGAATCAAGAGCTGTTAATAGAAATTGACTCTTCTGTTGACAGCACTTACATTAAGGGATATGTGTATACAAAGGCAGTTACATCTAAATGGACATTTATTATATGCAGCATCGACATGCACACAGTTTTCTCGGTAGCATTTTTTGTAGAAAGCCAATATGTAGGTGAGGTTTAGTTTTACTAATTTCTTTATAATGTTCACCCATAATGCACTGAAACATTTAGTTTGTGCTGTTTGTCCTCCTGGCACAGATGGCACTTAGGAGACTGTAGGAAACATGATACCAGCCACAAATTGAACCATTTACCAATAAGCCAGGCTGTTCTGTTCCGGTGGATGGAGAAAATGATTGTTCTTAGAGCGTAAACTGGATTTCAAGTCAAATGAATGTCAAAAATAGACATTATTGGGGGGGTCCGGTATCTATTAATTGTTGACTGTTTATCTTCTATGTCTACTTTAATTTTATAGTTTTTAGTCTTTAGTTTTATATGACGATTTTCTACCCACTGTCTGACCTTAGAAATAATTTATTTATTTGCTACTGTACCATTTTTATTTTTTTGTGTAAATGCCATCTGTTATGATTGATGCTATTGACCTGCAGAATGTTGAATATCGAAGAGGCAATATGTAATTGTAAGCAGCCATATGCTCAGGGTTGTGATGTCATAACAACAATGATTTTTCAATAGTGTGTATTTGCAGTTTAGTTTTCAGAAATTATTTGTAGAGGATGGACAGAGGAATGAACGCTGTGTTGTCAGAGTTATCCATATATCTATATCTGTATATAGTACACAAAATAATTTTTATTTTCCATGATATGTTAACTTTAAAAGACAAAATTACAATGATAACTAAGTGATAAAGAGTGCCACAAATAGACACGTGGACAGAATTGGAGCAATTTTTTTTCTTTAAATACACGCACATTCACAGACACACAACTCGTGTCACTGACACAAACTTCAATAAAGACTTTAATAAAGTTCATAGACTGGCACCGCTTTTTATTTGATGTTCTCAGATGGCACTAATAGATTCTAATGACTTTACAGGGTCAGATCTAAATTAAAAGCATTTGAACATTTGAAGCAATTTTCCCTACGCTTGTTTTATTGTTCTCTCACGTATCCTTCGTTCTCTCCCTACTGAGCAGGAAAGAGGTGATGTTGTCAAGGAAACTGTCATATCGGAAAAAAAATCTCAGCGTTGCTTTATTGCTCAGTAAATTTAATTTGGTAAAAAAGGAACTAATTCCTAAGGAAATACTGAGGTATGAAGATTGAACTAGAGCCACTTTTAATCAAACTGTCAAGCTCAATATGTATGTTTTGTGATGAGTGATTTTAATAAGGCCTCAAAGTCGGCCGTTGAGTTTGCTTGGACAAAACAAAATTGGCTGTCTTTATTGAATGTGCAGGGCCAGGCAATAATACTGTTTTAAATCACTGAAGATGTTTTTGAGACTGTCTCCTGTTTTCACGCATTCATAATGCACTAGATGAATATGAATTGTTACAGTAATTTACAGTGGCATACTGAAATGGCTACAACAAATAATTATAATTATTAAATCATAATAACTATTTATTGTAGCCATTTGAGTGAACAATTCTTCTTAACACAGGTATATTTACACAACAGTTAATTCTTGTCCTTCAATTTGATTGGCTAGCAGCACTGGGACTTTTCATTGTGTATCACTCCACTTGTCTGTGTTTGTACGATTCAGACAGATTTAGGTCTGTGTGGTGGGGATTTTTCTGTAGGTTACAGTGTTATGCCAGTAGGTGGCAGTAAGTGAATCACTGAGTCATTCGCTCAAACCAACCAATATTCAAAACATTACAGATTCATTCAGAAATGAAGCAAGTGAATGTCTTTGAGTAAGTCATTGAATCATTTACCTAATGATTTGTTAAAAAACTCCAAAGGCAAAAATAGATCTTACTGATTGATTTTAAATTTCTGGGGGGGGGGCACAAAAAATCACATCGAGCGGGGGGGTGCAATGCAATCTCTGATCACGTGCAGTTGCTGCACGCTCGCGAAAGCATGCAATGGCTTTTCATATGTGCACTATTTGTTCCGATTTTACTTTCACTTTCGAACATGTTCAGCAAGGAGGGGAGAGGATGGAAAGGGCCGGGGGGGGGCAAGGCCCACGAACCCGCATCTGCTCGCGGATAGGCTAGCTACACTGCTTCAAGTCAGACGCTGATTGATCTGCTCAAATCGAACACAACTTTATGCGCTCTGCAGACGGTGCGCCCATGCTCCTCCAATTAATTATCCATTAACGGTTTAAATAAGTTCGTTAAGAGAACTGAGGGGGCACAAATTCTTTCTGAGGGCAATGCCCCCCCCCCCCCCCCCAACAGGGCCTGCTGATATTTGTAAATGCAACTGCTTCTGTTAGCTTTTAATATACAGATTCACTGAGCTGATTATCTTAATGAGAGAGAGAGAGAGAGAGAGAGAGAGAGAGATGCAGAGCGTGTGCAGAGCAGGAGGACGCAAGGAACAGGATTGAGAACCGCTGCTTTAGAACATTGATTTTGAAAGTTGTGTCTCCATTAGAATCGTTAAGACAGAATCGTGATTCATATATGAATAGATTTTTATGTGCACCCCTACTTTTCTTCCTCTTCTCTAAAGCAGTTCAGCATGGCCTCAACCCTTTTGTTGCGTGTTCCCGGGGGCGGGGTTTATCTGGGTTCGTGATGTAATGGACCCGGGAAGTAACTCGTTGAAGTCCCTACGAGCCGTTTTTGTAGGCATTAAACTGCCAGAATTTTAAAAGACGATATCTCTTTCCATGTTTCCATAAAAAAAAAATATGGCACCACAGCTGTTTTCAATATTGATAGTAATGAGAAATGTTCTTTGAGCATTAATTAGCATATTAGAAAGATTTCAGAAGGATCATGTAACACTGAAAACTGAAGTAATGAAAATGTAGCTTTGCTATCAGGGGAAAAAAACAAATATATTCATATATACAAATATATAAATATATTTTAATATATATTCAAATGGGGAAAAAAAAGATTAATGCTTTACAGTATTTTTGAACAAGAGACTTCTTTCAAAAACATTTAACAAAATCATATTAACATTAACCCTTAAATGATAGATTATATGTAGTTTTCATTCTCCAGTTAGCTAAGAGTTAAAAAAAAAAAAAAAAAGAAGAAAAAAAACTTTATCACAGGCAGCCTCAGACCTGCTGTGAACATTTCAGACTGTTTACATGCTGATTTCTGAGCTTAAGTCTGGAAGATGTCTGTTGACAAAGCCAGGGCTTCTTCTAAAATTGCCCGTTTTATTTTAGTATTGGAGAAAATTTTGTTTTGGTTGATTATATGCTGTGTAGTCTGTCACAGCCATCTGTGAGTATTGATTTGGGATGAAAGGGAGTCATCTGACTAACAAAGACATGCATATGAGATTCACATTTTTGTGCATATCTGGTTTTGTCTGCGGGAGAGAGTAAAGCCATTTATACAAGCACACACACATCCAAACTCACATCCAGACAGAGAGAGATACAGAGAGCACAGGAAGTAGGACAGTGGAAAAAAATATGTAAGGAGAGGAAGGATGAGTAACAGAGAGAGCACAAGAGGGCAGTAGAGAGAGAGAAAGAGTGAGAGGGGGTGAAAGAAAGGGCTGAACGAGAGAGAGAGAGAGATTTTTCTCTGCTCCGCCTTCCCCAGAAAACAACCGGCAGCGGTTGGGCTGCTCAGTGCTGAGCGAGCAAGAGAGAGAAGCAGGGAGAGAGAAGCGCTCAGTGCCGGGAAAGGGAAAAATGGAGCTTTAAGAGCTGCCCAACAGATCCCTTCCCTTCCAGAGTTATCTTCTGTCCTCTCTCGTTCTCTCCGGTGTCCGACTGCTGCACTGAATTCACAGGATGACTGGTGAGTGATCAGTCTAATTCCTGATCCTTCTTTGGCTCGGAATGTTTTCATGTGGTTCTCACAAATATAATGTGATTATGCAAACTAGAAGTCTCTCTCACACACACACACACACACACACAGACTTTTCTATATTCACATGCTGTGATCTGGGACTGTTCAATAATGTATTTGTTTGTAATTGTTCCTAACACTGTCTGTGATGGGGGATGTTGGTCACATTAGATGTTCTGGGTCACTGGACTCATGTGGTTAAATTCTGATGCCATTTTATTGTGGAGTCACTGTGGGCAGCAGCAGCACATCTGCATTAAGATTTTTAAATGGCTGCATCTGATTAAATTAAACTTCAATTGAAAGTTTATTCTGTATGATGGAGGGTGTGTCATTCTTATGGTAAATAAAATGATTAGTTGAGGATGACGCCTGTTAATCGCAGGCTGCCTTGTGGTTGTTTTTTTTTTTTGTTTTTTTTTTTGATGACTTGAGGTTTTGAACTTCTCTCAACCTGTCGGCTTGTGTATGTGTGTGTCTGTAATTATATTTCAGTTGAACAGCTGCTCGCATTCATAACACTGAGGCTCACCGTGTCTCACACTATCTAATCTCCCTCCCTGGATTTATAGATTTAAAGATTGATTAATGATTAATTACTTCTGCGTACCATGCAAGTGAGTTATATCGACACGCCATTATCTGGGGAAAGTGAAGGGGTGGTGTTGTTTCACCAAGGAGCTTTTTCTGTCTGATCTGACCCTTAAAATGACTCTCAATGGTGGAACCTAAATGAATGTCCTGTGGTCATGGAAAACCTACCTAATATCAGGGGTTTTTAAAGTTGTGTTTTGTATTTATTCTAGGTGAATTGGTTACGTCAGATTTGTTTGCAAGTCTTTCTTGCATGTCCCTTTTTTGAGTGAATCACATTTCACCCGAGTCAGTTCTTTCCAATGAATTTATCTCTATTTTTGAACATCCTTATTCAGTAATCGCAAATGACTGGAAAGGTCATGGAAAAGCCCTGGTCGTTCATTGGTTAAACTTTGAGATGATTCAGTCATATTAATATTTGTACTTAAATTAAACTAGTTTTTATTATTCTATTCTGTTCTATTCTATTATAATTTCCAACATTTTGTGAATGTAAACATTTTACTGTTTACATTGTCATATTGAATTATATTATATATATGAATTATATTATATTATAAATGTTTATATATTTACCACAATTTATGAATACATTATTTTGTGTTCAGTTCTACTTCATTTGTATGATAAACACATGGTTAAATTCAAACAAAAATAAACACATAATAAATCAGATTGTTTATGGCAACGTACACAGATGGAAAGAGTGAAAGCTCTTGTATTATAGCAGAGAATGTGTAAGGAAAGCCAAATTTATTTATTTGACAAACACCTCTAAACTGAGTAGACAGCGAATGAGAGATGGTGTGAAAAAAGAGGGAGAAATGAGAGGAGAGTGTCTCCTCAGTACCAGCTGTTGTTCGACGTCTCTTCAGCTGTGCTGGAACAGAAAATTAAAGACGGATAACAAAAAAGACAAGAAAAACAGTGTAGTGTGCAAAAATGTTTTCGAAACTTGCAATAGAGTCTGCAAATAAAGCCCATCTCTCTTTCCCCTGCCTGGTTTTCTTTCAGTCACTCTCTAATTGCACTGTCATGACCAATCTCTCTCATCTATTGATTTGTTGTGCGCCGTTGAGGCGTGACTACTGCTCTGCTCTCCTGGAACATAAGGAGGATGGTAGGGCATCTTCTCCTCAGGAGAGGGTCACCTCTGAATGCTCAACCTGACCAGAGTGTCTGGGTAAAGATGTCTCAGAGGTGAATGCTTTCGAGACATTCGGATCAGAACAGGGACATAAACTTTCAATGAACAGAAGGGCTCTGTGTTAGTTGCTGGCATTGGAAGCCTGTTTATTTTCTCTGATCTGTGTTGCATGTAGGACACACTCGGAATGGAATGTTACCATATTTGTAAGTGTTATGCATCAAGATAAATACGGAGGAATCTTATCGAGACATTTTAAATCTGTTATTCCTGTCCTACCAGGCAGGAACGAATGTGGCCAGGACAGACAAACCAAGTCCAGGGAACAAAGATGAGAAATGCACAGTTTAAAGTCATTCAGGATGCAGATGGTATTTATTATTTTTTACAATTTCCTCAATTTTTTCTCTCTCTTTAAGAAACCACAGATTTTTTTTTCCTGAAATGTCTGCTAGTTAAAACAATGAATAGTCATCTTATTAACTGTTCAGCTGGAGTGTGAGGTGAGTCAGATCTCTACACATGATGGCAGCGCTACCACAAAACCGCTCTTATTCCAGTGTATTCAGTGCAGCTTTTCCATATACAGTACAAGAAACACATTTGCGGCTGTATACTTGTGTTGTGCTGACAGTAACTGGCAGATTGTCATAGTCCCTTCACATTGTGTCTTGTCCCTTTAAGTGGCAACATGAATAAAATATGTGTGTGCTTTGGGTTGAGAGCTTTTCTCTATAGCTGTGCTGCTTCTCCAGTGGTGTTGCTGAGACCCAGATTTGACAATGGACATCAAGTGGTGACCCAAAAGTGTACCTTCTCTACTTAAAAGATAAACATGACATTTAATAATATTACTGTGTGAACTGCACAGGAACAACAATATTCACAATTATTAACATTAGACAGACTGAATAGGAAATTAATCCAATAAAATGTTTTTAATCATAATAAAAATCGCAAATTTATATCTCACAATGAGACTTATTGCAAACTTTTTTCTTTTTCTTTCTTGCCGAGGCAAAAACAGGTTTCCATGCTCAACAGCCAGTAATTCAAAGCACAAAACAAATTGTGGTTGGCACAAGCCTTGTTGCTGCAAGCTAACTAATATTCAGTGTAGTCTTTAGTCTTTTTTTTTACCTTGCATACATTTCTTCATGGTTTTCGGGGATGAGGGCATGTGTCACAATCTGTCTATGCTGGCATATGTGTAATTTGGCTAGTGTCTACCAAGTGACAAATGAATATTTTGTGCCAAAATATTAACAACAACCGAAATGGGAAGCGTTTCTCCTCTCTTTTAAATGTGTGTATATTTATTTATTTTGCTACCTTAACTATACACAATTATATGGTTAGATGCACTTTATTATTTGCATTTAGCATCATTGTTTTTCCCTGTTGTTTGTGAACAGACCTGTGACCCATTTTTGGACCCACACCCTTTTGAGATCCAAAGCTGTTACAGGACGCCATGCCACAAACGGCCAGCTTTCAGTGGAATATTTACTCAAATTCATCAATAATCCAATCACTTGCACCTCTGGGAATAGATGTCTTTGCTTGTAATGGCCTGTATGTAGATTTTCGGTCTGCCCTGGCATGCGTATGTGAGTGTGTGTGTGTGTGTGTACGTACGTGTGTGTTCTCATGTTATTTTCTCCTTTGGCCTAGTGTGTGTAAGCGGCTTTTCCAGGTTGCTAGATAGAGTGATGGATGGATGGAAAAGGGAGCAGGAGTGAGGGATGAGAGATGAATAGATGAACGGATGGCATAGTTAATGGCCTGGCTTGGGCAGGGTGGCCGACTGCGGTTATGTAATTCTTAAATTGCACACATAAAAGAGAGAGAGAGAAGAGACAAATGCAGAGAAATAAAACATGCTGTACAATTATAACTCTTTTCATCTCATAAGCGGTTTCAGTTTAATGTGTTTTATTGACATAAATCATATATATTGGCAAAATGTGTAGAACGTAGAGGGAAAATGGAGTTGCTATTTATTATTTATATAATTTAAAATATATAGTTATCTTACATACACTACTATATACTATTTAATAATAATATACATTACACAATTTGAGTTTTAAGTTAGCATTCTCTTGGTCAATGCTGCAACTTCACACACACACACACACACACACACACACACAAAGAAATGGATGCATAATCCGTATGGGGAAATGTTTTACCGTTATGTACATTCCTGATCATGTTGATTCCTATTGAAATGACTAGATTTCACAGAGTGCACCCTCCCTGCAAAAAAATGAATGAATCTCTTACTTTCATTGTATGTACATCTGCACTTTGTTCTTTATGATGAGAGAATTCAGGAGAGTGCAGAATTCAGTCAGCAAGCGCACACACTGAACAAAATTCTGTGCAAACACTGTGCACACTGTCTGTATCAGCTGATGGCCCTCACAAGCCAAGTATATAAATGTATAAGCTTCTACAGAAGTCAGTCTCCTGTCTTCATATAAAAAGTATGATGGATGAGAAAAAAAATCCACCTCTTTGTCATGTCTGTTCTTGTTGAAGGTCACTGAGGACTTCATGCTTCAACCTCATCACGTCCTGCTTCTCTCTCTGTCTCTCACTCTCTACCTCTCACTCTTTCTTAGTTTTTTATGTTCTCCTTTTTATGTTTTCATGGGCATGACAGAACTTGTCTGGAATGTTTCCTTTCCAAGGTTGCATGTTTGTGCATGTGCTTTGTTTTCATCCATAGAAAAAGTATTTCAGAGAAAAGTGTTTCAGAAAAAGAAACAAATCGCTTAAGTGTGCAATTTTTTTACATGAATTTGACAGCGAACGTAAACACATTTACACATCCACACACATGAATGATTCACATGAGAAACGATGACAAACACTTTCATTTAAACCCATCTATTCATATCATAGCCTCTTCACTCTGCAGTCTCGTTGTGTTATTTTAAAATTACATTAACATAGCAAAATGTAAAAAAATGAGATTACTGTAATCAGTTAAGTGATTCTCTGTGTAGTTATTCTATATGTAAATGAGCTTCTAAGAGGATTTCCCAATATGTGTAGTTGTTCAAAGCAAAAATGACGACCAGGGTCATAGATTTATGTTTCATAATCTCTTTTAGCTTGGCAAGTCAGTGTGTGTGTGTGTGTGTGTGTGTGTGTGTGTGTGTGTGTGTGTGTGTGTGTGTGTGTGTGTGTGTGTGTGTGTGTGTGTGTGTGTGTGTGTGTGTGTGTGTGTGTGTGTGTGTGTGTGTGTGTGTGTGTGTGTTTATGTGGTTTAAAACAAGGAAGTGGCCAGTCCAGGGCAACCTTTGGTTAGCCTTTAACCAGATACCCAGTAAACACCAAGGGCTCAACTATTTGCTTGTGATAAGACAAAGGCGTTGTGTGTATGTGTGGTATTGTCTTATTCGTTCAGGGCCAGGCCAAGGCTAATTTGTTTGTTGTTTAGCACATTTAGCCCATTTCTCTTGAGAATGACAAGTCTTCCCTCTGTCTGTCATTGTGTTGAATTTTCCCAGCATCCTTCACTCTCTGTTTTCCATCTTGGCACCAACTGCATCTTTATTTCCTTTTTTATATGCATATGGAGGTGCTGGCATCCATCGCCTATGTGTTTCTCTGCCATGATATAACTGTGAAATTGTCCATTTGGCCCGTGTGTAAATGTTAGATGCGAGGGCAGGAGATTGTGTGTAAAGCCTTTGCATGAAAGCTAAATCATATCCTCTTACATACTCTTACTTTATGCACAAAATGGACTAAAAATGAAATGGCAGAGAGGTCTGTTTTTCACGACATTCAAAATCCTGATGGAAATGTTGGTCCTGTTGCAGGGGTGTGAAATGGGGGTCGGTGGCAGTACTGCAGGGGATCCGCCAAGTATCGTTTGATCTCAAAATAATTGTGAAAAATCCCAAAATATACGTTGTACAAAAATGAAACATTTAATATTGTTAATTTCAAAAAATAAATGTTCTGCTGTATCTATCAAGTAAAATTAAAATGCACAAATACATGGTTATTTTAATGGAATTGCATCATAACAAAAATGTAAATCTTTGCTATGCTCTGCTCGGTTCTCTGTCCAACAAGGGCTCCTTAAAAAGATCTGAAACGCCTGCTAGTTATGAATGTGATGTTCTAAAATATCTAACTAGTGTCAGTTAATCTGTGTGCGTTGTGTGTAAGTGTGTTTGACCCCCCCATAGTGAACGTCTCAATGACCTTTTGACTCCTTCAAACAATTATTTTGTCTTGTGGTGCTTTTCCCCCTCTTTTTCCGCATATTTTGGTCTTGATGTTATGTCCTTTCTTGCTAGGCACACAATAATAGATCAGGCAATGGTTTATGTCCTGGACCCTGCAGACTTCCTTTTTTTCATGTTACATATGTCTAGAATGTCTAATCTCAATGTTTAATTAAAAAAAAAAAAGAAAAAAAAGTGACAGTGAGTATACCTGTCCAAACAGGTATTTGCATATTTTGCCTTCATATACAGTATTTTTCCTATTAATAGATCATTACCGCGTGTATTTGTTGTCTTATTATGTATATAGCTAATAATTCTTATGCTTTAGTACTACATAATTTGGGAAAATACAACTAAGCATGCTTAATAAAAGATTTAATCAGGAAAAGTGAAACTACGGTCAATGAAAGAGGCATGGGATGCGGTACTGGAAAGTTAAAATGTTATTGAGTTTGGGAAAGTGAGCGCTGTCTGTTTAAATGGGGCGTGTGAGTGAGGTGGTGTGTTATCAGTTATCCCATGGGAAGTTCCCTCTCCAGCACGCGGAAGCCAGAAGCCAGAGATCCCACAGAATTCCCCTTAACAGTCCATGTAGCGAAACGCAAATTCAGATCGGAAACACAGAAATGTGCTTGCATTCGGTAGTGGCATGAGAATGGATTGATGGAGCTGGGTTTAATCACAATTCAATGTAAGTAAATCTGTCCATTCTTTAGACTATGGATTTGAGCTTGTTTTGAACACAGTGTTCAGTTGACATTCCATGGTGATGTCCATTGTTATGTTTTATGAAATTACATATACTGTATGAATGGTTTTGGAATGATGGCTATATTTTGTTTTGGTTTAATAAAAATATTAGAGTAGGTGTTTTAAAGCACATGTTAAGAGGGGACGAGGAAACAGTTACATTTGAGGTAGAAAGTGCATCTACTGTTTGTAAACTGCTTGTACTCAGTAAAAAAATACTAATTTGAATATCTAATCAAACTGTAATATCGTATTGCTGCTGTCATTTGCCCTGTTTTTATTATTATTATTATTATTATTATATGTGCAACAAACATTCATTCTGCCATTCTGTCCCAATTCAATTAATTATAATTGAAGAATTGAATTAGAATTGAAGTTTTAATTACCTAAGAAGGTTTAAAAAAAAATAAAAAAATACTGATGCTGTTATTGCTGTCTTTCTTTTATGTCTGTCTCTGACCTCAAACAAATATTTTAGTTAAAATTTTAAATATCCAGTTGAGGGAACCGAATGTAGTTTGGAAATGAATGAATGAATGAAAATCACAATGTTCAACCATTAATGTGTAGAACCACTAATGTGGTTACTATCCTGTGCCCCTTCACTCTTCTTCTTGTTGTTTAAGGTCTTCTCATTGTTTTATTGATTTGAACCGCTTAATACAAGTGCAGTACTGAACAGATTTACTGCTTGATAACAATTTACATACCCGAAGGACAGCTAAAAACTGGATAGATTTATCAAATTTTCTTTTTTCATCTTCACTAAATGTGATGATTTCCTGTGTCGTAGATCATTATGGGCTGTGCTCTTTTTTGGTGGGCTAAAATTGTACCTGTCGGCTAGTTGCCATGGAAACACTCACCTTTCCGTAGTTGCGGTCCATTCAAGGGTAGAGCCAAACCCAAGCAACGAAAGAGCCTAGTACATTGATCTCTCTCTCTCTCTCTCTCTTTTTCTATCTCTCTTCTCTCTCTCTCTCTCTCTCTCTCTAAATGGGGACACAGTAATGACAGCAAAGCCTCAGGCTGCATGATTAATCATATACTGCATTAATTGACATTGTGATTTTAGCCATAGCAGTATGCAATGATTAAAGGCTGTTTTAATATATTCAATGTCTTATGAAAGCTTCGTCAAACTAGTTATTTTTCAGTTTTTGTTATGCCAGCTGACATGGCTAATTGAACCACTCACACAATGTATGTTATTTTTGAGCATTAACCATCATTGCTAAAAAATATACATTATATTTTATTTTAAAAATTTAATTTTGGAAAGAACAACTGTTCTAATATAGTTATAATGCCCACTCAATAACATTTGTCAGTCTGTCAGGTGTGGACATTAGATTTACCAGTGACCTCACACTTATCAGACCAGAGAAATGTCTTTATCGTGAGTGAAAAGATGTGTACATATGCGTCTGTAAGGTCGCATTTCAGTCTCCAGCCACCCCGCTAAATGTGTTTGTGTGTGTGCTCATGACCTTAACTTTTTGTTTCTATTTGAGCTCCATACACCCACACACTCCATGCATTTGAAAAGAGCCTGTGATGTGTGCTCTGAAAGGCTGAATTGTGTGTATCAAGCAGTGTGTGTGTAAGAGCTGTGATGGCCTGTGTGTTTGGGAGCATGTCTCTGCACATCTTCCTGTTTTTCTTTCTCCTCCCATTTCTTTCATGTCGTGTTCAAGGTTGCTTTGATTTGTGAACTGTATTTTGTTGTAAGTGTTTCTACCCTTGCTAAGGGCACTGTGAGTGCAGGGGATGAATAATTTCTTGATGAACTGAAATGTAATAAACTTAAAGAGCACATTTCCATAGCACATATGATTATTGATCTTTTCGGGGTTGTAGTAAATGTAGTACATTTCCACATTCAGCATCTCTGAACAGTTCAAATGTAAATTCATACTTGCAATTAGAGATAAATCTTTAGTGGATTTTCCTTATACTGATTAATCCAACTCGTACTATTTCTGACTTCAATGTGGGATCAACTAGGCTTCATTGGATTAGCTTGATTTCTTTTTTCAATGTCTACAAAACTGGCCCTATCGGTTCAACTGAGTTTCCCAAAATGCAGTAAAACAGTAAAAGCCCACCCAACTCTTCTAATTCTAATTCTCTTCTTCAAATTCTACTGGGAGGTCAGTGTGGATAACTGGGGTGTGTTGCAACAGTACAGTTCATATATTCACTAGTTATTAGGGATACACATTGCACAATACCAGCGTCATATTGGTTGTCAGCCAATGTAACAGATTATTTTTCATCATATCAGTCGATATTGGATATTTGGATAATTGTTCATAATCATTTCGTCTGTTTTGTTTTTTATATTTAGATTACCTTCGTCGCTGTCTAATGTGAAGATTAATCTTTAAAAACACTACATTTGATAGCACTGTTAAATCTTGCAAAATTAATGTCCATTTTTCATGCTGTACGTTATAATGTTGTGATACCTAAATTAATAATTTTAGTGTTTTACCTTTATTCTGTCAAAAAAAGTTTATAATTATTAAATATTAATATTAATTATATTTAATGGTAACTTTTTTAATATCGACCATTTATTGGTGATAATTAGTAATTAACAGCTTATCATATTAGTTAAAATTGTAATATCAGCGCATTACTATTTGCTTGTAAATATCTTTGTTAAATGCATATGCAGTAATTATTGTGGAAAATGCATTTCATATATTTGTGTATGATTTTTTTGTATTGACAGTGTTATTAACATAGTGTTTTTTATTTATATGACAGTTCGAGTTGATTAACAAGAATCAAATCTTTAAATTAATTGATTTTATTTTTGTTTCATACCAAGCAGCTCCTGGTGGTATTGAGGTTTGGATAGATTCTTTTAGATTTATTATTGTTTTTTTTTTTTTTTTTTTTTTTTTTTAAATATTAAGATGGTAATTGGCATCACAGACAGTCTCTAATTTGTCAAATATGTTTAGTCTTCTGATAGTGTTCAGTCCATAGCAGGAGATCTAACATGACTGGTCAGGGGGTGAACTCTCTTCAAGCTCTCACTGAGAAGACGACAATGTATTGCCATCCTTTTGCCTCATGGGCTATAAATCTTTTGTTAAATTTAGAGAACAAGACAATTGACTCTCTCCTGGTTATCCTATTTATAAAAAGATACATATTGATTTTGAGTGTAGTATTGCTGGGTGACCTCATTGCATGTATTTCTTGTTTAGCCACGGTTGCTATGATTCTCTCCATGACTTGGATGAACTGGTTCATTTTGGTTCAATATTATTGAGTTGAATTTATGCTGCTCTTACAATTTTTTTTTTAATTGTTTTCATTATCAAAGTGATCTCATTGTTGGACAATGGAGTTGCATTTCTTTGTCCAAATATTTCTTCCTCAAAAATACAGAAAGAATCATAAAAATAATGGTAACACTTTACAATACGGTTCATTAGTTAAACATTAGTTAATGTATTAACTAACATGAACTAACCATGAGCAATACATTTGTTACTGTATTTACTAATCTTCGCTAACGTTTGTTAATAAAAATACAGATGTTCATTGTTAGTTCATGTTAGTTCACAGTGCATTAACTAATGTTAACAAGATTTTAATAATGTATTAGTAAATGTTGAAATTAACATTAACAAAGATTAATAAACGCTGTATAAGTGCAGTTCATTATTAGTTCATGTTAACTAATGTAGTTAACTAATGAACCTTATTGTAAAGTGTTACCAAAATAATCCAGAATTATTAATTTTCCTACGATTCTGATACCAAAAATTGTCACTTTTAGTTGCAAAGAAGTCTGTAGCCCTGAGAGCGTAATCTTCTTTTCTTCTATCAGTCTGTCACTTGTATTAGTTCAAAATGTTTATTTATAGAGCATGTCTATCTCCGTTCTCCTTTCTTACTTTTACATGCTGTCATGGAAATAAAAAAATAAAAAGCCATTTGCAATACGTTTTTATCATGGCACTATCACCTCTTTTTTATGTTTATTTTCAGACTCAAATGTCTTTGGTTTATTCCATTGATTTGTATATTTTTTGAAGATATGGCCTAGGACCAAAAAATTAAGTGGTATGAGTTAAAAAGAAGAACAGATAAGGAGGGATGGAGGGTGAAGTGTGACTTATGTCTGGTGCAGTGTCTGAAATATTTACAGAGAGCTGTGAAGACAGGAAGTGTGTGCGCTGGGGATGAATCCATTTGGGAAGAAGAGGATGCTGGGTAAATGTGGAGCAAAAAAAATAGTAAATGAAAGATAAAGAGAGAACATGGCAAAGTGTTATGAAAATGATTCTTTTCCAAGGACAAACAGGTCATTTGCTTCTCTGCAGACTGCATGTGCTTCTCTGTTTGAGGTGATACGTATTTGGAGGTGAGCTGTTCAGTTCAGTTTTTGTGTTAATACCGCCCCGCCTCAAAAGCACACTCACACACGCTCGCTTTCATTGGTAGGAGATGCATAACATGAAAGAGCTTGTAACACATGCCATTAAGCATGCACACCACATCACTGAGCGTGCCAACATCACACTAACAGGCTAAAATACATTCTCTCTTTCACACACACAGTGAACACAGTTAGAGCGACTGTATTATCATTCATACGGTGTCGTTCATTGCCTCCAATGCTGACATTAACATTCATTCTGCTAGACTGATGTGACAGTTAACCTTCTAGAGACACACTCCATGTGGAGTAGTGGGTGTGTTTCCATGTGTTGGTGTTCTACATCCATCTCCTTATTAGTCTCACTTGCCTTTAAATCAGACTTATTTTGACACGTAGACAGCCAAGGACGAGTAAACATACAGATATTCCTCACAGGGTACACCTCGGCATGATCCTCTTGTCTGAACATGTCCTTTTTCCTCTCTTAGGCTCACCTCTAACTCCCAGAATGCACTTCACTCTGATTTGCCCAGTGGCAATATTTAGATGATCCAGAATGTGCTGTTACATCTTATTAGTACAAATGAGAAAGTGCTCTTCTTGGGTGTCCTTTAAAAACATTATTTCTAAAATTAGATATGATTGTACTCAGGATAACATTTTTAATGTGATTTTGACCGGAGACCGACACGGAAGAGAAGAAATGTTGAATGAAGTCATTATTTTTGTTAGGGGTGTCCCTGACTAAGGATTTACAAAGTCAAATCGGAATTTTCGAATCTTGCTGATAGTCGACTGATAGTCGAATCATATGTTTGGGAGCGGGGGCAAAATACATTACCAAGAGTCAAGTCAGACATTGGACAGTCATAATTACTGATGTTAACACAGTGAAAAATGTGTAACGGACGCCTTGCAGATACAAAAATAATGTTTTATGTTTTGATTAAAAGATAGTTAACATTAAACGTCAGCGAAACCCTAAGAATTCACAATTTTTTGTTTTACAACAGTGCTCTCATTATAACGTTATGTATATGATAGTAGTTATTAATGTTCTGCATTTCTGTTTTGAGCTGCGCGCACTGAAGATGACCAGTAGAATGAAGCATTTGATAGCAGGATTTTCAATGGGATTTAACTCATCATTTATCTCATATAGAAGACGCTTCGTTATTTATACAACATAACGTTAATATTACGACATATAGGCTATCTGCACAAAATGCCCCGAATGCACAAGTGAACGTGTCTGCGCGGCTCTGAATGAACTCCTTTTGTTGACACGTTCTTCACACATGGCAACTAAACTCTAAAAATTCACAGCGTTTTATTATAATAGTGTTCTCATTATAATGTTATGTATATGACAGTCCCAGTCATAGTTATTAATATTCTGTATTTTTGAGTATCCTGCTCGCGCTGTGCGCTGAAGAGATAATCACCGTAGTACTACAATGAAACGCTTTACTGCAGCGCAACTCAACCAAATGCATCTTATACAAGATAAATAATATACACAATATATATAAACCGGCTGAAATGTTTTGAAATCACTTGTACCCTACCTGATCGAAAAAATCCAGTCTTTCACTCTGCCTGTGTCAGTTTGAGTCTTGTTAAAGATTTAAATCACTGCCGCCAAAACGCTCCTCTGTTGGTCACGGATTATGGAAAGTGAAACTTAAATCTATAGGAGTGGTTGGATTTATTCACGCACGTTAAAATATTTCTTTAAAGCTTCTTTCTTTTCAGATTCTTATTTACAGCATTATCTTAATAGGCTGTATATTAACTTATTGGGAGAAAACCGGTAGTGAAATCAGACATTTGAGCACCCCCATATAGCCAAAATGGCATGATCATAACACCCCACGAATATTTGACTGTGAGATTGGTAGTCGAATCAGGCTCCTCCTATCGAAGCATCGAATCTTCGACTATTCGGGGTCACCCCTAATTTTTGTTTTTGTGTTTTGTTTTTTGCGTGAAAAAAGGATTATCGTAGCTTCATAAAACAGTGGTTGAACCACTGATGTCACATGGACTATTTTAACAATGTCCTTACTACCTTTCTGGGCCTTGAACTTGTCAGTTGCATTGCTGTCTATGTCTATGTCTATCTAGGGTTTAGAAAGGTCTTGAATTTCATCAAAAATATCTTAATTTGTGTTCCAAAGATGAACAAAGGTCTTACGGGTTTGGAACGATATGAGGGTGAATAATTAATGACATAATTTTCATTTTGGTGTGAAATGCCGTAGCCCTTCATATTCATGGTTAAAAAGTGGTCGAGTTATTTTCTTGTGTTGCATAGAAAGTTCTGAATGATGAGATATTTCTCATCTTCAAAATGAAAGATAAGCTTTATATGAACCCATGGAAAGTGCTGAACCGTTCTGTTTCAGTGGCACTTGATCCCCTTCCAAACTTGCTGACCAAAAAAAGAGATTCTGAGGTATTTTCACTCCTGATCCCTTTTTCTCTCATGGTACAGAATTGAAGAGCTAATATTAAGTCCTACTCAAGGAAACTGTCTGTTTCATTCAAAACAAAAAGTTCATCTTTAGAACATTCTTTTGATGTTGAAAGTTTCATATCCAGTAACTAAGTGATTGACGACAGTTCAGATGAACCCCCAACACACACTGTTCCTTTAGATTTTTCCTTCTCTCTCTTCTTACATCCTTTCGCTCAAACTGTTTTTTGACAGCTATTCCCAATACTTCCTGTCAGTGTCATCCCATCAATGTTTCCCGGTCAGGAAAACTGACGTTGGTTTCTCCTCGTTCTTGAACTCAACCTGTCGTTTGGACTGCTAGCTTGATACTCTGTCTTTCTAACTCTGCTTCAAGCATGGATCAATCCCACAATCCCCTCTGCTCCAATTACTCTCAGAGCCCTCTGCTTCGTTTCACATCAGCCAATCAGAAATAAACCAGTTTGTACACACATATACATATATATACACACACACACTCACACACGTTTTGCTCTCTGAAGCCTCAGTGGTTAGGAGACAAGGCCTCAGGAGTATAGTCTTACCTCTGAAGATCTTTCTGGAGGAGAGAAAGAAGGAGAGTGCAAGGAAAGGAAAACAAAGGAGAGGGGGAAGGGAGGTAAATAAAGAGTTCAGGGTAATACAGAATAGTAAATAATTTATGAGATACACACAGCAACAAACTGTTGATGATGATTGTTTATGGAGAGAGATGTGGGTCGCTTCCTAGTAGATTTAATTGTCTCTTTGTGTGGGGGAAATGTGGGTTTATGTTAAGAGAGCATCACCAGCATCACATTTAACAAGAGGTCAAAAATTGATCATGTGTTAGTTAATTACTAAACTGATTAAAAGGGAGAATTCACCCAAAAATTTAATTTATTCACCCCCATGTCATTCCAGTTCTATTTTTGTTTCTCTTTTCTATGTAACACAAAATTAGATGTTGACAAAGTCCGAGCTGTTCTTTTTCCATACAAAAGGAGTATGGAAGTATGGCACGCATGCCAGTTTTTTCTGCACACAACAACATTAGCGAGCTGTGATGTCTGATTCAGTGACTGAACCGGTAATTTTTAACGAGTCAGATAAAATCATAAAACAGCTTCAAACTTGCTCGAATTAGCCGTTTGAATCAGATTCGCTTAGTGAACTGTTCAGAGAGTTCACAACTGACTCCCTTACGGAACCACACTGTAAATTTCTTTAAATTTTAAATTTTTGTATTATTATTATTATTTGAAATTGTAAATAAAACAAAGTACGTTTTAGGGAAACTTTTTCAGTCTTTCAACTTTTTAAAAATAGTTTCTAAACAAATTCACTTCACTTAAGTCTGTTTGTTCACTAGTTGTTAATATGACAATGTGTAATTAAAGATACATATTCACAACGGATATATACCCTTCACCTTCCCCAGCTCCATCTGTATAGATCTGTTATGGTGTAATTTAATGCATGTTATACATGGGGGTTATTTCATATGTTATAAGTGCAGCAGCAGTATTTCTTACATGCTCACAGCAGCAGGTTTGTGAATGTATTGCCAATAATATGAATAATGTACAATAAAAAGTAAGTATTATGCAAAAAAAATTGGTTGTTGAGCTCCAGTTGTAACAAATTTATACTAAATACTAGGAGTGTAAATCGGATGGTTCGTCATGATACGATACGGTATTGATTCTCACACCCAGCGATACGATATTTGCCGATACCTCAAATTATACGATGCGATTCGATTCGATACAGTATATCGATCGATATATCGATATTATGATATTATATACCTATTTAAATGCAATTTAATGATATTATATACCTATTTAAATGCTATTTTAACTCACAAATGCAACCAAAATATATAACATGAACATTTATCTGAAATTTTTACATCCTGTACCTCAATTGGGACATTCACAACAACAACAAAAAAATAGGCCTACACTTTTTTTTTCTTTTTTTTTTATAATTAATAAAATAAACAATTGGAAAAACAATTCTGGCTGCTACTGTGGGCTCAGTGCTAAAAATCTTTTATACAGATAACCAAATTGCAAGCAGTAGCAGAAAATAAATACAATAGAACCAAGACACAAGTTCAATAAACAATGCTTTTCAGGTTTTTCAGCTCAGTCTAAAATAAATTTTCAGGTACGCTACAGAAATGTAATAATCAAATGTAAAATAACTGCATACTCTTCACTGTATAATTTAAATATAAATTAATAATTTTTGATGTTACAAAGGTTATTTAGTCAATGTGGACAGTGCCAAAATAAAGGTGGCTATTTATACTACAGATATCGATATTTTACGCGTGGCATCGACCCTCCTCCTTCCTCAGATCCACCTGTATAGATCTGCTGCGGGTTATTTTATATGCTATTTTGCTGCAGCAGTATGTCTTAAATACTCACAGCACGTATCGCTGTATGCATTGGCAGTAGCAAATTTCTGTACTTGCTTGCAGCAGCAGCAATAATCTACAACTACAGCAGTAATCAACAGCAGCAGCAATTCAGCAGCTGCAGCGTAGAAGATCTATTCCACCAAGACCAATACATTAACACTGTCATATCCATTACCATGCTAAAATCTTCCGGGAGTTGTCATGATAGAACTGAATTAAATTTTTTTTGTCTGTATTCTAATGCCTTACCTAACCTACTATACTAAACCTTCATCACAGCCAGATGCACAGCAACCCAGTTTTTAGGGGGTATGCTGCAAAACAACATTGGGGTGTGTAAATAATGACAGAACTTTCATTTTTGTGTGATGAATTCCTTGGAGATCAGAAGATGAAGAGTGTTCTGTGCACGTCTCTCTCCAGCTGACATGAAGGAATGAGTAGTGGAACTGTTCCCAGATCAGATCTGCTTTGTAGCAAACACTAATTAACGTCAGTTCAGACCAACACAGGCTTCATCTTAGATGAGATCTCCCACTCTAATTACAACTGTAAACATGTTGAATTTTCCAATGATATGCTTGCTATCTCCCATCACTGTTTATTATGGATGCGGAACGTGTTGAATTGATGTGACACAAGTGGTATTGGCATCTTAAATGGCTTCATTCTTCACACATGCATGCAAGCACACATAACTTCCTCTATGATCTGGTACCTTTCTGACTTTTTTCTTTGCAAGTTAACAAACATTTAAATGTATGGCAGAGATTTTCTAAACTCTATTTTAGATTATTAAGAGATAATTAACAGTTTGAAAAAGGCACTAATTATCTTGTCAGAGCACTAATCAGTTTCTGTGCGCACTAACAATAATGGCACCTGTAGTGATCAGATCACATAAACACTTTACTCAAACAACACATGCTGAACAGCAAGCCTGTGTTCATTCACATGCCTTAATGAGTAATTAATGCCTTTATGCAATATATATTTCTCATATAATGCAGAACATTTTAAGGACATTTTTTTCTGACCCAGTTCAGATTTTCATTCTTGTTTATTGTAATTTATTTTAAGTTTAAATTGCAATTGACTCAATTTGAAATTAAGTTTATTTCAACTGAATTAGGAGTAATATTACAGAACATTTGCTGTTTGACCTCTGTTATTGCTATATTATTGCTGCTGTCTTCACACTTTGCAGACTCAAGCTATGTTGTTGAGGTTTATCCATTATTCTTTGATCTTTAAAACTGCCGTGTCCTGTATATCTCTTTAAGGCTGCCTACGGACTCTGTTGTCTCAGCATACTGTCTGTGAATAGGACCAGAACACGTGTCCTTATATTACACCTGCAATTTAGGCAGTGATAATACTTGCTTTTTGGTTTCCATAAATAAACCCATTCGGTTATCTTGTCTTGTTTTCAAGATAAATGAGTATGTGTGTATTGAAAGTGTGTGTGTACACGAGAGACACTTGTGTCACTGGTTGGTGTGTGTTCCTGTCTCAGGTCTCATCTGATGTCCAGGCTGAAGGAGTCGCGCTCTCACGAGTCTTTGCTCAGTCCCAGCAGTGCAGTAGAAGCTCTGGACCTCAGCATGGAGGAGGAGGTCCTTATTAAACCAGTGCACAGCTCCATCCTCGGGCAAGATTACTGCTTTGAGGTATAGACACCTCTTTCACTTGTTTTACATTATATGCATTAATAAATTCACCGATCTGATCTCTCTCAACCCTTAGTACATGTTCATTTAAATTCAGTATTACAGTATATCATCATTCATGATAGACAGTGGTTCTAACCAGGCAAGTTTCCGGCAAAAAGTAATTTGTCTGATTATATAGATTTCCATTTAATCATGATCTTAATTGAACAGTCCCAAAATCGATTTTTAAAATCCCAGTTTCGATTTTGAATGAATAATTTTAATTTTAGTGGAGAACAATTTTTCAGCTAAATTAAAAAAGAGAGAATGAATTGTGCACAATATGGGTATTATAACTGAAATGTATACAAATTATTTTAAATTTAATCAAACCAAAATCAAATCAAAACAAGAGTTTATGGATTAAGCCAGAATTTAATCAAAATAAGAATCATATCAAATCAAGAGCTTGTGGATTAAACCAGAATATAATCAAATTCAGAATCAAATCAAATGAAGGAATTTAATCAAACAGCAGAATGTATTCAGTTTGGTTCAGTTTTGATTAAATTCAAATCTCTTTTTTATAGCTTCTTTTATAGCTTGTGTTTCATGTTCAGAACATGTGTGATTGTCTATATCCAGATTTCTGATTTTTTTTTTTTTTTAAATGCTGTAATTTTAATACCTGTCAGTAAATGTGATTCAGTTTTACATTTTGTAACGTATTTTCAAATGACATTAAAACATGGCACAGGTTTGCTTTTGATGTAAGTGAGTGAGCTGGGAACCGTGAGATTGTTGCAGCAAGCTGACAATTATCAACCTTTTTTCCAGGTGAGCACATCCACAGGTAGTAAGTGCTTTTCCTGTCGTTCAGCCGCAGAGAGAGACAAATGGATGGAGAACCTGCGACGGGCCATCCACCCTAATAAGGTAAACTCGCATTTCTGCAGAGTTGCTTTTAAAATCATACCTGATGCAGATGCTCTGATTTATTATTGAAGAAATGCAACTCAATGCAAAGAAAAAAAGAGACATCAAATAATGTTTCTGCATCTGTTAGAATGATGAAATTTAGGGCAGTGTTTTCCATCGCTCTTTGATATAAGCACATGAGACGCAGGAGAGAAACAGCAAAACATATGGCCGCTTTGAGCGCGCCAAGAAAAAAGATCTCATCCGACAGCTCATTTCACCAATCAATCATTAAGCAAATTAATGATTAATTAGATTGGAACAAAAATTCAAGCACAACCTTCAAGTTATATCTGCCTTCTTCACAGCTTGCCTGGGGATGTGTTTAATGTCTCCCCATCGCTCAGTCTTACATTTTAATTACTCAGTGGGTTTCTGAGGTGAACACCAGAGCCAGGCTTTACAGAGCTTTGCCTTGAACAGATGATGCTTTCAGACAGATGTTGATGCTGTAGTAGTGTGGAGATGATCATAGCTCAGGCATTAGCTGCGGCAGCAGAGGCCCATTTCTGTCTGCCTAATTACTTCATTATCTGTGATGAGGGCGCACAATGGAGCACCTCAATACCGAGATTCGAAATCAATTGCCTTAGTGGGTGTTTATTTGTGTGGGAATATCCATGAGCACTAGAGCCCTACACAATGCCCAGTGCCTTTAGTACAGTCATCTGCTGTTATAGAGCAATTCATCCGTCAAGCCTTAAAAATGGAAGCTGTATGTATTATTTATCAGTGTACTGGATCTGTGCATTGTCTTAAAGTTACAGCACTTTTTTAATGTCAATCAAACAACAAAAACAAGGAAATCACTTACTGCTCTTGATTGAATAGCCTATGTAACTTTAATAAGGATGAATATATAATTTATACAGTCAAATATGCAATGTGATTACTTTATACTAGTGCTGTCAAATGATTAATCACATCCAAAATAAAAGTTTGTGTTTACATAGTACATGTGTGTGTGCTGTGTACATTTATTATGTATATATAAATACACACCCATGCATGTATATATTTAAGAAAAATGTTATATTTATATATCAAATATATTTATTCAATATAAATTATATGAATATAAATATTTATATGTAAATATATGTAAATATTTTCAAAATATATACTGTATGTGGGTGTATTTATATATACATAATAAATATTTACATTATACACATATATTATGTAAATAAAATTTATTTTGGATGTGATTAATCGTTTGACAGCGCTACTTTATACATTTGAATACTCTATTCAATTTTTTTGTACCTAAAAACTAATGTTAGACCTAAAAACCTGAAAAGCACTGTTTATTTTATCTGTATCTTTGCTCTATTGTATTTATTTGTGCTGATATTTATAGTTAGATTCTTTGTTCTTATTTTCTTTATTTTTATTTGCCAGTATAGTTTCTTCCCTAAACATAGCACATACCGAACCGTACCGAAACCGTGACTCTAAAACCAAATCGTGAGTAACTTTAAGCGTTACATCTCTATTATACAGCCTAGGGCTGCATGATTAATGAACATAAAACGGGTAATAATACAGATGCTTCTGCATGACATCACTAATTGTGGGCGGGGCAGTGTGGAGGGACGAGAATTGCTGTATACCGCTGGTGAGCGAGGGCTTTAGTCTGTTCAGTTCAGTGATTCACGATGGTCTGTGGCCTCAGAAATAACTGACATTTAGTTTTATTCTGATCTCATCCTCCACTGCCTCCTAAGTTATAAGAGGAAGGAGGGATATCTATAAATTAAGCTCTATTATAGTCCAACAAAAGCTTAACCTTAACTGCAGCATGATGCAGGTCAACTTTATGTCCGTCCCTCGTATATTAAACCACATGGCTTCACACTGGAAAGACTATTCTATTAAAAAAGGCCAGTGAATGACATTAACTGCTGAATGATGTCACACAGTATTTACAGCACCGTCCTGCTATCTTTATGGGAAGGACATGAAGTGATCTAAAATAAAGGGCCTTTTAATTTCAAGCCAAGGGTGGGTGATCTGAAGCAGAGGGTATTTAATCACGTCATCTCTAAATCACTGACCCTGTTAGATGCCACACTGATGTGGTAATAATCCGTTACAGCCGTGACGTGGCAGCCTAACAGTCCACTGACCTCACAATGCCCTTCCGTCTCTAGGACAACAGTCGGCGGGTGGAGAATACACTCCAGCTGTGGATCATCGAAGCTAAGGATCTTCCGGCCAAGAAAAAGTACTTCTGTGAGCTCTGCTTGGACGACGGCCTCTATGCCCGCACCACCTGCAAGCTGAAGACGGATAACGTCTTCTGGGGTGAACACTTTGAGTTCAATAACCTCCCTACGGTCCAGAACATCACCGTCCATCTCTATAGGGACTCGGACAAGAAGAAGAAAAAGGACAAGAACAACTATGTGGGGCTGGTGAGCATTCCAGCGGTGAATGTTACGAGCAGGCAGCTGGTCGAGAAATGGTACCCAGTTAGCCAGCCCAATCCAGGGAAAGGGAAAACGGCTGGACCCATGGTCCGCATCAAGGCCCGGTACCAGAGCATGAACATCCTGCCCATGGAGCTCTACAAAGAGTTTGCAGAGTACACCACCAACAACTACATGCTGCTCTGCTCTGTGCTGGAGCCGGTCATCAGCGTCAAGAACAAAGAGGAGATGGCCTGCGCTCTGGTGCACATCTTACAGAGCACCGGCAAAGCAAAGGTATTGTGAAAGTCTAACACATTTTGTCGTTTAGCAAAGGGTTTTTAAACTGTGCTCCAGGAAAATGCTAGGGGGTCTACATAAAATACAATATTAAAGAATATAAAAGAATGTAATATTAAATTATTATTTTTCCACTGTATAAATTGGATCTTTATACATCAAAAATATATAGCTGACTTTTGTATTTAATAAGGAGGTCCATTTTAAACAATCGAGACAGTGATAATAAAGGTGTTAAATGCATTGCTAAAGGACACAGTGGCATTAGTTGACCGTCACAATGTTCATACATACAACCTTTAATATTTGAGTATTGAATATTGGAATGTGCATATATTAATCTGGAAAAGCTTGTCACATATGTAATTCTTTATAAAGTTTGACATTATTTTGTAGTTCAGTGAAACCAATTAACAAAATTATAAATATATATGTGTGTGTGTGTATGTGTATGTATATTTGTGTATATATAATTTTGTAAATTACAAATTCACAATTATTCACATAAATAATCTAAATTTAGCATATCCCACCAATCCCCGATTGATATAAAACATACATACATAAACTTTTATTTTTTAATTATTTAGATTTGTTATTCAAACAAATAATTAATTTGAACATTAATTTACAAATAATATGAAATTAATATAAAATATTATGTTTATAATTTATGAATTAATATTTAAATTAATTATTCATGTGACAGTATGTTTACTTATGCAGCTGTTGGAAAATCAATTTTTGCCCCCTTTTTTTTGCGACTGTTGTGTTTTCCCTGTGCATTTTATTTTCATTGATGCTCTTATTGAACTTCAGAGGTCACAGTGAATCAAAAACAATCCAATTCCAGTTTGTTATCTCTGCTGTAGTATCCTGCTGTTATTCCTTGCTGTTTGGGTTAACAAAGGGATACTACATTAAAGAGATTGCGTGTAGTTTGTATTGGCTACATCTGTGAATCTTTGTATGTGCGTGTGTCGGATTTCTCACGCTGAGAGGTATTTCGGAGGGATTATCTCCCACTGCTTCTCACAGCCTACCGCAGGATCCAGAGAGCAAAATAGCAAATCTTCCCATTATACCATAAGGGAGGTATTAATATGGCTGCTCTTATCTGTATTGGCTGCTTTTAAGTCTGTCCGGCCCTGATTGGCAGATCCAGGGTTGTTGTAAATGGTATGTTTGCAGTGACTCACAGGATGATATAAACACAAAGGCAAAATGACCTTAGATGGAGGTGGATAAGCCTCTAGTTGTCTAGTATATGTATGGCATTTAGTGAAGAGCGTGTTTAGACTGCACTAATGTCACAGTTCACTGTTTGAGGAAGAACAGGACAGACAAAAGACAATTTTGCTGGTTACTTTTTTAGATATTTAGTTGAGCCGAATATTATCATTATCATAACCTCTGTGTGGAGTCTAATTAGACAAACTAAGCATGAAACAAGATTTTCAGATAGTAAATCTACCACTATGTTTTTAATCAGGGTCCGGGCATAAGGGTAATTTCTCAAGAAACTGATTTTTTTGCTTACACCGTGCAGTATTTTAATCTAACATCTTTCAGTCACCCATCAAGTAGTTATTCTAGTGCCATTACCTCGGAGAATCAGTGAAATGAAGCATGAAATGTTTTTTATACTACAGGGGAGGTCTTCTCTTCATTTGTTCATTTGGGGTGTCAGTGCAAATCTTAAGTTAATTGTTATATATATAAGGTATTCAGTTTCAGCAGAGGTCAGAGGTTTTTGTTGGCATCATTTCAGCAGTACATCAGCAGTCATGGTGGAGAGTTCAGAGGCTCAAAGAGTTTTTTATTAGTCCCTTTGCTTCCAGACTACAACATCACTTGAGAATAAAAACTTGCAACATTTAGAGCCAGATGATTTTTGGTAAATTACAGAATGAAAATACTTCAGATTGATCCCTTGGTTTAGGCTGTTGTTCAAATGTGATGTCATGCATTCCTGCCTCACATTTTTCTAATGGAATTAGTGGGTTCAATGAAAAGTCAAAGTTTACTAGGAAATACACCAATCCCTTTATAAAGTTTGTAGATTAACGCTACACAGGTCAAGGAACAGTACATGGTTTGGTGAACTTTCTACACTTTAAATTTAAATAAATACATACATAAATACATAAGTAACTTGCCCCTTTTAGACTTGCACTCTATTCATTTACTAACTGCTTGTTTCCTTTAAAAAAAAAAAACTAACACTAGCTTCTCTAATCTTTTTGTATTCTATCTGTTTTCTTTTTATTTATTATACAATTAACAAAAACAAAAAAGGCCTCTAACACTAGCTTGCTCTATTCTTTTTCTATTCTATCTGTTTCCTATTAATTTATTATATAATTAAAAAAAACTTGCTATGTGCACTGCATTAACCTAACTGAGACTTGTTATAGCACTTGCATATCATTGCTCTTTTGTTGATTTTGATTGCATCCATTATCCTCATTTGTAAGTCGCTTTGGATGAAAGCGTCTGCTAAATGACTAAATGTAAATGTAAACTCCCATTAGTTGTTCTAGCGTTTAAGAATAATATACATATAAAGTGTGTATATATTTATATATGCCTCACCATAACTGGGTGGGCCACATTTCTGAACACCCACATTATTGATGTATAAGTGTAGCCTGTCAGACATTAATTTTCAGTATTGGTAAAGAGGTTCAAGGATTTTAAACCAAACAATTTTAAAAGTTTAATTTTAATAAATGGGCTCTTTTTTTTTGGTGGGAGTTCTGAAAGTTGCAGCACATGCAATTAACTTATCTCTAAAGATATGAGAAAATTTGACTCTTCGTGATAAGACCCCTTTTAGAACCCTGATAATGACTAGTCCAGTCTTCCCACAGTCACCCGAAAAGTATTCTGGAATAACTATTTGATCATGGTAAGGTTATTGAATTTTATTGAGTGAATTATCAATTTTCCTATTTTTCACACTCTGCTATAAAATATTTTTTAGAGATATAGATATATCTGCCAGATAGTCTGTTGCTGTTGTTTAGTATAAAACTTGCTTCGCAATGATGCAACAATGTACCATTTGTGAGCAAGTTGCTCTTTTGAGTCAGTTCTTTTCAATTAATTTGTCAAACTGGTTCAGAAACTGTTCTAAATGATTAATTAATGAATCCTTCTCAATCAAAAGAATTTTGTAAAAACCGCCATCCAGTATTCACAAATGACTGGGCATTTCTTGGAAATGACACGGGAATTAAATGGTCAGTTTGTAACGGTTTATATCAGCGATGCCATCCTTTATGATAATATTTTAATTTGACTGAACGGCAGTGTAAGTTGTGAACCACCACAGTGTCATTAGAGATGGTCACTGGTCCACAAACCACTGACTGATCTGCATCATTATCCTGTGAGTGCTGACTCTGAGATTGGCCGCTCTTTCCATGGCATTATTAAAAGTCATTAGTGTCTTTTACTGGTCAGCTGCACTTCACCTCTGTAACTACTGGATAAAGGGGGAACGGGAGGGGGGAGTCTGCTATTACTAAACCAACTAGTGTTCACAGAGGGTCATCATAACTGGACAGTTGTCACTTCTATCCTATCTGGCCCTCATCCGCTGTCCCCTGGGTCCTGCAGGGGGGGATCAGGACTGTTAGTCTGAGGCTGTTAATTACTGATCCTTAATTACTTCGCTTCTCAAAGAAGCCCTGAGGGATATGGGCCGTAAAAACTGTAACACTGATGAAATCATCCAGGCTGTCCAAGGTCAATTGTTTTGAGGACAGCTGTAAAATCCAGCCTACTTGCTTTTGTGATACGAATGTGTTATTTATCAATGTGTAGAATTAAACCAGCTGATCATATGCCCTTCAATATAGATGCCTTTTATGAGACACAAGTGACAGTTATGCATGCTTTCTGATTTAGTGTTGCATTTGTTCCAAATGGAAAGCAGCTTCTGAGCAGAACCTGATTAGGGGATGGTGGTTATATAAAATAGTCACAATATACTTACAGTACCATCGATATAAAATTAGGAAACATTGAATATCATTTAGTCATTAATTCCCTGTTAAGTATGAGTGTTTAGACAAATGTTTTTAAAAAACGAAATTTAGTTTGAACTTCGGTAATAAAAATGGCACTAAAGACTGGCAGCTTTGCCATCACAGGAATAAATTGCATTTTAAAATACATTCAAATTGAAAACATTCAAGTTTCAAGTTGTGACATAAATAAATATATGTAATAAATAAATGTAGCCTTGGTTAGCAAAGATTTCTTAATAAACTTTTTTTATATATACATTTCAGTGAAATGTTGTAGTATAAGTAGTCCTAATTTATATATTCCCTAGTAAAAATTAAATATACTAAAATGTATTTAAAATACATTTATTTCATGCCAAGTATACTATAAATACATTTACATATTATGTACTTAATAAAAAATACCCTGCAATTGTACTTTTAGTATACTAAACTGGTATATTTAAAGTCTGCTAAATTGAAACAACTGATTTTGTACTTAATGCACTTTAAATGTGCGGAAGTGCTGAAGTCCATCTATACTTAAGTATATTTGACTGTGCTAAAGTGGAACTATTGCAAGTATACTTTATGTACACTTTAAATAATATCGTTCTTTAAATGCAAAATATTTAAAGATCATACAATCCTCATCAATAGTGACAACATATTTTAGGCTTAATATTAAGAAATGTGCATTGTGCACAAGTAGTACTCCAAATAAAGTTTAATTACAATTTTATATCAGTAAGTCTCGAGCGATATGTCAGTCAATATGTTAATAGACTTGAACTGCACTTGCATTTGTATTTGCACTTGCATTTCAACACTTGCATAAATGCATTTTAAATCTATTACTTTTTTACTAGGGTTGGTATATGTACCAGTTAATGAAAAAAAACAGTCATGGCTCCTCTAATTGAAAATAAAACACTACTTTACAAATGAAGATATACAGTATATTTAATATCTCCAAAATGCTGAAAAATATCAATATATTTTAGCTATATTGACTAGTTCTGACTTAAAGGGATAGTTCACCCAAAAATCTTCATATTTTGAAGAATGCTGGTAATCAAACAATTGATGGTCCCCATTGACTTGCATAGTATTTCTTTCCCTATGGAAGTTATTGGGGACCAACAACTGTTTGGTTCTTCAAAATATCTTCTTTCGAAAGAAACGTATACATGTTTGGAGTGACATGAGGGTGAGTAAACGATGACACAATTTTCATTTTTGGGTGAACTAATCCTTTAAATGAGCATTTCATACAAGGAATGAAGACTCAGTTTAGCTCTTTACTTTCCTAACAAGTCTCGGTGTGATTAAAGCACTCAATTATATTTGAACAGTCATTTTCTGAGTGCTTAAAGCAGATGTAGAAGATGTATTTTAGGAGTTCTTTGTTCTACTTCAGCTGGCTTGTCTGTCTCTCACAGATGCATAAGTTGACAGAACAAAATTAAATTGGACTAAATTAGGTTCAAATGAAGATGAAGCAGACTCCTCTGTGTGGATAACAGAGCTTGTCTGTTTATGTTCCTTTGAAAAGTCTGGACACGGTTAGTTGAGCTACCAAACTGAGCCTGCAGTGACGGATTCACTGGGAAGGATAATCTGATGGAATCTTGACAACTGAACGTCTCTCACTTTGGTAATGCACTCAGTCTGTTAAGGTAATGTTGCAGTACAGGCATTAGACTTTTCTATCAGTAGATACGGTCGCTGTATTCCCTCAACAGAACCTGAGACCAGAGTGCTCGTGATGTAAAATATGGAGAAAAGATATCCCATAGAGACCACAAGCCCAAGAGGAAACAATAACACTCATTTATCACTTGCTTGAGTTTCATGGGGGTGTGATTTTTATCGTACATTCCATTTTTTTCCACCACTAAATAAACTTTGGAAGAAGATGAAATATACAGTCAATTGGGGAGAATTCTATCTCGCTCACTTGAAAGGATTCCTACAGTCATGGAAACCTGGGGAAATGTTTTAAAATTCAGACAATTGTTCTAGCAATGCTTTTTAAATATTTCATCAGCTAGATATTGTTTTTGAAAATTAACTTTCTTGCCACATTAAAATGTCAGGGCATATTTTTTTTAAAATCTTATTAGAGAAATTTGTGTATTTAATTAAACATCATGTATTTGTATTTAAGTATACAAATATAAATATATTTCTTTCTGTTCAAAAGTTTGGTGTCTGTAAGATTTAAAAAAATGTTTTTATGCTCGCCAAGGCTGCATTTGATCAAAAATGTAAAAACAGTAATATTGTGAAATATTATTACAATTTAAAATAACTGTTTTTTTTATTTTAATATATTTTAGTAATTTATTTCTGTGACGCAAACCATTACTCCAGTCTTCAGTGTCACATGATCCATCAGAAATCATTCTAATATGCTGATTTGGTGCTCAAGAACAGCTGCGCTACTTAATATTTTTGCACACACTGTGATTTTTGGAATTCTCTGATGAATAATAATAATAATTATTATTATTATTATTATTATGTAAAGAACAGTATTTATTTGAAACGGAAATCTTTTGTAACAAATGTCCTTTTTTTCACTATTAATCAATTTAATTCATGCTTACTAAATAAAAGTATTAATTTCTTAGGGGGAAAAAAACATCTTACTGACCCCAAACTTTTTAATGGTAATGTTTTGAACTACATTCTTCATAACACATTGATGTATATATTGGATTGTGGCAAAGCTCGACCAGCATCTTCCATCAACTTAGAGACACGAGACGAGATTCATTATCTGCATTTTCCTTCAGCACCCTTATCTTTCCTCTCCTCATCCGTCACCCTTTCTTTTTCTTGTTTATTCCCCATCCTGCCTCTCTCTCCCTCTCTCCATCACCTCTCTATCTCCTTATCTTGTCTTAGACTCATGCTCTGCCATTCTCTCCCTCTCTATCTCGCTTGGCTGCACTTTAAGGCAGGCTGGCTCTGAAAGGATGTCATTTCTGGTCTGAAGCAGCACATTGCCCTGACAGCTATTACAGAAGTCGTGCTTCGCTGTAGATGTGACATCCACTTCAGCGGGCTCTCCATGCACACACACTTACACTTTTTCATGCATCTCAAGAGTTTGAGGCCTGATTGCAACACACGTGATTATTCCTGGCAAGAGATGATCCCATGGACTGCCATTTTTGAGACCCAGTATGCAGATATTGACTTCACAATACAAAACATAGGCCTGTAGCAATCATTACGTAATCACAATTACAATTATTTGATGACATCTGAATTGATCCTCGCACAAAAGTACAAAGTGCTTACAGACCCCATAAAATCTATATTAAAATGTTGTATTTTAGCCCATAGTATGTGCTAGCTAAGAGACTGTATAATGCACTGTACGCTAGTGCATACTTAAATGCGGAAAAAAAATACTTTTTGCAGATATATAAAATTTACAGACTTTGCATTCTGGGAAATGGAGCAAAACCTACATATAATACACAAATAACGTTAATAAACTATACACAAATAATATTAATACAAGTAATATAAATATAATTGCAATTAGTGCTGTCAAATGATTAATCGCATCCAAGTTTTTGTTTGCATAATATTTACATAATGTGTGTGTACTGTGTATATTTACTATGTATATACATACACACAAATGCATGTATATATTTAAGAAAAATGTTGTTTATATATATATGTGTGTGTGTGTGTGTGTACGTGTGTAAATGCATGTAAATATTTTCAAAATATATACTGTATTTATACTGTGTGTGTATTTTTATATACATAATAAATATACACAGTACACATATATTTTGTAAACTAAAACTTATTTATTTTGGATGCCATTAATCACGATTAATCGGTTGACAGCACTAATTCTAATTATGAAATATAAAATAATAAAAAATAAAGCCATTTTAAAATGCAAAAATGCTATTTAATGTGTACACATATTTGTCTAAGAATAAATAATCAGGAAAATGTCATGATTGTGACAGCCCTAAAAAATATATGCTATACAAAACATACAATTAAGACAGAATACAGAGTTAAATTGATTTCTTCTCATTAAATTTAAATCAGTAAAGTGAGATAAAACCTCAAATCAGCCTTTTCGTTTCCTAGGTAGGGTGTGTTGATGAGATGCAGACTGTTTAGCAAGCATAAGAAGGTAGATGTTGAGGACATATTGTTGTATGATCCATGAAGCAATGTCTGTTTGACCCACTTTAGTCATACAGCTCAACAATCAGTCTTATCTCAGAAAGCACGCTGGATAAAGCTGCCCAGCAGCCTTGCATTTCATTAGCAGAGCATTTCTACATTTCACTGAGAGTCGTGAGCGCACACATAAACACACACATCTGCGCCGAACAGAATCATACGCACATATTTGCACACATGCAACAGAGAAAACTCAAGGTTATAGAGCGTGGGTAGATTGAGACAGATATTTGACTTCTCTTTCTCTCACACATACGTTACAGCATTTGCTCTCTCACTTGACCCTCCTGCCGTCTGTCTGCTAAATAGCATCTGACCTTCTCTGACCTCTATTTTTTGAGATGGAGAGGGAGCGAGATAACAACTAGCATTTCAGTTTACAGCTTGGCTTTAGATCAAAAGAGAAATGTGCTGAAAATGACACAAGTAATGATGAAATTGGAGGAAAGGTATTCATCTTTGACATTTAATGATCGCTCCCTTTTGTTTTTCAGTAGGTCATGCTGAATTATTGTGTGTCTGACAGAGTTTAGAGCCCATTTCGACTGTGTGGGAGAGAAAAACCATTCTCACATGGAACACGTGGGATTAAATGGTACCCATGCACTTTGTAAACCCACTTTGGACGTTTCACATTTGCAATTAAGTAAAGCTAATTATTAATTTGTTCCATCATCTAACACTAACCTTGAGGGACAGCAACAGATTTAACCCTATAATCTCGTTCAGATCACAAGTTAGCAGCACTACTGCGTTTGTTCCTACTTTACATTAATACATTTATTTATAACCAAGTGGGAAAGTATATAATCTGTTCATCAGCTATTAAACTATTTAATTGAATTAATTAGTAATTAAATTAATTATCTTATCTGTATCAGTCAGAGTTCCAGTATCCTTACATCCTTAGTAATTTAGTGAACAAGGTTTTGTTCAGCTCTAATATATTTAAAGGGATAGTTCACCCAAAAATGAGAATTTTCATCATTTACTCACCCACATGTTGTTCCAAACCTGTATGTTAAGATATTTTAAAGGTGAGTAAATGATGACAATATATATATATGTTTTGTCCCCCCCCATGGAAAAAAAAGGTATAGGATGTAGCTCTTTTGCAACAATCTCTGCTTCTCTCACTCCCCCTTGTCTGTATTGTCGCTCACTCCCTCGGAATATCTTTACAGAACTGAACGAGTCATTCTGTGTCTGTAGATTAATGAGAGAGAAAGAGTGTGTGTGTGTGTGTGTGTGTGTGTGTGTGTGTGTGTGTGTGTGTGCGCTATAGTCTTAGTGACCTTAGGTTTTATTTAAGGGCAAGTCTAGCAAGTCTCATTCAGCTGTCCTGACACACAAACATATACACAGACATTCATAGATGTTAGACACAAAGAATGGGCTTTAAAAGGGCCCTCACTTTATAAAAAAAAAGAAGCTATTGAACACACTCTTTAAGTTAAATATTAATATAATCAATGCTCATTATTATGGTACCATTGAAAGATTTCTATCTATATCCATCCATCCATCCATCCATCCGTCTATCCATCCGTTTCAGTCTTTATGCAGAGCTTATGATATTTTCTAACCCTGAACTTAACCCTGACACAAAACATTTAGCATTTTGACATTTTCATTAAAACATTATTTAATGTTTATTAAGCTGTTCTCCAACTGGGGGCCATTGGCTGCTTCCCACAATGTAGGTGATTACAGGTTTTACTTTCCTTGTGGGGACATTTGGTCCAGACAATGTAGTAGGCAAAACCTCTCTTTCTCTCTCCCTCAGCAGAGCACACAAACTGCTGTCTCGGTCAGATGCTTCCTTCTTTATGAGTTTTTGCTTCCAGGGAATGCAGTGAGACCTGAGGGATTTTATCTCTTCTTTTTAATCCCTCCATCCTCGCTTTATAATTTTATTTTTTCTGTGTGCTACAGTACGTATCTTTCTGTTTTCCTCTGTTCCCCTGTGCACTGGCTTTGCTTTCCTGTGCACCCGCTATTTTTACGCACCCGTTTTATTTTTACTTTTCTGCTTTCCTTTCCATTTTAGATTTATATTTATGTCTTACTGTGCTTAATGTCTTCTCGCTCTCTCTCTCGTCTCTATCGTTTCCTGTGTTTCTCTCTCGTCTCGTTCTGATTAAGGGTGAGCTATAGTCTAGCTGATTAACTCTGACAGTAATGGACAATTTTCTTGGCCTTTTCTTAATAGTGCCCACTACTGTGTGTGCGTGTAAGGGGAGAATCTCAAGGCTTATGAGATCTCCCTCTCTGTGACTAGTCTCATATCTTAATGGTTCTGAGGTTTTTTTTCCTCACTCTGCTGATCATACCTTTTACAACTTGACAGTTATTGTAGATGTAATTATTAAAACGATGCGCTATTTTCATTGTTTTATTTTATTTTATTTTTTTTTTTATTATTATTATTTTATTTGTATTTTTTTGGAGAGTGAGATTATTTTGCTGTCAATTGCAGCATTCTATATGTGCAATCTGTAAAATGGCACCTCATTTAAAAAATTAATAAATATAAACTTTTTATAGATAAACTTATGATTGTAAAATAAGGTAAAAGTTGTTTGAAGATGAGGACAGGTGGACAAGCATGATGGTAGAGCCACTATACTTTAAAATAAGGGTTACTACAATCATGGAAAACCTGGAAATATTCCGGTCCAGTTACCATGGTGATTGTTCCCCGCATCAGCGCTCATGAAGGATTTTTAAGCTCTGAGGTCACTCTGCAGCCACACTACCCACACTCCTTTTGTCCTGTATCCCAAACAAATACATTTGTTTTGACTTGCATAATACCCTATTATCTAGAGTCAACACGTTTTTTGGATTCCTGCAAGCTGAGACATTCTCTTTCTTTTCAGTGATGTCTTAAAATAAAGCCCAGTGCTGAAATTCTAAACATTGGTGGCCAAATACATATCCGCATTTACTATGAATGGAAGTCTGCTACGTGACCTGAGTTCAAGAAAACGCTGATTACCAAGGCTGCATTTATTTGATCAAAAATACTGTAAAAGCAGTAATATTGTGAAATATTACTTGAATAAAAGTTAATTAAAATAACTATTTTCTACTTAAATATATTTTTAAATAAATTTATTCCAATGATAATAAAGCTGATTTTTCATCAGCCATTATTCAGTCTTCAGTTATATCTTTAGAAATCATTCGTATATGCTGATTTGGTTCTCAAGAAACCTTTCTTCGCATTATTACTGTTGAAAAGAAAATACTTATGCTGCTTAATATTTTTCCTGGAAACTTTCAGAAGCATTTTTTTTTAAATATAAATATTTTGTAACATTATAAATGTATTTACTTATGTAGATAAATGTATGTTATGTAGTCACTTTGATCAATTTAATATATCCTTGGTAAAAAAAAAAAGTATATAATAAAAGTATTTATTGCTTTAAAAAAAAAAGACTAACTTTTAATGTAACTTATTTACAGTCAAAGCTCAGTGTGTAAGTTGTTGGTAATGAATTCATTTATTCAAGCATATGGATCTATAGGGAAGAAAATAATGAGAATGAGTGCCTTTAAGTTTAGTGTTAAAGTTTGACAGCAGGTGTCTGGTGGGGTTGCTGGGTCTCACTTATGTGCCAGGCTTTTTTTTTTTTTTTTTATCCCTGTGCAGACCTCTGTTCTTGTCATCATTTCAACCACATAACTGAATAAATACTAGGTTGAGAGAAGAAGAGATAATGAGAGTAGGGCCCTGTCAAGTCTACTCTTTTCACCCAAATTACATTTTATTTTGTGCCCTTTTGACACTTTTTGACAGGGTATTTTCACAGGGTTCACTGTTAACAATTTATTTATTTATTATTAATTGAATTGTTATCCAGTAATGTTTTAACTGAAATGTCCATGTCAAATCATGCAGACACAGACCCAAAATTCAATTTTAAATTTAATCACAATAGTGTCTCCACTGAGTCAAATAAGAGGAGAGTGACTAAAAATAAAGATTAGTTTGGGGTACTTTTTTTTGTGAAAGAGAAGAGAGTTTTGTTACATTAATTATTAGGACATACAGTAAGTTCTGTAATGAGAATTATAAGATTATAGTTTTTTTTACAAATATAAGGCTTTCAGCCACAGTCTCTGCATGGAGCCAATCATGACTCACTGCTGGAAATAGAGACTGAGACACACACACACACTCTGAATCGTATTTGGGACGCTGGGCTGAACTCTAGACTGTGTGTGTGTGTGTGCGCACGTCAACTGCAAGTAGATGGATTTTTCTGTCTAACTCCCATTTGCTGGTTTTGATAGGCTCCCTGCCAGATAGCTTTGATCGGAGCAGCTTTCACTTCAGCACTAGCATCTCTCTTTCCTTGTCTCTTTCTTTTCTTTCATGTCCTGACAGACATCAGCAGCACAAGCACTTCGATTACAATGATGGACCCTCCATACAATCGCTCCATCTACTCTGCTCTCTTTCTTTTTTTAAACTAATAGTGCTCACATATCAAAATGTTTTTTATTGTTTTTTTGGGGATTGTGTTTTTGTTATAGGACTTCCTGACAGATCTGATGATGTCTGAGGTGGATCGATGCGGGGAGAATGAGCACCTGATCTTCAGAGAGAACACGCTGGGCACTAAAGCTATCGAGGAGTACCTCAAACTGGTCGGACAGAAGTATCTGCAAGATGCACTGGGTAAGATCTTTGTGTATGTGTGTGCAAAAAAAACAACTTTATATTCTGAAAATGTCTGTACTATTTGTTATGTCCAAGTTGCCAGGTGACAGGACCACCAAAATAATTATATTACATAAATACATACTGTGTTCAGTCTGCAGACTTGAAATAGGAGACACTTTATCAACGCAAACTTTCTGTCCTGCACACACATTAGAAACATTTCCAAATGTTATTTTGTGCTAAGTTCCCTTTATTCATTTTAGATGAGATTAAACAGCTGTGAAAACACACACAAACAAATATGCACACACATATCCGGCCACCACATTCACTGTTGGCTTACTCTGTGTCCGATAAGGCTTGTGTTTATTAATACCACTGTATTTTAGGAATAAAATGTGTAAATCGCTGGACTAGCAGTTTATCTGCAGAACAAAAATACATGCTGCAAATTTCACACCGTATATAAATATCGACTTTGGGGGATCTTAATGAGAGTAGATGTGAATGTGAGTGAGTACACCAAAGAGAGTGAATCTCTCTTTAGATTTGCTTTAAGAAGCCATTTGGTGGTGCTGAATAATGTATAGTTGTTTTTCTTAGATAAATGTGACTTGTGAAGTGCTGCTAAATTATTAAATGGTTCACTCATAAAGACGGACTAAGTCCCTCAGACATCATAGCAAGAGAGCGACAGTAAAGAGAGTGGAGTACACCACATGGTTACATAAACAGCATATATGCACGAGGGATGAACCTTTTGTTCATTTCATTTACTCTAGTTAACTACTACATCTACTCGAGAGCAACAGATAGAGTACTTGGTGAAAAAAACAGTGTATTATTTTTTTCAGTGTATTAATGTTCAATTGTTTGACTTTAAAAACAAATCTCATTTTCAGATCGGATCACGGGTTACCACTAAAAACAATGGCTTAACCAATGATGAAATTAAAAATAAGGATATTTTGGTGTCATGGTGATTAGATTTTGATTGATGAAAAATGCTGTGAATTAGGGCTGTGCAATTAATGGCATGCGATTCTCATGCGCATCTCGTCAGTAAAGCCGGCTCTGTGATTGGCGGTAAATCTCCATCACCTGTTTTCAAATGGAGCGGCAGTTAATACACAGAGCCGTAGTTCACTGACAAGCTACGCGATATCGCGTTCATAATCGAATGTGATTCATCTGCGATAATTGCGTAGCTTGTCAGTGAACTACGCAACTACGGCGTGATTGGCAACCGGCTTTACTGACGAGATGCGCGTGAGAATCGCATGCGATTAATTGCACAGCCCTACTGTGAATGCAAGTTAAGTCCTGTGTTTTCTTGATGAGTACTTAGGTAATCATGCTAATCGCTAATATACACTTGAGTTTGTGTGTGGACTTTTGACACTACTGCAGCCCAACATACTGGTTATTTGAGCGATTACTTTTGTATTTGTGGCCTTGAATGAGTTTTCAAACTTCTCTTGTTTTACATTGTATTAGGGGTGTAACGGCACACAAACATGACGGTTCGGCACGTACCTCGGTTTTGACGTCACGGTTCAGTATGGTTTCGGTACAGCAGGAGGAAAAACAGTTCGACAGTATATATTATAACTGGTTAAATAAATGCAGCCTTGGTGAGCATAAAAATATTACAAAACCTTATTGAACAGCAGTGTATGTTTTCTATTGATCTGAAGCCATGTTGTAATGTGGCCGCTGAGTGTCTCTTTAGTCACTAAGAGGAAGATGAAGAACGAGGAGTCCACTTCCATTCTAGATCAGCTGGACGTCCACATGGTTTATGCTACACTAGTTAGATTTTTCCCTGATGCTTTCATGCGCAACAGAACAGAGGGGGGAAAATCGACCAGTACCTGCTGTGAGTCTCTGTGGAGAGGGATCTCGCAGTGCTGTTTGTTTGGGATCAACAAAAAGTTTGTTGTATATTCCCAGGACAGCTTCTCTCATTAGTTCCAAGTCAGATAACTAAAGAACTTTCACTGGTTGCCTCATAGTGGAAAGGGATTAGAATAGGGATGAGCTCTGGGGTACCGATTTTCATTCTTGCTAATAATTGTGAGGTTTGTTTGAATGAAAGATGGCGGGGGGTTGTACGGCAGGTTGCCTTGCTGACATTTAGGAATGCAAGCGTTCTTGTGCGAAATGCAGAATAATGTCAAGATTAATCGATAGATGACACCATTCTTTATTGATTTCCTGAAAAATTTTATTTATGTTGAAACAACTAGACTTTACACTGGATGAATTTAAAAACACCAGGGTCTTTAAAGTATTTTCTGTTTCTTCCAGGTGAGTTTATAAAGGCTCTGTATGAGTCTGATGAGAACTGTGAGGTGGACCCATCCAAATGTTCCTCTAGCGATCTAGCTGAACATCAGAGCAACCTCAGGATGTGCTGTGAGCTGGCTTTCTGCAAGATCATTGAGTCTTACCGGTAACTACAGTGTGCCCTTCACAGCTGTCTGTTGATGTGAACCAGTGATGCATTTTATTGCTCAGATGTTTCATAGCTGCTTATTTCAGTTATCAACTTTGTCTCAGGTGTTTCCCTTAAAATAAAACTAAAGAGACAATATATAATATAAGTATAGAGGTATAAAATGAAGCAGGGGAGTTAAGCTATAATAGTACTACTACTAATATTATTATTATTATACACAGACTGTTGATCAGAGTGATTTGTTTGCGAGTTTTATATATTACATTTATACGGTGGCCCAATAGTGCACAATACAACAAAATCTCCAAAACACAATGATATTAGCACAACACAACGGAAACAAGCTACAAAATTAGCACAACACAACAGAAACAAGCCACAAAACAACAAAATTAGCACAACACAACTGAAATAAGATACAAAATTAGCACAACACAATGGAAACAAGCAACAACACAACAGAAGCAAGTCGCAACACAACAGAAGCAAGCTGCAACACAACAGAAACAAGCCACAACACAACGAAATTAGCACAACGCAATGGAAACAGGCTACAAAATTAGCACAACACAAGGGAAACAAGCCACAATGCACAACAATGGAAACAACCCGCAACAAAATTAGCACAACACAACGGAAACAAGTCGCACCACAACAAAATTAGCACAACACAACAGAAACAAGCCACAACACAACAACACAACGGAAACAAGTCACAACACAACTGAAACGAGTCACAACACAACTGAAACAAGTCGCAGCACAACGGAAACAAGTCGCAACACAACTGAAACAAGTCACAGCACAACTGAAACAAGTCACAGCACAACGGAAACAAGTCACAACACAACTGAAACAAGTCACAACACAACTGAAACAAGTCACAACACAACTGAAACAAGTCACAGCACAACGGAAACAAGTTGCAACGCAACTGAAACAAGTCACAACACAACGGAAACAAGTCGCAACACAAAGGAAACAAGTCACAACACAACAGAAACAAGTTGCAACACAATGGAAACAAGTTGCAACACAACAGAAACAAGTTGCAACACAACTGAAACAAGTCACAACACAACGGAAACAAGTTGCAACACAACTGAAACAAGTCACAACACAACGGAAACAAGTCGCAACACAACTGAAACAAGTCACAACACAACGGAAACAAGCCACAACACAACGGAAACAAGTCGCAAGTTCGCAACACAACGGAAACAACACAACGGAAACAAGTCACAACACAACAGAAACAAGTTGCAACACAACTGAAACAAGTCGCAACACAATGGAAACAAGCCACAACACAACATTTTCAATTTTAGAAGTGAAATAAAAGTTGAATCACTGAGATCTAGTACTCTATATTTCAACATGTAGACCATAATTGTATAATGCATGTAAAATATATTTGAAAGCCCTCCCCCCTCAGAAGTTGTTTGCAGAATGATAATAGATTGTGAATTTTGTGAAACGACTTACTTGTAAGAATAACTGTTTGCAGTTTTGTCAGGTTTTTTTTTCCCCATCTAAATTCAGTGTTCAACTCTCCACTCCTCAACAGTGTGTTTCCACGGGAACTTAAGGAGGTGTTTGCATCGTGGAGACAGGAATGTGGTAATCGAGGGCGACCGGATATCAGCGAGCGTCTTATCAGCGCCTCTTTGTTTTTGCGTTTTCTGTGTCCGGCAATCATGTCGCCTTCTCTCTTCAACTTGACGCAGGAGTACCCAGACGACCGCACTGCACGCACACTCACTCTTATTGCCAAGGTTACACAGAACCTCGCAAACTTCACCAAGTAAGGATTTAATTTACTCTGGTGTGAGTGTTTGTGTGTGTTTGAGCAGGGAGAGTGTGCTTTAATGTTTCACAGTGGAGCTGAAGAATGAGTTTCAAAACACCTCAGTTTGATAGCTTGTCATGTTGTTATGACCACAAATACTGTTCATAAGAATGAAATGAAGCTTATAAATATAATTATGATTATAGAGTCATTAGCGTGGTTAATTGAGTTATTAAACGCATCAATGAGTCGTTCTTATTCCTGCTTTTTTGTCAGGTTTGGTAATAAGGAGGAGTACATGTCCTTCATGAATCAGTTCTTGGAGCAGGAGTGGACCAACATGCAGCGCTTCCTACTGGAGATCTCTAACCCAGAGACCATCTCAAATACTGCAGGCTTCGAGGGCTATATTGACCTGGGCCGTGAGCTCTCCACCTTGCATTCCCTTCTAGCTGAGGTGGTGTCCCAAATGGACCAGGTTAGTCTCTTGACTCTGCAGTTGGTTCCATTTGATTGTATTTGTAGTGTAAAGATTTTCAGCAGGAATGCATTGTGCTGTTCAGACATGCATAAATACTGCAAACATTGTTTTCTGATCATTATTTTGGAAGGGAAAAAAACAGAATATATTCTACTATTTTTTAATCTAATCTTAACCTATCTATCTATCTATCTATCTATCTATCTATCTGTCTATACTATCTATCTATCTATCTATCTGTCTGTCTATACTATATATGTAATAAAAATATGTATACTATTAATAATTATGAGATTTTTTTCAGAAAAACAGGTTAAAATACTGATTGAAAATAATCTTTTGCCATGATCATTTATTCACTGATGGTCAGACATTCAGATTTCGCCATGTCTTCAGTGCAGTGTTTGCCGTAGGTGAATTTAGGATAGCATTGTGACAAGGCAGTTCATCACTTTGATGGCACAGAAGGTTCTAAAGTTGTGCTCCAGTTTTCTGTGTTCTTTGAGTAGGTGGACTGATGAAAGCAATTGCCTTCAGGCTGTAATAGTCAGTTTAAAATCCTTCATTTTGTTGCTTTTAATGTTCAGACCCTATAAGATATGTTCCCCATGTGTTTGTTTCTTTATATCTTATTTTATACATATTTTTGGAAGAAATTATCTTCTAATCCTCCTCCTCCTCCTCGAAAGCTAAATATAGTCTAGCTTTGTATTTGCCCAGATTTCCCACACTAAGAGAAAACTTCCAGGCATGCAAAATTCGTTTAAGCAGAGATGCATTTATCTGCAGCCTGTGCCTGTATGCCGGTACACCACAGACACTGCCTGCAACTATACAAACATTGATTGCTAATTAAATTAGTAAATCTGGAATATTCTCATAGCAGCACTTTGTTGAATTATTCAGATCACGTTAGGTGGACATGCTCTGAAAGCTCATGTCCTCTCAGTGTTTGAGTTCTACATGGGAAGTCCATTAGTCCCTAAGGCTGCCACAGACTGATAGTGGTCATATAGTTGTCATATAGTGGTCAGACAGAGTTATAAGAACTGTTAATTGATATGTCACTAATAATTTGTAGCCATACATTCATGAACATGTTGTGATTATGAAACATAATTCTTTTAAAGCCTGAAAGATTCAGCCAACCAGAATGTCACAGAATCAGCCAATTATAAAACATTTAAACAAGTCAAATTTGAACGCATCTAGGTCTTGCCTGTTCCATTATTAAATGCTTTTGGAAAAGATCAGAGAGTAAAAAACTTATGTGCAGAAACTGTGTCTTCTGTTTCTTAAGTTTTGTCATATAAATAGATGAAGCAGGTTCATTTCCACCCATTTTAATTGGGGCTCCATGAAGTAGTCAAAACACAAATTTACAGAATACAATATAGTTATAGAGAAATTATATAAATTATTATCTTGGTGAGCATTATGCTACTATGTATATTAAGCATCATGTATATATTAGATTATATAAATTATTATCTTGGTGATGCTCAAAAGTTGATGTAAATGTTTTTGAAGGAAGTCTCTTAAGCTCCCCAAGGCTGCATTTATTTGATCAAAAATACTATAAAACTGACCTTGTGAGTTCTTTTTTACAATTTAAAGTAACTGTTTTCTATTTTAAATATTTTAAAATGTAATTTATTCCTTTGATGGCACAGCTGAATTTCTCTAATCTTCAGTGTCACTTGTGTCACAGTGTTCGAAATGGAAGTCTTTGCTTTCATATTTGATCAATTTAATGCATGTATTAATTAAATATTACTGATCCCAAAGATTTTAACAACAATGCATATTTGAGGTGTACAGAAATATGCCATTAATTAGGTTTCATTTTTCACAACTATTACTTAAAATTCACTCTTAAAACAGGACGTTTGCAGTTCAGGCTTTTTTAAATCAGTCAGCAGATACAGCTGTGAGTTATGGCTAAATATTGGTGGATTAATCTGCCTGGTGGGTATATCGGTATATCACTAATATTCTATAGCATTTTAGGAGGTAATTAGGTTTTTCTTTCTTTCTTTCTTTCTTTCTTTCTTTCTTTTTAGTTATTTATTTATTTATTTTAATCCAAAACAGCTTACAGTGCATTAAAGTTGTACTATACATTTTATCAGTAACCGTGTTCCTTGGGAATCAAACCTGTGACCCATTGCTGGAGCCATGCTCTACCAGTTCACCTACAGGATGTCATTTCTGCACAGTCACTGATGTTCTGTTGTCTTCTACCTCCATTCTCAGGGGGGCTATTGTGGAGTCCTGCACAAATATAAGCGATCTTTGGGGTATGTGTTAATTTTCAATGAAATCTTTCATTGCTGTCCTCAGAGTGCTACCTCCAAGTTTGGCCCATTACCAAGAATACTGAGGGATGTACATGGAGCGTTAACAAACCCATCAAACATACAGATGAGCATTCCTTCTGATCGTGTGCCGTCCCCTCCAGCCCCTGGATGCAGCATTTCCAGTGGATTACAAAAGATGGCCATCGACAGTGACCTACCAGGGTGAGCCATGAATCAGATCCACTGCATCAAATGTGTTAAAATGTAACCAATCAGAATCAAGTATGTCCATAATTGTATAAGGCTGTGCAAAAAGCATGCTGTAGATTTCATGATGAATAGGTATTCTGACAAATCAGCTTCAAGCTCAGTTTTACTTCAGGCTGTGACACAAAGTTGTGAAGTACAGCTATATTGCTTGCATATATTCATCGTTATCTGTCACTTTCAGCCACAAAGACTGTCCTCATTTCTGTTCTTAAGAGTGTGCCCTTACTTTATCCAGCAGACTGCTCTTCTAAAGAGAGCGGCTCATCTTTATCTGTCTAGCTCGCTGCTAATTCCCTACCGACATTTATGAGAGCCAGAATGAATGAGAGGCCTGTAATTGTAGTTCACACACACACACACACACACATTCAGGGAAGGGGAAATAAATATACTGGGGGATCAAAAGAGATGGAGGCTGCAAGGAGAAAACATCGAGTGAAGCTTGTTGGTTGGTGTCTGGATGGAGATTATGATTAAATAAATTAGCATTTTTTTCCAGATATCCAGACAATAAACACAGTCTGGGTGGAAGTAAAGACAGAAAGAGACACATAATAACTTTGCATTCTCTCTGATGCTTTATACCTGTCTGGAACTGTCTAGAATGGCATTTATGCATGTTTGAGAAAGACTTGGGTTATGAAAGTTTTGTTTCTCAAATACTAACTCATGTATTATGAGGGTCTGACATGTTTGGTCACACTTTATTTTAAGGTACAATTCTCGCTATTAACAAACCATTAACAATGACTTTTACCTCAATAAACTCCTAATTTGCTGCTTATTAATAGTTAGTAAGGTAGTTGTTAAGTTTACGTATTGGGTAGGATTAGTGATAAAGAATATGGTCATTTAGAATAAATGTTTTTAAGTACTAATAAACAGCCAATATGTTAATAATAGGCATGCTAATAAGCAACTAGTTAACAGTTGGCGCGTTTCCATTACAGATTTGCACAAAACTTTGGCATTATTTTATAAATGTCGATAAAAAAGTATTGTGAAATGCCGGCGTTTCCATTAACTAATGTTATGCGACTAAAACTTAACCTTTTGCCTCTCGCGATAAGTCATGGCAATGGATTTTGATGGGATTTTGACAGATTTTGGCTATATTTATTCAAAGGAGGTGTATGCGTGTATCTTTACAGAAGCAGCATGGAGAGCCACTTCAGAAATGTGTGTGGCGTGGCTGGAATAAACACAAGCATTGACTAGAGTGGCCGCAATCAGCTTCAGTGGCCGTATCAGAGCCACACTGCACCGCAGACGTGTGCAGTGTAAATTGTCTGAGCATTAATGGCAGGGAAAAACTTATACTCGAGAGCGGCCACGTATGAAGTGTTTCTTGGAGGTTATAGTATATTGAAGAATTACTTTTTACATACGCCATGTGACCTGTAAATGCGGGAAAAAAAAAACTTTTCCATTGCAGTTTTGCGAAATATTCCTTTCGAATTGCCTGAAAAACCACCTAATGCGAGCGTAAAAACTTTTTTGTGATATATGGGAAATTTACGTATTTCCATTAGGCGTATTTTCAATTCGCAATTTTAATTTGCGCAATTTGAAGGGTAATTGAAACGCAGCTAGTGAGAATTGGTCCTCTACTATAGTGTTACCACATGTTTATAGATAATAGCTCTGTTTCAAATCTTACTGAGCTGCCTACAGTAGGTAGGTGGCATTTTAAGACATCAGGTGTATTCCTGATGCTGTTCCAAAAGGTCAGCAGCAAAATTATGCTGACTTCTAAGATAACATCTTGGACGGCATCACATGGCATCCTTTGTGGATGGTGCAGTCTCAGAATGTATTGCTATAAGCGCAGTATAAATCCACAGACTAAGCTCACCAAATGTACAAAATAATGTTAGTCAACAATACTTAAATATAGTCATTTTTATTTGTGCGTGCTGGCTATTTTGTGCTTGTTAGTAAAAAAGGTGTTATCTTAGCAACATGCTAACCAGGGTTTGTTAACACATATCAACAGTTTGGCAGGGTATGGTTCATAAATGATGTCCTCCTTCCAGGAACTTCCAACATTAGCAAAAAGAAAATCTAAACAGGGTTGCACCTTGGATAAAAGTATTTTAACTCTTGCATATGCATATCTTGGGTCTTTAGCAACCTGAGACATCATTCACTACCCTCTCCCTCCTTCATTTTCTAAGGTTAGACATCAACTTTCTTAGTATTCCTCAATCTATTAATTTTAAACAATACAATAATAAAAAATAAAAAATAATAATGTCACTAACGACCCGAGGTATGTGTAAGTATATTTTTCCTGCGCAACAATAATTACATATCTGATGATTCAGTAAGTGAAATTCACCTTTATTCCTCAAGGTGGTACTGTTTGATAGACAGTGACTACGTTTACATGGACATCAGTAATCTAATTATTTACCTCATTCTGAATAAGACAATATTATGATTAAGGTGTTTACATGAGTTGCTTTTAGAATAATCCTTTCATGTTCCCGTTTTACATGTTATAGTACATAGATCGATTAATGGCATGCGTCATTACGTCACCACATGACGCCATCTGACGTCCCCTCAAGAATTTCACGTATAAACATATAGTTCGTCTTCGTGATGATGCCATATACAGTTTTGGGTGTTTCATTTTTCATTTTATGAAAGTTTCAAGTGCAGTTAATTATTTTCGTGCATACAGACGACGGCGGTGTTGAAGCTCTTTTATTTGCCGTCAAACGGTTGATCATCACTGCCGTGTGTGTGTCCTGTCGCAAAATGTGGCAAAGTCCTACACGACGGTAATAGTTTGATTAAGGTGTTTACATGTCTGTACCGCACTTCAATAATGTGACTAAAATCGGAATACTCCACATGTCTTAATTCGATTTGTGTCTACTTCGATTATGACTTTAGCTGGATTAAGGTAATCAAAAATCTCTGTTTACATGGTAGACTCTTAATCAGAGTATTGTCTTAATCGTGTTAAAATCAGATTATTTATGTCCATGTAAACGTAGTGAGTGATGACATGATGTTTCACTCATAATTACCACGGCATAAAACAAAAGAATATTGAACTATTGATTGACTATTGCAAAATATTGATTTTGAAGTCATTAAAAACGATAATTTTGAGTTATGGTTAAGACTGCGAATATGAGCCAGATGCTGAATATACTGGGAAAATGCACTCGGAGAATGACAGTGATGCTGCTCATTCATCTGCTCATATTGAACCTTTCTAAGTTTCAAAAGGTAACGAAATATGCTTTATTTAATTCTTTTGAAATGGATGTTAAAATATCAGGAGAGTTTCATGCTATTGCAGCAGTTAGAGATCCATCCGTATTGGATATGTAGGTGCGGGTCGCTAAAGACTCAAAAATTTAATAATAATTGGTGAAACATCGAAGCTTTTAAGGGTTAAATGTATTTTAAATTTTAATTACAAAATTAAAGAGCAAGATTTTGAACAGAGATATTTGTGTTCTCGGATACTGTGCTTTAATAAATTTTCTCTTTCTGGTCTTTGTCCCCATCTCTTCACTTTACTAGCCCAATGGACTTCACTCGCCTTCCTTCCCCCACCCCTGAAAACAAAGACCTCTTCTTTGTTACACGCACTTCTGGCCTCCAGGGCTCCCCTGCCCGCAGCTCTAGCTACTCCGAGGCCAATGAACCCGAGCTGGGCCTGGCCAATGGTGGCAAGAGCCTGTCCATGGTAGACCTGCAGGAAGCGGCCAGGGCGTTAGAACCCATCGCCATCCCGGTAGGGATCACTTCAGAAGGTTTAGGTGAGGGTGCCATGGTTCCCTGGAATGCACGGACTCCCCAAGGCAACGTTGCCGGAGGCCCTACTCTTCACAGGCCAGGACAGACTCCCACTACCCCAGGAGCAGAAGGGGCCCCAGGCAGGCCTACACAGCTTTTGGCCCCGCTATCCTTTCAGAATCCAGTGTACCAGATGGCAGCAGGGTTGCCCGTGTCAGCTAGAGGGAATGTGAGTGGGGATTCTGGGTCGGAGTGTCACAGCTCCGTCAGTTCCCATAGCAACAACGAGGAGGGTCTTGGAGGAACCAAACACACGTTCCTTACCCAGGGGGCTTCGGTAGGGGAGGAGTTTGCAAGGCGTTCGGGAGATTTCTCGAGACGACAGCTATCGCTAACTGATGCGCAGCATGGAAACCAGCCTACGGTTCCACGACAGAGCAGTGCTGGTCCTCAGCGGCGGATTGACCAGCCACCGCCACCCTCACAGACTGCGCCCAGAGGACGAACTCCACCCAACCTATTGAACTCCACCCCCTACCCACGGCCTCCTAATAACACTGTGATGTTATCGTCACCTGACTGGCCTGGAAATGGTGCACGGCTTCGACAGCAGAGCTCCTCCTCTAAGGGGAACAGTCCAGAAATTAAGCATCGCGCACCACATAAACAGGTGCGTATATGTTTGTAGTAGGGGTGGGCGATATGACAAAAATCTTATATCACGATATGAGTAATTTTATTTCACGATAACGATATATAATCACAATATAGTTATTTTTGCTTTTAATGAGGTCTTTATGAAATCAAAAATGTTGATAACATAGCAATTTCATAGTTCTTGTCATAGTTCAAGTTACAAAAGTGATTTTGTCAAGAAGTGCAGCAGGCGCAGTGATATTACGCAGCACCTGAAAGTAGTCCCCAGCTAGGTAACTAGTTATGATATAGCTGGCTACTTTCAGGCGCTGCGTAATATCATTGCGCCTGCTGCACTCATGGTACGACAGCAAAGTTCCTTGATTATTACGCCGGAATGAGAGTATAGTTCCTAGCCATTTCGGTCTAGAAAATCGCAACTTTTCATTTTCGGTCGGTCTTAGTACACGATGTAACTACAGAAGAGTCAAGCTTTAAATAGGAAAAATATCGAAACTCTTTGGTCATTTTTGAGCGCGATGCTAATGGTCTAATCAGATTCAATGATCTATCTAAGCTAAGCTAAAAGTGCTACCGCCAGACCCGGAGCGGCTGAATGGATTCAAAAATGGTAAAACTCAACTGTTTAACTCTAGGGGAGTTGGAAAATGAGCCTATTTCCAAAAAAAGTGGAGTGTTCCTTTAAGAGCTGCCCAGGTCCAATATTCAGTTACACATGTTTTCTTTCTCAACTCTTTGGTTTCATTTGCAAAGATGGACAAGACGGGCAGCGTCTTAGCATATAGCAAATAGCATATAGCAAAATGAGTTCTCCTTCACTGCTGATTGCGTTTCAATGGCTTAAAATCACCTGTTTGCAAAAGATAAGTTTTCTTGACCACGTAGCACAGCAACATCTCGTGAGTGTGTAACCACGATAGAGACAATAGTAGAAAATCTCTACTGGTTGACAAATTTCTACCGGTTAATCGTGTCTATACTGGCATATCGCCCACCCCTAGTTTGTAGAGTTGAAAAATAGATACTTCGCTAATGATTCAACATTTGTTTGTTTGGGAATGTTTAAAGTTACCAAGAAATAAAAATCGACCGTTCTTTTTTTAATGGAATATTGGCAGTGTTTATTATAAGCAATTTATTCATGCAGATTAATTTTTTTAGACTTCACGTGATAAATAGCAACCAATCCTATGAATTCCTGATGGAAAAAATACATTCGGGTGTACATCAAAACAGGGAGAAAAAGACAATCACAATTTATGCTTCATGCAAATATTTTTCAGGCAAATCTATCTGCAATCTGGATCATTTATCATGCATCTTTATCTTAACCTAGTAATTTTAATATGTCTTGTGGCAAGGCTGGGTTATTGATTCTAATAAGAATCAGAGGACTTAGCTTGCTACCAATCATCAACCCCCCGACATTGACTATTGCCACTGGCAGTCATTTTTCTCAACGATTTGACAATGGGACAGGAAGGGCATTTTCCATATCCACAATGCATTGTTCTCTCTCTTGGGATTTGATTGATTGCTTGAAGTGATTGATGGAAGGGTGTCTATGGAAACCACTTTTATTACATTGGAGAGCACCTCTAGGCTCTTTCTCTGACTGTGAAAGTCTCATTTGTGGACTTCCTGTGAATACTGTAGTTGGTTTTAGAATATACATTTGCTGAAGGATTAAAGGGGTCCTATTATGCTCTTTTACAAAGTCTTGATTTTGTTTTGGGGTTGTACTAGAACATGCCCTCATGCTAGGTGGTTCGAAAATCGCATTATTTTTCACATAATTTAGATTATTACAATACCTTTCTCCCCAGCCTGGCACAAACGGCTCGATTAGTTCCGGGTTTGATGAAGGCCTACCTTCCGAAAAACAAAATGTGTTGTGATTGGTTAGCTGTCCCAGTGCGTTGTGATTGGCGAACAGCTTAGACGGCGTTTCAGTACTGCCCCGCCCCTTGCCAAAACAGCAAGTTCGTCAATATTGCTATATCAATTCAGACCTCGAGAATATTGAGGATCGCGCAGAACCTTTGCACGCACGAATATTGCAAGACATATTAAAGTGGTAACGTTATTGTCGTTTTTTTTTTTGGCTAAATCACGTTTTAGATAGGATGTCAACAACAGCTTAAAAATAACTGCATTTACTATGTACAGATAAATACAACGTTAATATGTATGATGCTTATTGTTCTTTAATTCTAACATTATAACATGAATTGCAGTGAAACTGTTATACAGTTGAATTTATTTATACGATAGTCCCAGACTTACACTATTTGTGGCGGCATATATATGCAAACTCATTCTCTGCCAGCGGGGGGGCGCTGTTGGAGTGGGAGAGATCGAGGTTTCCCCGGTAACGCTGTACACAAAGCAGCGCTCCGCTCACAAACGCTGCTTTATCAGACATGCAAGATGAAATTAAAATGACATCCAAAATTTTCTGAAGACAGTCGGTTTCCAGCACCGGGTTTCGATTTTGAAACATGCGGTGCTCAACCAAGCGTTCTCCCCACCCGCCAACCATTCAAATTTCCGTAGGCAGGATTTATTTTAATGATATTCTAATGGGCCACTTTGTGATATCACAAATACAGGAAAAAAACTTTGTAGTCCAAACGAGCCGTTCATTTTAGTTTTTGAAAAGGGATTTTTTCAAAACAAAATATCTCCCTTTGGAGTGGACTTTGAGATTTGTAACTTCGTAGATCTTATGCCCAAATATACACACTACACACTGACTAAAATTCAAAAAGTGGAAAAGCATAATAGGACCCCTTTAACATCTAGTTGAGCTATAGTTTTTCTAACCTCATTGGCAAATTGTTTTTGTTTTAAAGTCAAAATGAAACGAGAAATAGTGACAGATCTTTTCTTCTGTATTGTGAAGTACATCAGAATGAAACTGTATGGAACAATTTAAAATAAAAATGAAGAGCAGGCACTTGGTTCTAATCAATCAACATTCTAATTAAAACGATGAGGTAAATAAAAAAATTTAACATGCATGGGTGAATTGTTCTTAATAAAATCAGTTATATGCACTTAGTGAATTTTCATTTATATGTTGACTCTTAAGGATAAATTTAACAAATTAGGTTTACGGTTAAAACAATTTAAAAATGGGGAGATAAATGTACTTTATTTTCATGATGTTTTTAAGTATTTTTATTTGGAAAACAATGCTGATAAAGAAAGTGATTTTTGCAGTATAGTTGAGGACTATAATGGCAATTGTATGATGGCATGATAAACAATTTGCATGAACTAAGCTACTAAAGTATCTTAACTTTGCAGGCTGTAACATATAAAATTACGCTCACGTGTCATACGTGTTCTTTTTATTCAGCCTTATGTCATGCTAAATGTCATCATGTTGCCGGTTGAGAACGCGATGCCCCTGGCATGACTTCTTTGTGTGAGTGTGTATCTTGTTTCATCTTTGGTTTATTCATGCGTGTGCGTGTGTTTGTGTGTGTGTCCCATAGGCCCCATCCCCGGTGAACCCCAGCGCATTGGACCGTACCGCTGCCTGGTTGATGAATGTGCCATATATAGAGCAGGAGTCTGAGAAGGAGCTTTGCAGAGATGAGCACACACAAGCTGAAAAGGTAACTGACCACCCACACACCATAACAGCATAGATTTCGACTCATGCAAACACGCTCTAGAAGGGAAATGAATCATCATCCTGCACTAATTTCACTCAGACAGGATGATTCTCTCAATGTCAGCGATCCAACATTCAGCTCTGAGTTAGGTGTTTTTGCATGCAGACTTGAGGGTGAAATGTGTAGGTTTTTTATGTTAAACTCACAGTTTAATGAGCAGAGACTCTTAAGTAAGCCATCTGTAATTTGACCTCCTTGAAGAGCCCTGTGATTATTTTCAGCATTGCTCTGTTTCAGCATTGGCAGATAGGGAATGGGTGGAAGAGGTGGTATGAATGTTCGTAATTCCTTTTAATGCCACTAGTGGTGCAGAAATTACACACTTCTTAGAAGCAATTTCTACAAGTGCTCGCAGACTTTTGTATGTGTGTGAAAGAGAAAGAGACATACTCTAATACTCTGCTTCCTTTTTGCTGTTTTAATTCTTTGTACATCTGTCATTCTTTCTATTTCCTGTGTCCTATGACTGATATGGAACTAGCAGTAACTGTATTATTTTAGTATTATTTATTTACTATTATAGTATTTATTAATATTTTAAATTAGCATTTAATAATGAAAAATCATTTTCATCAAATATTTATATTTTATTTCAGCTTAAAATTGTCACAAGCGATTTATAGTTAACAACATAACACTAGTAACTCTGATTCCAAGTTTGACATTACCATGTTCCTACACTAACATAACTTTTACAGCATGTATTCTATATCTAGGTTAATGTTGAATTCTACATATATTAATGCATTTTTAACATTGCAGGATTTATAAATTAACAATGAACAAGTATATTTATAAATGCTGTTGAAGATTTAGTTTGTTGTTAATTTATGACACCTAATGCATTTTTTAACTAATGTTAACAAATTGAACTTTACTGTAAAAAAGATACCAGTAGTCATCAATAGTGTACAATTGGCACAATGTGATGCCACAAATACAATACCAAATACATTTTACAGGTAATTTTATTTTTATTTTTATGACTCAACATTCAGTGCTGACTTCTGGTTAAAATGAGGTGAAAAAACTAAAAGATAAATGTTGTCTCTTGCAGTATCAGGCGGAGATCAGTATGCTGCAGGAGCGACTGCGTATGTCGGTGCAGAGGCTGGAGGAATACGACGCCCGGATCAAGGGACAGGAGGAACAGGCGCAGAAGATGTTGCTGGAGTATCAGGCCCGACTGGACGAGTCCGAGGAGAGATTGAGACGGCAACAGGAAGACAAAGATCTTCAGATGAAGGGCATCATAAGCAGGTGGGGAATACTTGTACAGACGTGCTGGTGAGGGGCGATAAGATAAAGCAGAAAGAAAGAAAATAAAAAAAAAACAATCATATGTCAGCATAATAATGCCTCAAATCGGCTTGAATGGGGGAAATTGGTGGAAATGAATGACACAAGTTCACCTTTTCATATAGTCCTCGAGTCAGATAAAAGTAATCTTACCTGGCTTGCGCCAAAACATGAATTTACATTGAACAAGCACAGAGAGGGCACTTTGCCTTTCAGGAGTCTACCACAAGCCTCTGATGCTGAGTGTCATTTTGCTTTCAGCTGATAGTGAATTAGTGGCAATCTGAGAAGACCGAGAGCTTTTAGAAGACTTTTAGCCTTCCTCAAGGCAGAATTTACTGAGAGCTGCTTTCCTCCAAGACTGATGTTTTGGGGCAGCTATTTATGGCCTCGAGCTCTAGATCAAAGACAGAATGGGAGGATGTATGAAGGCTGGACTGAACGTGTGTTTGTTTTGTGTTGATGCAGGTTGATGTCTGTGGAGGAAGAGCTGAAGAAGGATCATGCTGATATGCAGACAGTGATTGACTCCAAACAGAAGATCATTGATGTGCAGGTATGTCTATATATAGAAATAGTGGTGTGAAATCTTAGGTATGTCAGTTAAACGTATTTTTTTTCTTTTTTTTTCTAAATGTACTTATTTACTGATTTTAAATGTAAACATTTCAACAAATCAAATGAATTTCACAGATCTTTGCATGAAGGTTGTTTTTTTCAGTAGTTGAGTAAAATTGCATGATACTTGATGTTAATTCAAATAATTAGTTGAATGAACTATATTAATAGCACTATAGTCAATATATCTCATCCTTCCTCTTTTCCCTGTCATTCCTGTCTCCTTGTATATAAGAAAGGCTAAAAAATGCATGTTTATGCTCGGTGTCACATGATCCCTTTTATTGACCCGCACACTTTTTTATTTAAAGTTTTCCATTTAAATTTCTGTCACAATGTCACTACCCCCTTATCTTTTGATCGGAACCCCTTTAGAAAAACTAAAGAAACACGTTTTTGCCATATATGCATCATTAATCATCATTAATGTTAATATTCACTGTCCTACAGTGAGGGCTGTGGAAATCTCTGCTCCGCCGATTAAAATGACATGAACCAAGCCTAACATCAGTATTCCTGGCTAATCTAAACAACACACCACACTTCCTAATACTACAACACAGTGTGAATCCAAGGAAAATGCATATGAATTTTAATGCTGTATATTTACATCTTAGTTTCCAAGAAAACCAAACGGTTTGTTTCTTCTCCTTTCATGTACATCTATGTTCATCAAGAAATAAGCAATTACACACTTGAGGTTGAGTGTCTCCACAAATAACATCACAGCTGTGACGGTCGTGATGTTATTTGTGATTACCCTACAGTTTAATCGATGATCTACAGCAATTTTGCTAAGTAAAATCAATCAGAAATAAACATTTTAGTATCTTCAATCCCTTTTGCCAAAAAGTAGTTCAAAGAAAAATGTGACTCAGGACTGTTTTCATTCTACAAAATGATCCACATGAACAGCATGGGTCAATGCTTCTCATTCTTGTGGTCAGAATTGTTGGCATTTGCTTAGCTGGAGATCAAGCAATGCATTTTATACATTCACTTTGAAGATCTTTATACAGCCAGAAACATGGATGTGTCAGTTAACCCATATAATATGAGAACCTAAAAGCCGATGACCATAATTTTCTCTAAAAAAATCACTTGATCCATCTCTATCTAAGCTGCAGTCCATACCTGTTAACATCTAAACAATTGCTCATGAAAATTCCTTGCTGGAATTGCTGGTGTTGGTATTTTCATCGGATTTATGATTTGTATATGTACTGATATTGTCTCTCTCTGCAGGAGAAACGGATAGCATCTCTGGACGCGGCTAACGCGAGGCTAATGAGCGCCCTGTCACAGCTGAAGGAGCGCTACAGCATGCAGACGCGAAACGGCATCTCTCCCACCAACCCCACCAAGCTGCAGATCACAGAGAACGGGGAGTTTCGCAACAGCTCCAACTGCTAAACAAAGACCCCGGATCCACAGAGAGAGACGGAATGAAGACAGAGGACACGAGCAAGTGTGCAGATATTCTGTAAGTGAACACTGAGAGGAATACTGCAGGTGAGGATACTGAACATTGACCTTTGACGGTCTGCAAAGCGATTGTTGGGAAACGTGGAGCAAGATCCACTTTAAACATCCACTGGTGAGACTACTGTTCAAGTACTTCATGTTAGGACACAGCACTAGACATTCATTCGTGTTTCACAACAACTAACTGTAAATTAAAAGAAAAAAATGATACAGCAAACACGGTGACATTATACAGATACTAGGACCTTCTAGCCTGCAAAAAAGTCATTTCACTTGCTTTAAAATAGGTGTTCTCCATACAGCCTTTGAAAAAAAAGAAACTAGATTTTGTCACATTAATTTAGAATGGTCTCTACTTTAATATAATATAACTGAAGCTACAGAACGAGTGACTCTTTGTGGAGAAATTAGCGCTCTCCTCCATATCTCTCTTCCTGTTTATGTTTCTCCCTACATAGTGCACTTTGTCTCTCCATCATGAGAAGCCTTAAAATGTTGCATCTGAAATACCCCTCAGTCCTTATTTTTATTTTATTTTTACAGTTCAGATGAACATCTATGATAGATTATAATGTGCATAGATTTTAAAAAGTATATATTTTACATTCTCCTTCCACATTTTTTTTTTTTTTTTCAGATCAGATGCCAAGATGCCAAGATTTGAATTAGCACAGACTGCTCAGGCAGAGCAGAGTGAATGTTTTAGAAACTAAACCAGACTGAAATGATTTTAGTTTGAAGTTTTGAAAACTGCCTTGTGTAGCTCATGTTTTCTTCCTACATTGTTGAGGAGAGTTGCTTTTTTTGTGCATGTTTTCTTCATGGGTTTTTCTTCATTCAAATTTTTTAAGCCTTTTTAAGTCATTTGTACAAGTGTGTTTATTTTTGTATGTGTTGCCTCATCGGTTTAAATTGCTGCACACTACATTTCAGCATTTAGAGTTTGTATATTTTTGTATTTAATAACATGCGAGGACTCTTCTGCATTTATCATGTTCAGCACTGAGGTGCAGCGTGGAGCTGCTGTTTTCCTTTAATTCATTGGTCTTTGAGGAAGTGATATGCACGCACGTCTTTATTTTGATGCAAAAGTGATACATTATAATACACGCCTGTCATGGGACGTGTAAGATAGAGATGTTATTTTTAAGGGGAATCCTCTCTGTATATGGGCTCTGTGATGGAGTATTATGTGAATAAGTTAATATTATATAAAGCAAGGCTCACAGGAACTGCAAAGTGAATGACGGCTGAAATGTTGTATCAGACCGAGACGCAGCAATCTAACAAGCACACACCACATCTCTCGCCCCAGCTTCTCAAACGCTTTGAAGACTATGCACTTTTTCTTTGTCATGTCCACTTGGGTTTACTTCATTCTACAAACACGTAGCAAACTCAAGGTGCTCATTATTATTATCAAGCCAGGGAAGCTTTAATTTGTCATTCAGTTTAATCTGTAGCATTATCATTTGCGCCACTGTAGCCATACACTATAAACAAAGGTGCACATGCAGTGTAGACGTCATGAGATTAGCAACTGGACTGTGTTATATACCACAACCAATCACATGCTCATTTGATGCCCTGGTAAAGTAGTTTTGCATGTACTAAATGCTTCAGCACTGTCTGCATAAGGCAGATTAGTATCTAGAGTTATTTATAATTCATTTGATCATCTTTTAAACTTGGCTTGGGGCTCGTGTGGTTGCACAAAAGGGAACCAATATTTATTTTTCACAAGTTTTCTCTTACAGACGTGGATGTCAGATTCTCTGTTTGTTCATGTTCTGTTTTTAATGAGGTCTGAGGTTTTGCAGAGTCGTTACGTCTATTTTCATCCACATGAGAAGCTACTAAAAAAACAGAAAAGAAATAGTAGTTTAGAGCAGTCTTGAATGAAAAAGACTTTTGCTGTCGTCTCGGTTCTTTTCATCAGATGTGTCTTTATCTGGCTTCATTTCAGTTCTCAAAGTTTAGAAAACTTTTGCAAGTATTTGCGAATCTTTTTTTTTCTTCTCCAAGCAGTCAATGTGAAATAGTAGCTGTGTGAAATAAATAATATAAAGATATACAAATATATAAATGAATACCTACAATATGTTGTATGTTTTATAATCCTTGTAGAAAATAATTTTGTAAGTATGTTTAAAGTAAAGTATTGGCTGGACTCTTGCCTTGTTTTAGAACAATGACAAGAACAATAATGTACAGAGAAATTTGTCCATGTTAAGAACTATACAATTGTGGCTGTGCAATTTATGTACATTTGCAACTAGAATAATTAAAGTTTTATTTAGTTATTTTATATGTCTGCCTTGTTGTCTTCATTACTGAATCAATCACTTGACAAGCATAATGTGAGAGGTCAAGATTTACTGAATGTGCTTGGATATGTTTAACCTACTGATGGTCCATTTCTGAACCCAATGTACAACGTCTTATGGGCGGTATTATAAATAAATTAAATGAGTCAACCATAACCATTACAAAAATTGTGCTGTTAGGATCATTACAAAATTTTGGTAACACTTTACAATAAGGTGTCATTTGTTGACATTACTTAATGTATTAACCAATATGAACAAACAATGAACAATACATTTATTACACTATTTATTAATCTTTGTTTATGGTAGTTAGTAAAAATAGTTGTTCATTGTTCATGTTAGTTCACAGTGCATTAACTAATTTTAACAAGCACAACTCGTGATTTTAATAATGCATTAGTAAATGCTGAAATTAACATTAATATTAATAAATGCTGTAGAAGTATTGTTCATTCTTAGTTCATGTTAACTAATGTGAACTAATGAAACTTATTGTAAAGTGTTACCAAAATTTGTAATCCCAGATCTTATTTTATGTATATAAATATAAAAAATAAGCAGCACACTTTTATCATTGTTAATAATCATGTTTCTTGAGCACCAAATCAGCATATTAGAATGATTTGAATTCAGCTTTGCTGTCACAGTAATAAATTAGTTTAAATTATTTTATAATTGGAAACAATTTAAATTGTAATACTTTGACAATGTTACTGTTTTTACTGTATTTTTGGTCAAATTAATGCAGCCTTGCTAAATATTGGAAACTTGTTCTCAAAACATTAAAACAATTTTTAATGGGTGTGTGTGTGTAACTGAAAGATAAAACCATACAATGTAATATTTTAAATGCAATGTTTATTCAACATGTCCATAAAAAGTACATCTCAGTCAAGCCTAATTTTATATATGTCGATGCCTGCAGCTGTAATGTGATATTAAATGAGGGTTAAATGATCTGTGTAAATATGTGCTAATCTTGTGAGATGTCCACTTGCATTAAACCACAGCAAACCCTTTTTTCTCCTTCTGTCATAATTTCTACATGCAGGAGCAGTTCGGTCAATTCATAGCTACAGTGCAATTACTCGGTTAAGTGAAAAACAATAAATAATAAATCTCTTCGGGTATAAATAATACACAACTTGGTAAACCTTGAGTGCACTTGGTGCCATGTCCTGGTGTTACACCATGTTTACTAACAAAAGGCCACCGTGTTGTTCAGCCTAGTCAGTTAAAGATGGCCATTTGAGATAATTAGCTGCTTTTCTGAAGTGGTGTTATGACAACATCTCGTCCCTTTAAGAAACACTGAATCCCGTGATAGTCATCCCTGCAGTGATCGGTTCACACAAATCCTACCCACATTACCAGAAGGTAAGCATACAGTATGAGCTATGTGACACAAGCCATGCCATCTGCACATTTAGCACTGAAACAAGTGCCTGAGTGTCAGTGTACAAATATCCTCCGTTACATTTGTCTGTGTAGTGTGGTGAAAGAAATATCTTCATCTGAGCTGTGTATAAACAATTCAACTTGAGCAACTGCACAGAGCTAAGAGTGAATGATTTAAGTTTCTCTTCTATCTTGGCTTCTATATGTTATGAAATCCGGTTCATTATTCTACCTTCTTTCTGTATTTATTCAAAAGCACATTGTTTTGCCCTCTGGAAGTTCCTCAGAGGAATGCATGTGAGAGATTGTCAGTTCTCTGTGTTTGCTTTAGCAGAGAGTTGCAGCGGCCGGTGGCGTCGTCGTGTCAGTGCGGGGGAGCTGAACGTGGTTGGTGCTGATGATTGAGAAGAGGCGGGGTTTGAATGCGATCGGTGTGGCCGTGGCTTCTCGCTGTGGCTCTGGCCCTCAAGGGCCCCCTCACAAACCTCCAGCAGCAAGTGCACCTGCTCCCGCAGCAGTAAACCCTTGGACCTGCGTGCTGCCAAGTAAAAGAAGGCCTCAATAAATGCCTGAAGACACATTCCTGAAAAAGAGAGAGAGAGAGAGAGAAAGCTTTGTTTTACTTGATGCTTAAAAAGAACCAATCGCTTTCTTAGTTAAAACAGACAGACAATTGTGTTTGTTTACTGTCAAAGTAGATTTTTTTTTTTTTGCGAGATTTGAGTTTAAAGCGGCACAATTTATAGAACCACTGTTATCAGATTTTATTTCTGTTTTTGGGATTATTGAAACATTGGAGATTTCATTCTTCCCCAGTCAAGTTGCTAAAAACTCAGAGATAAAATGGAAGTGTCGACAGATCTTCTTTCATATTTTGACATACAATCAAGTGTAATGGATTAGCAAAAAAAAAAAAAAAAGGTAGTGCAAGAACTTCCATCTATTCAGCAGTTGTTGATTGGATTTTGAGATGTGGGTGTTGCACTCAAAAATGAGATGAATGAGGCAGATGAATGAGAGCTTGCATGGAGAAGTTCAGGCAGACACAATAGTTAGAGAAGATTTGAAATCTGTCATTTCACCAGATGATTGAGCTATGACATTTTGATGAAGAATTAGGAGGTCAAAAGAAAAAAAATGGGTGAAATTTACATGTAGTGCCTAAAGTAAGGATTTTGGAAAGACCTAAATATTAAGCTTTGGCGCATAACTTCATATGAATATACAGTATGAGTAATAGTAATTCCAGACAAACCAAACAAGACAATACAATACATGCAGTTGTCATATAAAGAGTTCACTGAAAGATTTGAAGAAAAGCTATTAATGACATTATTTCTGAGCTGCAAGCGGCTTTAATCAGAAGTGTACATATGGCAGATTTCCCTTCTGCTTGTTTATTAATTAACAGGGCTTCATCTGTGTATTATTTAGTGCAGTCGTATCTCCACGCTGATGAAAACTTAATTACAGGATATTTATGTTCCTGTTAAAACTTCATCTGCGAGCTCAAATCATCAGCAGCAAATTTCTCAAGGTCACGTCTGAGCCTGCGAGCCGAGGGAGAGAAATACAGACGGCTTCTTTCTAAAGAGAAAAACTTTGTACATTTTAAACGTGAAATTCTCTCTGCACATTTCGACAGGAAGGCACTTCTACTGATATTAAGGGTCCCTGGGACCCTCAGGGGGTTGGAGCCTGAAAGTGGATGCAGATCACTTGTCTGACTACATATACCGAGCGTTAATGAGCCCTCGCTGCGGACAATATGGAGCCGTGAAAATCATCTCGAAAGAAAATGAGGCGGCCTGCTGCGCCGGTCAGAAATATGTGTACATTGAGAATGGATGGCCACAATTAATAAGCAACGCTGTTCTCCAGAAGGAGAAAATGGGTTTCATTAAGCAGAGTAATGAGGAGCGCTGAAATAATTCAGCATTATGATGTCAAATGAAGCAGACTGAACTCTGGGATGGACAGGAGGGTTAAGATTCTGTCCGAGTGTCAGCTCAGCATTCCTCAAAAGTAAATGTATTACTATTAATGAAGATCATGGCAGCGCTATCACTCCTCTTCCTCCTCGGGGATAAACAGTCCGATCCCCTTCTCTTAAATAGCCACTTCTATTATTTATAAATATCAACCTTATCCAGCAGTTATTACTTTCTTCACGCCACACAGTCTGGCTTTTGTGTGTGTGTGTGTTGATTCCCCACTGCAAGGCGCTAATGACCAAATTCAGTGCAACCTTCCGAAACCTTCCAGAATTCAGCTCACATCATTCCACTCTGGCCATTTAGGAGCACAGAGACTTAAGTATATATTCATTCATTCTCTCTTTTGATTAGGAGAAGCAAGGCCTGGCATGCATTATTCATTTCATACGTTCCTCCAAGAAAATGATGCTAGCATGACCCAACCTAATGCACCATCACAAAGAATATTACCAGTGCTCATTTAAAAGCAGAAATGACTTGTGGGCACATTAGCTTCGACACACACACACACACACACAGTTCCCATTTACCAAAGTATCTTTTCAAAGTGAAAGCAAAAAATAAATACAAATTGAAATATAAAAGATTGAGGCAGAACTTGAAAATTTGGTTATGTGGCATTAGTTGATTGTCATCTATTTCCCCGATTTCCAAGTAAGTGAACGAAAAAGGGAATTTATTTGTCAATTATCTCCCCTGATGATCTCATTTATGACCATGTGCGAGGGGAAATGCTCTATGATAAATAGTTGCAAATGTGTCTTTTATCGGAGACTGTTTAACAGCTTTTTGATTGTGTGTTGGCCTCTGGAGTGAAGATGTGCTGTAAATTGCATCATGATTGGTGGGCCGCTTGCCTGCCTCTCTGGAGTCGGGGAGCATTCCAGCCCAGCGACGCGTGATGTCGATGTACAGGATGTCCACTGAAGCCATCGAGAAGCTGCTGTTACTCAGCTTGCAGTTCCTAAAGGAGACGGCTCAATTAATGTGGTACAGAATGAATGTTGCTTTATTCAGAATCCCATTCATTCCATTATATCTAGCAATATCGTTATATGTAAATTAAATCTGAGGCAGTGAAATGGTTGCTACATTTACGTGTCTTCATTTTGCAGATGTTGCTTTCTAGGTTTGTATTTTACCAGCATGATCTTGGCTTTGGCTAACGCCACGCTCTATCAGTTGAGCTACGGGAACTAATGACTTGCCTGATGAAGGTGCGGAAGCTGGTCGGACCCAGTCTCATGGTTCCTTTGACACCAAGGAAACGCAGGAAAATGGCAGCGATACGTTCCACGACCCGCAAGTAATTAAACTGCTTGGTGTATTTAGGGAAGACTTGCTTTAAACATAAAGATGGAAGGGAATCCGCCAAGCCTTCTTTCTCATCACTTCCTGTCTCCACAACAATAGCTTCTTCTGGTGAACCACCCCCTGTACTTGACCTGTTGGCACAGTAAGGTTAACCTCAACACATTATTTTATTCTTATTTTTATATTATATATTTATATAAGTATATGTACTTTTACTTGCTCAATGGTAGCTGCATACTTCCATTTACATTTTTCTACAAGTAACAGAAAAATAGTTAAACATTCGAAAAACTATAAATATTAAAAAAGTTAAAAATTAGCTTTAACTAATATTACATTTTACAACTTCAGAAATACTTTTGGTAAATTATGGTATATGGTGCAAAGTAACCATTTAACTGGTGTCTTTTGCGATCAAAATATTTTCGACTAACTTGCCTTTTAACAGTCTTTCTCTGTTATTTTATAATTTCTCGAATTTAAGACAGTAGATGAGCGAAATGTCAGTCACTTAAAAAATGGCTAAACGAGAACAAAAAAACACTCATTTGAAAAGTTTGCGGATTGATTTTGTGCTAACAGCATAATGCTTAAAAGAATATCTGTCAAGTAGGAGAATAGAGGACTTCAAACCAAAGGACTAAAAAAATAAAGAGAAATCCTCAGTGAATAAAATCACAAACCACAAGCCTTACCATTTTCTCTCATTAAATCCCTCTCTCTTTCACTACCCCAAGGACAACATAATGAAAAACAATTATTTAACAATCACAAAACCAACTGAGCGAACTGCAGTCCTCTCATACGAGCGCTGGGTTCAGATGGCCGAGGAGCCAAAGCAGTTTGTTGCAGTTCAGCAGTGGTGTAAGTAACCTTGCACTTTTAGTCCAAGTAGATGCACTTCATGGCTTCTGACCTGAAGGTTGTGGCTTGAGAATTACAGGGTAAAAGTACTAACGACAGAGATACGACTTAACTAACACACTTAATGGGTTTACCCAAAGACACAAACAACCTTTAACACATTAAAGATGCCATAGAATTTTTCATCCGCTCACCAAAATAACATACTCCCAGAAAAGATGATTGTGGGGAACTGAGCTTAACTTGTACTGAACCTGGAATATAACTTTAAGATATCACACCTGTCTCCTTGACTGCCAGAGGCTCTATAAACAGCCAAAATGATCAAGGGTGCGGCCCACTATTAATATAATCTAACAACATACTGTATGTCTAACATACTCATAACATCAACATCAAATTGCCTCAGGGTCATCTCGGCTAATTTCCTACAGAAGCCTTTGGAAACATGCAAGATGGAACTGGTCCAACAAGACACGTGATCGTCAACACTAGAGGTACAGCACATGCGAAGAAGAGCCCTGCGAGGAATAGGCTGTCATTATACAACACTATTAAAGACATTCTGGCTTCATAAAGCCTTAGTGACTTTGTGCTTGTCAGTATTAGCCGTGACAATCGTACTCAGGACAGAATAGCTTCAAAAAGCATCAAAGGGCTTCAGAATCAGAAGAGTTTGTGAGTGGTGTGTTAATTCACACAGTCGCCGCAGTCACTGAAGGTTTGTTATTTCAGGTTGACTGAAAGGAGGACACGAGATGAAAGAGATTGTGACTGAGTATGTAGAACTTTCTCTCCGAGTGTCCTTAATTTATTTTATTCATTCAATCTTTTGTGCCAATATGAGCTTATGTTTGCTCGACCATAAGAGATAGTTCTACAGAGGAGACTGTTTATTTGTTTATGTAAATGTATTTATGACACACTAACATTCTCCTTGTAGGAACTGGCAGTCTGGAGGAAAAGTTTTGGTGAGTATGTTTTTTTTTTTTATGTATTTATGGTTTCATACCCCTTGCATGTAATAAGATAATAAGAAATGTAAAGTGAACAACAAATCAGCATATTAGATTTCTGAAATCATCATCAAGAACTGAAAACAACACAAAAGCATGATTCAACTTTTTCACTTCTCAAACACCACAAACCAGACAACTGTGCTAGATCATAAAATGCACATCTAAAGGCTAAATTAGCAGATATTAAAGAAAAATGTGCACACGTAGTCTTTCCAGCTTGGAGCGCACATGCACGTCTCAATTAAACTCTGAGCTGACTCTACACTTTCCTCAAAAACAAAGGCTGTCTGACTTTTATTTCCCCCAGGCCTAGACACTGAAGTGTGTCTGTGTACAATGAGCTACAATAAAAGCTGACACACAAACTTGCTCATGGGGCATGAGACTGTCCAGCTATCCCTGACTGAGAGAGACAGAGGAAGATTGGCCACACAAGTGTGAAATTCCATCACAGGATTTCCTGAATTTAATTTTTCCATCTGAAAGGCTTATGACTGCAGCTCAGCAGACCATTATTTCAGCTCCACAAAACTGAGGCGAGGATGACAACACGCACTGGTGGGCATGCGCACATGCACACAAATTGCACCATCAACTGTCCCATAAGCCTTAAAGATTATGACTCACGTTACGTGTTGTTTCCTCTGAGTGGGGTCCATGAGCCGCAGCGTATCTCTGATCACACCCACTTTCACCTCTTCATCTACTGGACTCGGTACATATTCAAACACACCAGGTGACACCTGCAACATATGGCATCAACAATAAGCAGTGCAACAGACTCATGTTAATGTCCCTGTTAGTCTGGAAACACAAGTATAGTCATTGTCAGTTTAGAGTCAGTAAGACCAAATGTTAATGTTTATGAAATAAGTTTCTTATGCTCACCAAGGCTGTATTTATTTGAGCAAAAATAGTTAAAATGTTGTGAAATATTTCTACAATCTAAAATAACTTTTACAGTTTAAAAATACATTTATATTTTGACATTAAATGTTCCCTTCTGTCCTGCCCAACTCAATCTGAGCAGCTGAGTCCTTAGCCATCTTCAAGAATCAGCTAAAAACACATCTCTTCCATCTTTATTTGACCATCTAACTCTAGCACTCTCTATTCTAATTCTATTCTTTAAAAAATATATATATCCTTTTAGACTTGCACTCTACTTGTTTACTAACTGCTTGTTTTCTTTATATAAAAAAACAACTAACACTAGCTTCTCTGTTATTTTTTTATTCTATCTATTTGTTTTCTTTTATTTATTATACAATGAACAAAAAGCAAAAAATGCCTCTAACACTAGCTTGCTCTATTCTTTTTCTATTCTATCGGTTTTCTTATTATTTATTATATAATTAAAAAAATGAACTTGCTACGTGCACTGTGTTAGGCTAACCGAGACTTGTCACAGCACTTGCATATTGATCTTTTGTTGATTTTGATTGCTTCCATTGTCCTCATTTGCAAGTTGCATTGGATAAAAGTGTCTGCTAAATGACTAAATGTAAATGTAAATATTTTAAAATATTTAACAATTTAATTTATTGCTGTGATGGCAAAACTGAATTTTCAGGTGCCATTGCTTCATTCTTCAGTGTCCAATGATCCTTCGGAAATCATTCTAATTTGATGATTTGCTGCTAAAGAGAACTTTTTTATTATCAACGTTGAAAACAGTTGCTTAATATTTTTGTGGAAACCATGACTTTTTTCAGGATTCTTTGTTGAATCAAAAAAAATAAAAAATAAAAAGAACTGCATTTATTTGAAATGCAAATATTTTGTAACATTATAAATTACTTTAAGGTCACTTGATTAATTTAACACAGTCTTGCTGAATAAAATTATTACTTTCTTTGAAACAAATACCTTACTGACCCCAAACTTTTGAACAGCAGTGTATAAGATGGTAGCATATACAGTACATACATACATGTACAATGGTTTTTTTTAATAAATAACCACCTAAATAATGATATCAAAATATATCAAAGATCTTTAGCACTGCCACAGTAATTTTTAAGGTACTGGTTTATTTGAATGGCATCACACTAAAAGAACATCTGCACCCTCACCTCCTGCTCATGTTCAATCCTCATGCTGGGGTTGGCATTGACCTCTAATAAAACAGGCTTCAAGTTTTTCATCAGCAGGATATCAAAGCCCAGGATCTAAAATTGGAACATATCATCTTCTGTTATTTGCTATTTATTGACTTTGAAAACTAGTGAAATGTAGAGAATTAGGGATCGCCTGGTGAAGGAAAAACATAGTTAATAGCATATGGGTATGTGCTCTTTTTTTCTCATTTTAATGATAAAATGCAAAACACGTCACACACAAAGGAATTCATTGGAAATATACCTGAAAACATGTCGGTCCTGGTTTTCCAGGTGGTATATCTGCCTGATAATACACCTTCAGTTCAGGCACAAGTGCAATTACTGTCTTGATAACCAAAGCGATAATGTCTGACCAGACCTTCTTGATGTCCACTCCTTTAGATGCCAGGCGATAGAGAACGCTAGAGAAAGTGCGTTTACTGCCCGTGCTGCAGCTGTCTGAGTGAACGAAGTTCCCGCTGTGCACATTAAGGGAGTAGTTGGTGAGGTGCATAAAAACATGACTGAGGTTCTTCTGGCTGGGTTCTTGGTAGGGTTCTGTGCAGAACCTGGACAGACCCTCTTTAGCAATGTAGATCTCTAAAGGCTCCAAGGAGCAGACCAGAACATACAGGCGGATATCAAACTTCAGTTTATCGATGAGCAGGGGTTTCTGGATGTATTCTTGAACAACTGCTTGTTTGATCTGAGAACCTGAGATGACCCGAAGGTCAGCAGGGTCACGGATGAGGTAGATGCCATCGCCCTGGGATCCGCTGTCCGGTTTGACGATATAAGTGGGTTTGAGGGTTGAATCATTATCTTTCAGGAGACGAATCTTAAAAAAAATAAAAAATAAAAGAGGACAAAAGCGGAAGGTGAACAGTGACATTTTTTTCTAATATGCTTGGAAAAGAACTTGAAGAGGCCATCCCTTGAAAGAATTAACCCTTTCAGATCTGAATTACATTTCAGTGACAATGTTTTATTTCTACTCTAAATGCTGCCCTTAATGATAATCAACAACAAAAAAAATAATAATAATATATTTTTTAATTAATTTAATTACATTTAAATTTACTTTCTAATATCTAATTTAAGAGCTAAATATTAAAATACATATGGATACTTCAAGAAAACTCACTTTCTTACTAATATGATGTCCACAGAAGGGTCTGAAAGGGTTAATATGAACAGTCTTTATTTGAGTCTCCAGCTAATGTTTAAGTGCACTGAATGATAAAAAATTAAATAATAATAATAAAAAAATAAAAATAATAAGATTATAATCAAAATAACACAAGGCTGATCTAATGCTTAATTAAAAAAAAAAAGTTCAAGTTTAAAAGGCAGTGAGTGCTGGTGACTATCCACTAATAGCATTATGGTTATTAAGGTTGGTAAACAAAGCCTCATATTTCCAACTAATACAATGGTTTTCTTTAGCCTGCATGCATGTTTTCCCTTTTTCCCCCTTCCGCAGATCTCTGCTGCCCCCTGCAGCTTTTCTATTTAAAAAAAAAAAAAAAAAAAAGTTACTCAAACACAAGCCCACACAAGTCTTTCCTGATTCAAGTTCAAAAGTTCATGCACAAATATGAATAAGTATTAATTAATTAAAAAAAAGGAAATAAAAAGGAAAAACACTAAAAAAAAAACCTACCAAATTGAACCACAAATTGTTTAAACCTACTGGACAGCATAAGATAAAATCCCATTTAAGCAGCCCATCTGAACAGATAAAGCACAAAGACACAGTAACTGTAATATGTGGAAGGAGATTGTAAATCCAGTAACTACAAGATCTTGTAACAAACTTGTCATTCACAATTAGCTGTTTCTGGCCACTAAACTGCTTAACCTGGTTTTACTGTGATTCTGTCCTGACCAATTACTACTACAGCTATCTACCAATAGAGGAGGAAGACAGAAAAAAAGACAGTTTGTCTAGCTTCTGTAAGTGTCTTCTTTGTGATTTCACAGATTGAGTCTGATACGGTGTCCTAAGTACTCTATCTACTCTATCTTCTGAGGTGTTTCCCCTCACTGAGCTTGTACCTGTGTGGAGAAGTGTTGGTATTCCTCAGGCAGGATCCAGGAGCGTGGGTAGAAGTTATACTCCTCCGGGAACAGCTCCTGCATGGTACGCACGGCACGACTCAGATTTATCTTCCGCAGCATCTCTATCATTCCTGCTGACCGACAGGATAGTTGATGAGAAAACAGTGAAGTCAAAGAGAAATGGCACAGAGGCCAGAGAAGGGCTGCAGTTCCCCATCAGTCTATGGCCCTACAGGGGCGTTATTCTCTCGAAAAATATGACACATTTTAGAGCCCTATTTCCCAGCAGTTTCATTAAATCACTTGATCATTTGATTTCAATGGCTCCATAGCGCGCACACAGCTTGGAAAGACTGTCTGTGTGAAAGCAACTGTCAATACAGCTATGAAAACAGCCATATTCCATCCAACCCATGAGTCAGCAGCTCGTGAGACTCCTTTATGACTTCACTGCTGAAAAACATTCCAGTGAACAATACTCACCACCATACTGTATGACTGATAACCTTCCTCTAAAAGCAAGTGCAGAATGTAGCCTAAACTAACTAACTAATGTAAATGTGACAAAGTTTAGTACTATTTTTCAATTTCCAGATTTGTTTAAACTAGTTTCAGCAATGGTTTTCGATAGTTGCAGTTTTGTAATTTATGCACAGATTTTGTTTTTAATATTTTTTAGCTTCAGTTTTTTTGGAATAGGATACAGTTTTTCACCATGTCGAAATCAGAGGTACGTCTTCAACCACACCAACAGGTCAGATCATTAAACTTTTTGATCCACTGATTTTAGTTATGTTTTGTTTTAGTTTTTCATATACATATTTTTTAATTTTTATTTACTATAAAAACACTGTATTTAACAGCCCTCTCCCCATCCATAATGCTTTAAATAATTTGTTTAATGTTGTAAATCTCCTGCTTGCCAGGTTAATTGACCAAAACTATTATTTAGATATTTATTGTTGAAAAGGCTTGCCATGGCATACTTTTCATATACGAGAAGCGCATTCAACACAAACGTGAAAGCAGTTGCCATGGTGAGACCCTTCTACAAATGTGCATGTAAATTCATTATTTTATTTCCTTCATTTAATTTCTTTTATATGTTTACTTTCTTTATTTCAGCCAGCTCAGTTTATCTTTCTAATTTTAAAATGTAGTTAAAATAACAATAATATTCAAAGTTTGAATAAAGTGTCCCTGTGTTACTGTGTAGGTGATCTGCACAATGAAAATTAACCCTTAACACCACCTGCTGTCCAACTACAGGTAACACCAGATTGACCAGTTTGAATGCAAACATCGTACCAGTTTGAAAATTAGGATTAAATGATCTTTAATGACAGATCTCATTGTCATTTAAATTCTGAGATTTTTTTTTTTTTTTAAAGATTGCAAATGATGGTGTCCTATTAAAATTATGAAAAATGCTGTTTCTACTATGGCAAGATCTCTAAAGACCTACTTTTTGTGAAGTTTACCTGGGAATTTGTTGACTTGCCCAGAGATGATGTTCTCATTGTCATGAAAAGAGACGCCATGCCAGTAGATATCACACGCTGTCCGCCTACCCATCGGAAACTGCAGGATCAAAAGAAAGAGACTTGAGGCAAAGTAAAGCAGGAAAACCATCAATCACAACACAATAAACATGTCATACTTTTGACAAGGATGCTAAACATTGACTATGACTAACTGTACTAGAATAACAACAGCTCACCTCTGCAGGACTCTTTTTCCAAGAAACATTTTAGTAAACAATTTCTACTCTTTCCTACAGTATGCATATCATGGCTAAGGGCTACATTATCAATGACTTGGAAGAATAGTTATAATTCTACAACAGTAACGGTGTCAGTTACAGAGGCAGGGTTAAGATGTGTTACTACCATCATTAATTTACAGGTGAAAATGCATTTGAGCACATGTGTACAGACCAGTGTTTCAGGTTGTGGTCCAGATTCAAATACATTTTTAAGACCCTGTATATGATGACTAGGCTACAGTGCGGTAGGTTATCAAGGGCACTAATCAGGATACAGGTAGTGTGCTTAGTATAGACTAGGTTACGTGTCTTGGGCTGGATTTTGTGAGGATCATGTCACCGTTTAACAGGCTAATGGAGTGTGAGGAGGTGCTCCTATATTGGTTACCTGGCACACAGAGGAAACCAGAAATTTGTGATCAGATTAGGATTTCACGCAGGTTTACAGGTACAGTTGTGAAGGCCAGTTTTTTTCAAAATGTTCTCACAAATATAGTGAAACCTGTCAAAGACAGGTTTAAATAGCCCTTGCTATTTCAGAGGCTCGGGAATTGGTCAAAATGAGCAAATCTAAAACATCTAAAGCATCATTCATAAAGTGAAACCAAAGTGTGCGTGTGTTCAAAAAACACAGACATCACAGGCCGTAGCAGAACAATTAACGAGTGACCTTTATTCGCTCCAGTTGCTTTAATCTGAAGTGCAGCAATTTTGTGCAGCACTAATGCTCATGTGCATGACTTTGATAGATCACTGCATGAAACTGGCAACAAAAATGGTTTCCATTTCTTTTTTCCTCTGAAAACACAATGATTATTTATTTGCATTCTTCTAGCATTGCGTTTTAATAAAAAAAATAAAACTGAAGCAGGGTAAAACTAAACTGGGCAGTTCAATTAGATCTGCCTTCTTTGGATAAATATTGATATACATCTGTCAGATTTAGTGACCAGCAATTATTGTTAGTGTACTGACTGCACTAATAGCTTTGTGTAAACATTTTAATGCATTAGGGTTCACCCAAAAATAAGAACTCTACAATTTTTTACTCCCCTCATGCTGTTCCAAACCTGTATGACTTGATTTTTTTTCTGCAGATAAAAACCGAAAATATTTTGAAGAATGTTGGCAACTAAAAACGTTTTGGGGACCACTTCCAAAAAATTGGAAGTTTCACAAAATATCTTCTTTTAAATTCTACAGAAGTAAGAGAAACAGGTTTGGAACAACATGAATGTAAATTTTTATTTTAGTGTGAACTTGGAAGAATCTTTTTAAATAATAACACAAAGCGGTTTATTCAGTTTAAGTCAAAATATTAGCACCTCAGCTCTGTTTGATGCATCAGGGTTAGCAAAGATCTCTTAAACGTGAATAACATTTCATTGCTCTGTCAGAGTAGCTGTGGAGCAGGTCAGAAAACGAGGGCATGCCTGTTCAATCCAATCACCTTTAGCCGTAACTACTTAAATGAAGTTACTTGGAATTATGTAGCAGGTACAAGACACGTGAAATTGTCACGAAACACTGAAGAGAAAACTTGTGCACCAAGAACTTCCAAACTTAAAAAAAAAAAGAGTTTCAATTCAAACTATGGTATATCTTCAATGCATTTAATAAGTCAGACAAAATGTGAAACATCCTTTCGGAAAGCACTTTTCTCCTTTCTAAGTGAAGTTATTGTTTTTTCATTCTAAATTGTTATACTTTCATTAAAAGTGTTCTCGTATTAGAAATAGCTATAAAATGTACACTATTTAAAAACCTAAAGGTTACAGTTGTTTTCTTTTCTCTCTAGGGCCGAATAAGGCATTCCAGAACAACTGACGATCCGCCACTATGCTTCTCATGCATCCAGTATCTCTTAAACATATTTTATTAAATTGTGCTGGTTTAAGTTATTTTGGGAAATTATATTACTCAGCAGTCACTTTCAAAAGAAAAATCAATTTTAAAGTTTTTATCTCAAGTAAACTTTAAAAACCATGTATAGGTTTTTAAATCGCTCTTTTATGGTATTACAGTTTGTTACTCACCATGGAAGCTGCCATGGTGTTAACACACCAACCAACCAATCATCTCTCCCCAGGGAGGATCATTACCCCTGTCACATCAGCCTAGACCCCCTTCAGATATTTCTCACATGTTACAGACAAATGGATATGTTTACCTGGTCTGGCTGAGCCACAGTGTGGTGCATGTACAGTAGTCAACATTTGAAGTGGATCAAAAAAGTTCATAAAAGTTGTCCTAAGGCAAGAACGGGTATTGTTTTTGTTTTAGGACAACTTTGATGAAAGGTTTTGATCCACTTCAAATGTTGACTACTATATGTGCTTTTGTACTGAGTACTGTATGTGTAACCTATGTGCAGTGTGGAGAATCCGTATTAAATCCTTACGAGACCAATCTAAATTTACAAATTACAACACATGTAGCTCTACAATGCATAGTGTCCTATTATTCCATACCGTACAGGCATGGAGAGCAGTGGGAATACAGGCATATGGGATTATCCCAGATTGAGCTTAATCATTTACTGTGAAGGCACAACCATATGGTCAAAGTCAGCATTCAGCTGCATTACTACCCTTTATGTGTCTTTTTAGATCAGAAACATAGATCCAAATATGTAAATGGTTTATTTACACGCAAATGTAACTACATTGTTTAAGATATTCACAGTACTACCAGTTACTACAGATCACAGATGATCTACTGTGATAAGTCTGCCTTACAACATCCAGTTTCACAAAGGCCCATCTTAGTTGCACAGAAAACTTCAGCTGAACCCAGTTAAGACATTGGGTATAGCTACATTGGGAATGGGTATTGACAACAACTGCCATCAGTTTGCCAGCTTCTGCCATCAGTTTGCCAGCTTGTTGACAGCCAATTTTGGCTCTTTAGCTCATGTAGCGGGTCTTAAACCTAATGAGACTGTATCAAGTGCTTACAGATTAGCCTATATCATACTTTGTTTCTAACTGTCATAATTAGATCTTTGGATCTATGTTTCTAAATAACTTCAAGGACTGATAGTCTTCGAAACGTTTTTAAAACCACAGGTGGGAACTCCTCCTGCCCTTGAAACAGTCTTTGGTGTAGCAGACAGGATAAAAGATATAATGGATACGCTTAAACTTGAAACCGACCTTTAACAAGGCAGCGCTGAATTACAAAGGCTCATAATATTTCAGTGGAGACGAGTAGAAGGGGGTGTAGACATTCACTCAACAGAACCATTCACTATCTCCAACCTGCCAGGTGTTGTGCACCACATGGTATAGTTTGACATCTTATCAATGTATTAATGAGTGTTTCTTTTTTTAATGCAGAGTGACTTTACATAGACGGTCAAGTGTAACCATATGCGTGTGTTTGTCGCATGTGTTGAAGGACAAGGTTAAAGACTGGCAATGGCTGTTGAAATATTAAGCCTACAAGTCAAGAGTAAGTGTTTGTTTACATAGCAGAAGCCTAAAGAAAGTGTACATTAGTCCAATGGATTCATCCATTCATATTCAAGCAAATGTGGATTGGTTTTACTGATGCAGTACACTTGAACTTGAACCCATCTTTCATACACTAGCACACTCAAGTGTACTACAAGTGGTAACTAAATATTTTTTTTAAATACAGAGATAGTATGTTAAAAGCGCATTTTAGTTCATATTAATGGTGTCCCAAAATAGCACATTTGAGTACACTTTGTTGATCTCAAGTTTATCTTAAAAAGTACTAAAGAATATTTTTTATTATATTAGGTACAAAAGAGTGCACGAAAATAGAGCACTTCAAGTACATTATGGAAGCATACTTTTTTTTTAAACCTGGGATTCCATAGGCGTAATGCTTTTAATACTATACAAACTGTATTTTCTATCACCCTACACCAACCCTACACATAAATCTATCCCTTACAGAAAACTTCCTGAATTTTTAGATTTCCCCTTTGTGTCATTTATAAGCTTGTTTCCTCATCATGGGGACCAAAAAATGTTCCCACAAGGATTTTGGATATTGCCATCTTTGTTGGGACATTTTGTCCCCCGTAACGTAGGGTTTACCAGGACCACACATCACACACAACTTTTACTGGGACTTTAAAGGGGTCATCATCAGATGCCCATTTTCCACAAGTTGATATGATTCTTTAGGGTCTTAATTAAAAGTCTCTAACAAACAAAAAACACCTTTTCTACCCTGTCAAAATCAGCTCTGTTTTCAGCAAGCCATTCCAGTCCATGTTGCTTTAAATGCTAATGAGCTCTGCTCGCCCTGCCCCTCTCTTCTGTGGGGTGACGAGCAGACTGTAAACTTCAGCCATGAAACTTGCTAACTAGCACATTATTACAACAGGCGATTTGCAAAGATTCATAAAAAAACCTTATACTCACTTCTTCTGTAGATGAAGCTGGATCACGAATGATTCACGCGAACATAGACGCATTTACGCAGATCGGGATCGGCGCATTCACTTCAAAACGAAAGTAACGTTAATCCTCTGAGTCTTCAGCGGCTCAGATGTCGGGAGTAAATGATGACAGCTATATTCATTATTACGTCCAACAACAAAACACCTCAATCGCATAATTGGAGACTTCTTGTCTTCCCCTGCACGGAGTGGACACAATGGCGGACTGATGACAGCTCTCAGCTCATTCAGGGCGAGTCTAAGGTAAAACAGCCTTGTCAATCAACTATCGTGGGAGGGGCCTGTACAGAACTATGTCATTCTGACAGGAATCTCAGAACAGCCTGATTTGAGAAAGGGGATTTTAAAATAGGGATTTAAAAAAAAAAAACACTGGGTGGATTTTTATCATTATAGGATGGATGTGTACACACACTTCCAACACACATTTATGTTCAAACAACTTGTAAAGTGAATTTTGCATCCATGGCATGCTACAAGCCCTTGTAATCGGAATGGCAGGTAGATAAAGTCAAAGGTTATGTGGTGTCAGAACACAGTGGCTCTCTCACCTCTTTCCACTTCAGCTGTCTGATGCTCATTTTTAGCGCCTCCAGAGACGTCTTTGCCTTGGAGGTGTCCACCGTCACAGCTCTTCTCTTTTTGGCCACTTTGCTCTCGTCCTCTTTGCCATGATGCTCACATTTCCCATCTGTCTGTCTCTTGCATGACTCAACGTGGCCGTTTGCCGCCGTTTTACCCTTTAAAAGCCTTGCCGTTCCTTTGATGTGAAGGTTTGGCTCATTGCTCACACGGCTCTGTCCTTGTAAATATGACTTCTGAGACGTCAGATCCGTCAGTTGTTTACCGTTCACATGCCTCTCATGTCCGTCTGCTTTGCTCCTACTTTTACTCCGACTTCTCCCGTTAATTCTACTTTTGGACAGGTCTCTCCGAGCAGTGAAGGAAACGTCAGCGGGGATTGGAGAGACCGAGGCCGGGGACTGCTGCTCCTCGTCTGCCGAGGCCTCGTTCTTCATCTGCTGGAGCTCAATCTTCACTCTCTCATAGTGATCGCTCATAATGTTAGCTAACGGTCGGATTGTTTGTCATCTCATTTAGATTTGATAAATATGTAAGGATAATCTACTAGCATGAGGTGTTAACGTGGACCAGCTGCTACTATCCAAACTAAAGCACAAAAACAGAAAACCTGTCTATAAAAGCCAACTATAGAGCCTGGTAAACTAGCGTGAAGACGCACCGACTCCATGATTACAGTCTGAACGTTATTAGCACTGACAGATAACACATCACTACAATGTGCTGGATATTTTATGTCGATCTAACGGGACAGGGGACACAAGAGCCGTCCGGTGTCCTTTTAATGGAAAAAGAGGCTCTTAACTAACGTTAACTGTTACCTTTAATAATACTACAAAGCTGCATATGAACGTAATTGAGCCTAATTCATCCCATTCTCTATAAAGCAATACTCAACTAACAGCACATATTGCGGCATAAGTATGAGGGAAACGAGCGCAGGGCATGGCTGGGTGCCTCACCGCATTCCTCCTGTCAGTTTTAAAGTGCCGGTGAGGTTCACCGACTGCTGTCGCTCTTTTAAACGGACGTCGTGTCTCTAAATGAAAACGAAAACATCGCGTGCATTCCGTTTACCTGCTGTTTGCTAAGACGTGGCAGAGTTAATGCAGGCGGATAGGTGAGGTGTCAGCTGATGGCCAGCGGACAGTCCAGAAGTAAAGCTCCCGTGTGCTGTCGCTGCTGGTGTTTTGGTCCTGTTGACAACGCAACGCAGCTAACGGAAGCCGTAGAGGCACACGGCAGCAACATATTGCACTGGACTCACGCCATACGCGAAGCGAAAAATCAGTGAGCAGAATGATTGGTGGACGGTTACAGATTTTGTTTTTCACTCTTTCTCTCAGTGTATGTGTATATACAGTAGGGTCCACAAGTCAGAGCCCAATCGTGAAAATGCTTCTATTTAGCATTCTTTTATAGGCCTAATTTATTTTTTATTAATTTAGATTTTTATTACTTTATTTATATTATTTTATTTTCCATTACAGTCTAACAGCAAGAATAAAAATGTCCCCTTGCTATGATGCAATTCTTTAAAAAAAAAATCATCTTAATGTTTATCATAGTCATACCATGTGTCTATAATTCAGTGTTGCAATGAATGGGAAAAACATACAAAAACGTGACATAATTCTCAGTATCTTATTTTTATGACCTCTAGACGACGGTCACGTGATAAAGAAAATTATTTTGAGAAATCTGACGAGTTTATTTTGAAAACTCATAATGTGTACATAATGCCTCTGTGATGCAGCAGAGGGAGCACTTGTGTCAATATTGAAAAAGAAGATCTCTCACTTTTTCTCATTAACAGTCTCTCTGTGATGTTTTGCAGTACCAGTGACTTGAACACAAACTCATCTCCACAGATGTATGAAGAGAGATACAGGGTAGTTCAATCAAAAAGGAAAATTATGTCATCATTTCTCACTCTCATGTCATTCCAAACCAGCAAGACTTTATTTCTTCTGTGAAATACCAAAGATTTTGAAGAATGTTTGTATGTACAAATTTCTTGTGTGAAGACATTTCTCAAATCACAGAATAAATAATGCTTAGAATGACATGAGGACGAGTAAATGATTTTCTTTCTTTCTTTTTATTTTATTATTATTATTTATTTTATTTTAATTAGATTTTATCATTATTATATTTGTATTTATGTATCTATCTATTTATTTATTTACTTACTTACTTTTTTTGCATGACATCCCTTTAAGATTTCTATGGTTTCTGTATTTTCAGAAGTTGTCACTTTATTCACTAAGTATATTTGGTGCAAAACAATAATTGATTGTTAGAATTTATTTATTTGTTTGTTTTTAAGATTTCCTTGGCAATAATTGTGCAAATATCCAATATTATTTATTTATTTATAGCAACTAAAAATCAGTGTGTGTCTAGAGAGAAATTAACCTACTCTGAAAAAAATATTGGTGTAAAAAGTAGCCTCATTCTCCACATAATCACTCCAGTAAAACTGTCCTCTGTAAATTCAGATCTCTTCACTGTGGAGTTGGGCCAAACCTGTCTGCAAACCATCTTCTGGGCTACAGAATATGCCTATATGTATATCAAACAATTTGTAGCTATGCAGTGCATCAAAATCTAGGACTAATCAAGCGTTACCATGTTCTAACCTGTGGTATTTTGCATAGAGCCCATGGGAACTGGGTGTATTGTGTTGTAATTCATCTATGAACTATAAGGAAGTACTGCTTTTATTATGCTAATATAGGGTGTTTGAAAGACTTGAAGGTTGTTCCTAAAAGCAGACGGAACTTTGCTCCATGAGAATTGCATCAGAGGTTGAAGAGAGCAACGCAGAATTCAGAATTCACTCATAGCGCCTCTTTTAATAAACTTCTTGCTGAAGCACTTGAACAACTTGAGCCGAAGCCAGACTTGTATAAACGCAGCTGATGTCTGCGGGCTGAGAGAGGGGGAAAGAGGCGCCCAACCCATTTCTTTTGTGCTGAAGCGCCTGTGATTTCATTCAGCTTTTCCCGGGCTGCTACTATAATGGGCTCCCTCGCTTTGAATCGCTCTTGTATCCGCGACTTGTTTTCTGCTGGTTAAACTAGAGCAATCTTTTTAGTTGGCAGTAGTTTGAAGCTTGGGAACTGGCTGATGAAATTTCTCGCCGAGCATCTGGACGGGTCCCAATGAAAATGCACGGGAGAAACAGGTACAACCTGGTGGACGATGTGGCGGATTCGCGAGTCCCGCTTCACAACGAGGAAGCGTATCAACACGGAATACACTTCCAAGCCAAGGTGAACTATATCTACTGTAAACATCGCCGTTGTTATTAATGCTGGTTTAACCGAGACTTTTATGTAGTCATTGGAGTGTACCTGCACGTCAAATGGGTATATTTTTTTAAAGTATCAAAATAAATGTAAGGGTCATAATATTTTCTTTACAAATATTTAGAAATTTTGAATCATGAATATTAAGTTTTTTAGGGTTTGGCTACTCCATTTGAGCTGTATAAAAGCATTTTCATAAAAAAGGAAGATATTTAAAATCTATGATATTTAAAATCTCTCTTTTTAATCGTTTTCTTGTTACATGACAACAAATGCTTTAGATGTTGGTTGTGCCATGCTGGCTTTCATCAGGTGATTACAATAAATAATAATTTAAAAAAATAGCTATTTTCTATTTTTAAGCCCCCAAAACATCAAAATGAGTGTAAAATCAGAAACTGAAAACGTGTTCATCGTGCTCATCTGAAGTTAATTTTTAATTAATGTATTTTTGATCAACTTAATAGATCAAGACAAGAAATGTCACTGACCTGTATGCAAAGAGGTTTTTTGTTTTTTTCCTTATGCATTATTTTGGTGTCTGGCACAACTTTCTCAGTAATGGCTGGTTACATTAGTAATTTTACTGAGCTGAGACGTCTTTGGGGGGTATTTGGTTTCTTCAGAAGCTGCGGTTAGATTTGACTGGGACATTGGTATTTAACATTTCATTGAATAAACCTCTACTCAGTGGCTGTCTCACAAAATACATTGAGCTGCCTTGGTAGCGAGAGCATTGAACATCAATTCTCAATCAATGGTTGAGGTTTTGGGATAGTCCGTGTATTTTGTCCACCACTATAAGCCTGCTAGATTTTCAGCTAGATAAACATTTGGTTTTCTATATTGCTTATGATCATATACAGCAACCGATGTCCTGTTCAGGATAAAACTGCCTGGTTATGACCGCTTGATAAATATTTAATTAGTGCCCATTAATGAAAGCCAGGACATCCTTTAAGGTCCCAGATAACTCCTCTGTCTATTTTTAACATAGTCATTTCTTAAATACATCTACATACTCAGACACTTGCATATTTCAAAAATATTGCAGTCTGTTGTCTCATATACTGTATGTCATAAAAACTGGTGTTTTCCCAGAGAGATTTTCTTTAAGCTTTTCAAATCTGCAGACAGCTAAATGCCTCAGGAAACCTAAAGCTTTGTATACTGAGCCACTCAGAAGCCTATCGTAATTTTAGCTCCAATTTGTGATGCAGGATTATCTTCCAGGAATTTTATTGGCCAAAGCTGGAAAGCCAAGACCTAGAACCACTCACATTCACAGTCACACATTCTGACTGCAGTTTTGCAGTCTTGTCTTTCAAAGCTTAAATCAGCTGTATAAGTTGCTATTTTTTCTGAACTGTTGTCAGTAGTGCTGTCCCTCTACAGCTGGATTTAGACTGTGGAAGCTGGAGATAAGTATTTGAGGTCAACATCTCCATATAGCTTAAGAACAGGTCATTACAAGCATGAAAGAACACTGTGTTGTTTGTAAACACTGAACCTAATACTTGATTAAGCATGTTATTTGCAGCTGGCACTGATCTATTCACATTTTAGAAATATGTAATGTTGTGTCAGTGATTGTCATAGATGCAGAATGATCCATTTGGGACTTTTTTTACCTTTATTAGGGCATACACTATGTTTTGTAACCATAGAAAATACTCATATTTCGAATAATCAATTTAATCAGTTAAATGTGTGTATAACTAGATTTGACATTTCCTAAAGAAAATGGAAGTGGTGTTCTAGGTGATTGCTTGAGGGTTTTATGTATATGTGAATTTTTGGTAAGTGAAGTATGTAAAATGATAATTTCAGTCCTCATTCATTTTCTGTCAATTCTGAGTCTGACCAGTTCAGCAAAGGATTACAGATTAGTTTTTTATAGGATTGTGTCTGCAAATAATAAAACTTGAAGCAATGCAAATTTGCACATGCTAACGTCTACTGATGTTTGTAATTAATGTGACTCTGTCTGTGAAATCCATGCTAAAGTCTCGAAATCTAATCATGAGATAACAAGCATCAAAGCTTAATTTTAACCATTTATTTCACTATGATTTGAGTCTTTGACATGGCCTTACTCAGTAAATATTAAAGATATCAAGGTTACATTTTCACACAATGTTCTTTACCTTATGAAGGATGATTTTATGAAAGAAAACAGTAGAAAAGCATAAAAATGTCTTTAGCTGGGTTTTCACAGCCAGGGTCACAAATGTGCAAAATTGTCAGTTTGTCTTTTTATCTTTGCATATTGTTGTTCTTGGCAATATTGATACATATTAATGTTTGATTTTAAGAACACTTGTTGTTTACCATTGTAAAATAAACAACTTTAGTATGGTCACCATTTGTCTGAATGTGGGCCTTGAAGCGAAACCAATTGAGAATCACTGATTTAGATGAACATTTTAGCATAAATAGAATTTGAGAAATGAGGCTGCCAGTGTCCTGCCAATGCAAAAGTAACTTCTTGGCACTCATTATTAACCTAGAAAGTGTGTTTGCGTGTGTTTGTGCAAATGAAGCTGCCTCATTAATTTTAGACTGGTTGATTCCTCTGTTGCAGTTAATAACAGAGTTTAAACAGAATGCTCTTCATCTAACATTGAAGCATGTGTTTCTTTTGCAGTATGTTGGCAGCTTGGATGTCCCAAGACCCAACAGTCGAATGGAGATTGTCGCTGCTATGAGAAGAATCAGGGTAAGTTCTTCAGACACTTTCACTCACGGACACAGACTATGAGTGCTGAGTAATCACTACTGATTGGCCCACAGCAGCTGTTTTTTCAGACACATCTTTTGCAGTGTAAGACAGTGAAAAAAAACAGCCTGTTCCTCTATATTTATCATATACTCTGCAGAGTCTACAAGTGTGTGCTTAGTTTAGGGTGTGTTCTGATAGTATTTTTTCACCTGAGGTTTCATATTTCATGCTCTGCACATTGAAAAAAGAGAGATCACACACACATACTCACAGACAGTGGGGCACAGAAAGCCTTGTTATGATCTCTGCGGGGTCTACAGCAAATGGAAATTGGAGATGACTGCCATTATTTTGGTTGATTGGTCAGTGTGTGTGTGTGTGTGTGTGTGTGTGTGTCCTAGTTTTCTATATGTACTTGCCATGTACTCACACAGATCATTGTAGCTCAGACTGAAGGACATTTCTAAGACAAATTAAGTTGGATTTGTTGCTTGATCACATGGAGCAGGAATTTGTGTGTGTGTGTGTGTGTGTGTGTGCATGACTTGTTACCTTTAGAGTTTGTGACAGGCCTGCCAGGAGATCAAAGTGCTTCAGCTGCAAAATTTTCATAGAGCCTTCTCTTCTCTTCTCTTCTCTTCTCTTCTCTTCTCTTCTCTTCTCTAAAAATATATTACAAGGGTCTTAAAACTAAATTTGGATAAATGCAAAAAAAAAATAAAAAAAAAAAAATATATATATATATATATATATATATATATATATATATATATACAGGTGCATCTCAATAAATTAGAATGTCGTGGAAAAGTTCATTTATTTCAGTAATTCAACTCAAATTGTGAAACTCGTGTATTAAATAAATTCAATGCACACAGACTGAAGTAGTTTAAGTCTTTGGTTCTTTTAATTGTGATGATTTATCTCACATTTAACAAAAACCCACCAATTCACTATCTCAACAAATTAGAATACTTCATAAATTTTTTTTGTGAATTGTTGGCCTTCTGGAAAGTATGTTCATTTACTGTATATGTACTAAATACTTGGTAGGGGCTCCTTTTGCTTTAATTACTGCCTCAATTCGGCGTGGCATGGAGGTGATCAGTTTGTGGCACTGCTGAGGTGGTATGGAAGCCCAGGTTGCTTTGATAGTGGCCTTCATGTCATCTGCATTGTTGGGTCTGGTGTCTCTCATCTTCCTCTTGACAATACCCCATAGATTCTCTATGGGGTTCAGGTCAGGCGAGTTTGCTGGCCAATCAAGCACAGTAACACCATGGTCATTGAACCAGCTTTTGGTACCTTTGGCAGTGTGGGCAGGTGCCAAGTCCTGCTGGAAAATGAAATCAGCATCTCCATAAAGCTTGTCAGCAGAAGGAAGCATGAAGTGCTCTAAAATCTCCTGGTAGATGGCTGCATTGACTGTGGACTTCAGAAAACACAGTGGACCAACACCAGCAGATGACATGGCAGCCCAAATCATCACTGACTGTGGAAACTTCACACTGGACTTCAAGCAACATGGAATCTGTGCCTCTCCACTCTTCCTCCAGACTCTGGGACCTTGTTTCCAAATGAAATGCAAAATTTACTTTCATCTGAAAAGAGGACTTTGGACCACTGAGTTCTTTTTCTCCACAGCCCAGGTAAGACGCTTCTGACGTTGTCTCTGGTTCAGAAGTGGCTTGGTAGCCCTTTTCCTGAAGACGTCTGAGCGTGGTGACTCTTGATGCACTGACTCCAGCTTCAGTCCACTCCTTGTGAAGCTCTCCCAAGTGTTTGAATCAGCTTTGCTTGACATTATTCTCAAGCTTGCAGTTGTCCCTGTTGCTTGTGCACCTTTTTCTACCCAAATTCTTCCTTCCATTCAACTTTGCATTTAATATGCTTTGATACAGCACTCTGTAAACAGCCACACCTGTCAGTAATGACCCTCTGTGATTTACCCTCTTTGTGGAGGGCATCAATGTTCATCTTCTGGATCATTGTCAAGTCAGCAGTCTTCTCCATTATTGTGGTTTCAAAGAACAAGAGATACCCAGAATTTATACTGTAGGGATGGTCATTAATTGAAACTCAAATGTAAATATTCTAATATTTTGAGATACTGATTTTTGACTTTCATGAGCTGTAAGCTCTAATCATCAAAATTAAAACACAAAAACTTTTGAAATGTTTTACTTTACATGCAATGAATCTAAAATATATGAAAGTTTCACTTTTTTGAAATAACTTTTTTACAAGAAAAAAATGAACTTTTTCACGACATTCTAATTTATTGAGATGCACCTGTATATATATATATATATATATATATATATATATATATATATATATATAAAAAAAATTGTTTGTTTGTTTTTTTGATGATTTCCGCAATGCGGAAAATGTGGACGGATTTGTGGAATCCAGTCATAAAAATGGAATTTACAGTATAACAGAATGTCATGGAATTTGCCAAATTTTGGATGATTAATCAAAAGTAGGTCAGTACACTTAAATCAAAATGCGATATGGACTAGTGTCTGTGAATATTAAGCCGCAAAATACTATTTAAATATGAATCATGCATGTTCTACGTGTGTCTCTGTGTGAATGAATGGCGCAGATGTGGGGTTTCGTTTACTACACACATACTAAGCATGTGTGACTCTCGCAGTGTTTTCAGCCTCTGCCGCCTCAATATATTAGTACATGAACACATGAACCTAATCTCTAGAACTGCTTTGAGAGTCACTTCATGATCGTCATATCATATAAACAGAGACAATTAAAGGGCTTCACAAAATCCCATCAAAATAAAAATTTGGTTTAACTTGAAGAAACTGTGACAGAAGTTTTTAAATAATATTTACCATAATGTTTTTACCATAAAAATGTGAATATACAACACAGTATTTCTGTAAAAAAAAAAGGAAAAACAATAGTTTTTTTTTAATAAAATTAATTATTTAGAGATGTTTTTGATTATTACACTTTAATGAAACGATTAAAATTGAATCCAGACAATTTATGGAAATTTGGTAAAAAAAAATAAAATAATAAGAAGAAGAATAAAACAGAATTTGAGCAACAAAAAAGTATTTCATAGGCCTTTAAAAATGTAATTTTCGTTAAAATTTTAATAAATTGATGTTACATTGTGTAAGTTTCCATTTCAATTAATTAGACATGTTTTTTTTTTGCTTAATAAAATTTAATTTTACCATTAAAAATGAGTCTAGAAAAATTTAAATGGAAAAAACGGAACCCAGAAATATTTAAACAGAAAAAAAAAAAAAAATACTGTGCATTTCCTTCAATGTCTAGAGCATTATGGACTTGCTTGTGGGTGTAAAGTAGTGAAGAAAAATCTAAATAGGACCCACTGATAAAGTTGTTCTGGGCTTTTTAGAGGAATGTCAGTGTCAGTTTGTTTAATGTGTTTCACTGCTGATATTTTTCTGGGTTAGCGAGTTCCCTCAGAGACAAGTCTAGAATTCATGTCCTTGTTGTGTTAGATTCTGCTGAAAACAACAGTAAATAATTTGTACTGACCTTCTTTACAGCCCTTTTCTCTTTTCTCTCTTTACCATTTTCTCCACATGTTATTGAGAAACTGAGCTTTTATAACTGTCATCGGATGAAGTTTTGCGTGGCAAGTCAGCTCTTTAAATCGAGCCCTGATGAGCAGCTTTTCTTTCGCACCTGCTGTGAATGTGTGAGTGAGTGTACATGAAGCCACAAAGTAATACTTAAAAATAACTTAGTTTATGCAATGGAGAAGCTTTCCATAATGTGGCTTAATAGAAGCATGTCTGAATGAACAGTTGTTACAGCTCAAGGTTAAGTGTGAGTTAATGGTGTGTTGTACAGTATGACCAAAATCTTATATCATGATACACAAACACACACACACACACACACACACATATATATATATATATATATATATGGTTATGTTTATTGAGCACAAAATCAGACTTTTAGATTGATTTTTGAAGGATCATGATATCTTTCCTGCACAGAAGTTGTCCCTTGTCTTGACTTGTTTGGGACTCGTTCCGCTATATTTTTTTCACTTCTGTGTGTAAATGTTGGAAGGCAGTCCTGCCAAATTATAGGCATGTGGATATGTGTTCTTGTGAGCAATATTGACACATTTCTATTGTTGCACTGTGAACACATTCATACCACCCAGACATTGTGTAAGTGTGTGTGTGAGTATAAGAGGATATATTAATGCTGAAGATTGTGTCAATCTTTCACAGACACTTTCTGAGATCAGTCAGCATTGGGCAGCAGATACATAACTTGACAGTGTTCTCTTTCTGTCAGTCCCTCTGTGATGATTGGGTTAAAGGTCAGCTCGCAGAATGTCTCTTAAGAATGCCAGTATGTGATTGACAGCTCCCTAGATCTTGTGTTATCAGACCTAAAAATAACTGGAAAGTGGTCCGCTTCCAATGAAGGAAACAACACATAACCATGTCTCTGACCTTTGCAAGTCATCTGAGACCATGTCCCTTTTTATCTTCTCTCTTTCCTTTGTTTACACTTACATTCCATTACTATTTGGGAACACCATTTATTTCAGCCAAGGAATATTGTAATTAAAACTTTAATTGTTTTGTGCCTTCATTCCTCAACAGATCTAATCTGTAGAATGAAGCTATGAATAGATCATAATGCAGTGTGTGTCTTTTGAAAGATCAAAATGCAATGTTATTGTACATAGTGTCTATTATCAAGTCTTGTTTATGAAGTTTTCCTTTATTCCCAGAATCCCAGGTATGCTAAGTAGAGTTAGCCAGAATTTCAATATGTTTATGCTTGACCAAATGAGAAATGCAAACACAAGAAAGATCTGTATATAATGTAAAGGAAAAGCTTGTAGATGATGAAGAGGCTTATTTAAGCTGCATGAGTTCTTATGAATCTATAACTATTTAGAGCAAATCAATCCATAACTGTCAAATGAAAGAACGTCATGCATTTCCCCTGTAGTGCAAATTGATTTTTTTATATATGCAAAATGACACTATAGCAACAGCGATGTCTGGTGAGCCCTCACACATTTCTCTCACGGGATGTAACAAAGGGTGGTTTTGTTAGGGCTACTAACGACTATTTTTCGTTAAAAACAACAACAATTTTACTAAGAATATTTTATTCTAAACAATGAAATCCTTTTTTAAAGCAAAATAAACCAAAGATGCAAGAAGCAAGTCCATCAGTCAAATTGAAATCAGTTCAGTATTATATATAATTAAGTCTAATAATACAATATACCAGACAGAATTTATTTAGGAGAAAAATTTAAATGTGCAGTATTTCTGAAAGAAAAAAAAAAAAAAAAAACATCAATTAATTTCTTTTGATTATTAAAATTTAATGGAACATTAAAATGGAATCAGAAAATAATGGAAAACAGAATTTGGTACAGATAAAACTGTAAAACAATTAATTCACTTTTTGATGATAAAATTTTATTTAACCATTAAAACAGAGTATAGAAAAATGAAAATGGAAAAAAATGAATTTGGAAATAAAACGGATTTCATAGGGCCCTATAATATATATATATTTTTCTTTTTTGGTAATAAAAATAGATGTAAGTGAAAAATAGCTTTTAAAATGACTTAAAATACAAATATAATAGCCATGATGCATTGATTGATAATAAATGATAATTAGTTCAAATAAAGTATCAAAAGCAAGAAATCATATGGTTTTATTGAACAAAACTGTTAAAATACATAATGTATTATAAACAATAGAGCTAATGTAGATAACGCATAACAACAAAGGCCTGCAGGGGGCGCCTGATGATTATTATTAAACATTACTGCGCGATCTAATCCTTGTTTAATATTGACCAAGCACCAGTTAATTAAAATGTCCACTTAATCTTTAACATGTGGCTATTTCTTTAGGACAGAAAGCTATAGCCACTGTAATTAAATGAATATGTGGACATCAAAACATGTAAACTCAGAGTGAGGGTTTGAGCTTTTATTTTGAAGTCGCGATATATTCTCCTGTGTTTGCACAGGTTTATAAATGATTTACCTTACAAATCTGATGAAATGGCGCACGTTGCGTTCCCAGATGAACGTTCTACTAAACCCAAACTCACAATAACATGCAGACATGGAGTTTGAACATGTTGATGCTGGAGCTTGTGGAGCCGCTGTGAGACGCACATACTTAACCTACACGCATGTAAATAATTAAAGCTCATATACTGTGTTAGCACTGCATCGCATATCATTATTTAATTAAATCATAGCGTTTGTGAATTCACAATTATGCTTAATTATGATTTTTAAATGGGTTTAATATCATGCAGCCTTGGAAAATAGTCTAATAATGTGTTTTATGGATTCTAGTCTGTGAAATGCGGCACTTCCGGTATTTTGCGGTTAGTCGACACGAGCAAAATTAAGTGGATGATTTTTCAAAATCGACTAGTCGACTAAAATCGACGCATCGCGACAGCTCTATTTGTAAGGTTTAGCTTATTAAGTATAGTAGTGTAAACCCGCAAATACTGTCCTCATTTTTCTTCCACATTTTCTTTTTTTTACAGTACATGTTGTATGCAGGTTTGCTTTTGAATATGTGTCCATCTTTGTGTGTTTGTCTGTGTATAAGTTGCCTATATTTATGCGGCGACTGACATTAACATTTGTAGAACCTGATACATACAATATCAACAATGCATTTTGATAATGAATAGTTTGATGTATGTATCCAGAGATCAGGTCATTCTAATTTTCAAATCAAAACTGGAATATAAAGAATGACATTACCATTACCAAAAAAAAAAAAAAAACAGTAACACTTTAGTATGGGAACCAATTCTCAATAACTAGTGCCTATTATTAACATATTGGCTATTTATTAGTACTTATAAAGTACATATTCTGCATGACCATATTCCACATACCTAAACTTAACAACTACCTTACTAACTATTAATATGCCGCAAATTAGGAGTTTACTGAGGCAAAAGTCAAAGTTAATGGTTTGTTAATAGTGAGAATTGGACCTTAAAATAAAGTGTGACCAAAAATAATTTACACAACAATTTCAATAGCACACTGAACACAGTTATGTTGTCCAATTCAAGAGCTTATTAACTTGTGTCATACTTAATTTGATAACTTCATTTCTACATCAGCCACTGTCAGCCTAGGATTTTATAGGTCAGTGAATGAATGCATGGATGAGCAAATATAAGTATGACTGATTGGTTAAGTGGCAATGTTTTCATTTTGATTTCATTCGGTTCCAGTTTATCATCCGCCTTTTTATAACTTCTTATTTTAATATTACAATGATGGTATTTTCCTTAAATCTGTTGAGCTCTGATCCACCATACAAAAACTAGACATCACTTAATGAAAAATCCTGTCTTTTTTTTTGTTTGCTTGTTTGTTTTTTTTAAATAAATTTGCCATTAAAAAACTTTTTTAATGTCCCGGACAAAGTTGGTGTAAAATAATTTATGTTTTATAAATGTTTGTGTTCGACTGTGAAGCTGATGCTAATGGCAGTCTTACAAAACCATGAGAGAATGTGATAAAGAGGTCAGGAGGAGAGGAAAGGAAAGAGGAGGTGGTGAGGGTTAGGGAGTGGATGGTGTGTGTGTGTGTGTGTGTGTGTGTGTGTCTATGGTATGGGGCTACAGAGAGAATGAAAGGCTTCATTGTTGTGCCGTAGCCCAGGGACAGATGCAGTGTAATGGTCTACACGCACTAGCATCCATGAGCTCAACATCTCTCCCTCCAAACCAAACTGCAAGCTGTCAATAGTTACATTTAAATCACATTAGATGTGACATAAATGATCGAGTAATTAACATCCTCGAGACAACCACATACATTTTAATGCATGTATATACAGGGACACAGGCTTTTCACTCCAGAGAAGAATAAATACACATAAACAGACTTAAAATGTTTGTAAGTCTTAATAAAAGGAAAGAACCCCAGAGTAAATCCTCCGTCCCACTGCTCTCAGTCAGTGCACTCAGCAGGGTTCCTCCCTCTTTTGCTGCTTTTCTTCTACTCTCATTCACTGTCTTCTCTCTCACGCGCTCTCTTTCAATTCTTCGGACTATTTCTGTCCGTGTTAACCAGTTACGCAAGACCAGGACCCCCTTATCACCATGGCAACCCCCCCAACTCTGCCGAAACACGTCCTGAGTCCTGAAACTTTGAGGGTGTTTGAGCGCCAAGCGCATTCGGCCAGACTCCACGCACACAAACATGACACTTTTAACGTTCACCTGCACTCTCTGGCACGCTGTGACACACACACTCTATGTGAACTCCACTTTCTGTTGGGTTTTAGTTTGTTTTGTGATTGAGAAAACTGCCTCAGGGCTTGAGAAAAAGAAATTGAGAGAGAGATGGTTGCTCTACTTTAGGGATATTGTATATCTCTCTTGCTTTTTAGGAGTGTCTCTCATTCCCTGTGTCTGTGCTGTCATTTCTCGTCTTCTTGTGTTTCCCTCCATTCCTCCTCTATTCCCTGAGCTACACTCTCTTTGCTTCTTCCTCTCATTTCTACTTTGTCACGGAAAGCCATTTGGCCCAACTGAGGCCATTGTTTTTGTGAGTGTATAAGAGAGAGCTGAAAGGGAATGTGTGTGAGCCTGGAATGGCCAATTAAGATTTTATTACTGAGTATATTGAAAATGGCATCATAAATGTTTGTGAGAGTCATTTTAGGAAACAAAGGACTTTTTCCACTTTAGAAAGGTGATTTTTAAAGCAAATTTCTGTCAGATGTTAAATTACATTAGGATAAATGAGTAAAAACGTCATATGAACGACTGAAGTGAAACATTTAAAACTAAAATAGCTCTGCTCCTCCAGTTGTCAAGGTTATGAGGTTAATATGGGTCATTTTATGAAACGAATGACTTTCACTTTAGAGAGGTGATTTTTAAAGCTAATTTCTGTGAGATGTTAAATTACATTAGGATAAATGAATAAAAAAGTCATATGAACTTGACTGAAGCGAAACATTTACAACTTAAATAGCTCTGCTCCTACAGGTGTCAAGGTTATGGGGTTAATATGGGTAGAATTTTTTATTATTATCCTACTCACCAAGGCTGCATTTATTTGATCAAAATACAGTAAAAACTGTAACATTGTGAAATGTTATTAATTTAAAATAACTATTTTGTGTTTTAATATATTTTAAAATATATATAAATATTTTATTTTGTGAAAATCATTATTTAAAAAAATCAGAATTATTTAATGACTATTGGACCACATTTATTTGAAGTATGACTATTTTATTAAATGGTCAAATGTATTTATGTCTTGTTTTGATCAATTCAAGTCACCCTTTCTGATTAAAAGTATTAATTTCTTTCATAAAAACAAATCTTACTGACCCCAAACTTTTAAACCGTAGTGTATGACAGGTGTTATTATTTAACAAAAATCTGCCCTTAATCTATAAAACCATAATCTTTTATATTTAATCTTCGTACAATGCATATGACTTGGACGCTTGAGTGTTGACATTGTTGTTCAAACACAACGCAGACATGCACATGGGACAGATGGCGCCCTCATACTTGGCCCTGTTTTCTGAGTTGACCTTCTGTGTGGACACACATCCAAACGCTACAATACATTAGACAGACAGAACGAGTCATTTTGAACTGAGCTCACACCTGTTACTGTGCTGTTTATACACATCAAGTCCAGGTCATTCACTGATGGGTCTGAAATTGTGACACTATGTTGATAAGGCCTAAACTAATTGTTGACTAATATGGATTTTTCAAAACTACACAGCAGACAAAATCACAAAAGCATTTCTATCACACACATACACACACTTGCACATGCACATAAACTCACGTCTAATGGCTGAGGCTGTTGTTAGAGATGGTACCACAGGGAGTTCCTGTCAGTACACATGTCTTGTCATCTAGTCAGTCAAGCACATGCCCTTATGAACATCAACATCAAAGCAAGCTTATAGTGGTGAAAAAAATACAAAATAAACAAAAATATTATTTTCTTGTTTTCCATTAAGTATATCTATATAGAGGTTTTTTTTAAGCACAAGCCTCATTCAAGCACAAATTTAGTTAGTTTAGTAGTTTACCAATAAAGAACAACTTTAACTTAGGAAATATAAATCTATACACAAGTCTTAATATCTTATGCAGATGTATATCTATACATTTCTCAAGACTCCAAAAGTTTGTGCAAACTTGAAACCTGACTGATGTTTTCCCAGCATGATTCGCACAGTATGACAGATGCGAGCATGTAACACATCTATAAAAGATGACTTGTTGACAACAGATTGTTGGAGAAAACCTGAATGCTCCATGTAACATTGCTCATGGTCTGTCTCTTTCACCGTTTCCCACACACACATACACTGAAATATCAAGCCATTCTAGAGGGCCAGCAGCACAGTAAAGGTTATTAAATCCCGCCCATGGGGTTCGTGACATCAACTGATTGGCCCTCGTCCCACTCCCAGCAGGTATCTCTGCCGACTCGGCTTCCAAGAAATGAGTTCGGAAGTCTGTGCAATGTTCCCTCTCTCCCTGTCTGTCGCTCAGTCTCTCTCGCTCACTTCCTCAAGTACACGCTCTGTTAAAATGACACACACTCCCCATTGGTCTGAAGTCAAGCGGAAATCCCAATCAAGTAGAGAAACTAACTCGCTCTCAGCATCCCAGGCAGGTCAAGGTCGTTTCCAATGGCAGCGTCTAATGGAAGTAGTTCTTGCATCCCTAGTGCCAAAGGTGAAATTCCTAAGAGAAACAACAGACAATATTACAAATGCATCTTTTTTGTTGTGTGTGAAGGAAGCAGTGATATTACAACAGACATTTTAAAAGTACTATATACTAGTACACTTTTTTCCCTCTCTGTCTTGGGTTCTTCTGCCTTTCATTCAGTTGTTTTTCTCCATTTACCAACAAGTAACCATGTTGTCAATGAAAAGCTGCTGTTTGCAGATTAGTTATGTGATGTTGTGTATTTGTTTTCTACATTCAGCTTACATTTTCATTTATCCTGAGTAGTGGTGTCATGATATTTGAATTGTATTATACCTTTTCAATACAATACCTTGAACAATATCCATATTCAATACAATTTTAAAGTATTTGTGTATCGATACTTAGGATATTAAGTACTGAAACTTTACAAAATTCTCAAGTATTTCACTATATATTGAAAAATCTATATTTTCACTGTACTAGCAGGACATGCTGTCTAAATACAATTTAACTTGAGACAAAATCAACCAAAAATTGCCTTCACATTTGGTCTTTAAATCAGATTAATTGAAAGTATGCTGTTATCGTATAGCTTCATATATTCAGTTGCATATTGGCTATTCAGTTATTTTGTTATTGTTTTCATTTATTTATGGTTTGGACAGTGACGTAATGATGCTGTCAAGATTGAACTGAATGATTGACAACTGAAACCTTGTTTGACATTACTCTGATGCACAATGAATTTGTTATGTCTTTGGGCGATCGTTGACAGTCAACCTCACAGGTCTACACCCTCCTTGCTGTCTTGCTCCTGCTGTTGTCTTAGTTCAGCACTAAAGGACTGTTGGGAAGATTTGGGTGAAAAGAACCCCAAAATCTCACATTTAAAGACTGTTGCTAGGATACAGCCTTTAATTGATTGTAATTGTCTGTATGAATCGTGACCCAGATTGCAATAAGACTTTTCAAAGACTTTCTTGAAAAGCTGTATTTGAGGGTTTCATGGTTCATGATCATTCTGCTTTTCTGTGTATACCCAGTACTGCCGGGTAATGGGATAAAACCATTAAATCCGTGTGCATTCTGTATTCCAGAAAAAGTTCTTTCAAATTTAAATGTCATGTGTTAAAGAATTTTTTTTAGACCCCTTTTTGTACTCTATTTGTGTAAACTGCTTTATAATGTATTTTTTTCCACCAGTGTAGTCTTAGTAATACAAGTGCACTTGTTTTTTGAGTGTTCAGTTGCTGAGTAAATGATTTTGATGGCTGTCTTTAATAACAAATGGAGATGTCAATTACATGTAATTGTTTTCTCTCGAATGCTGATATCTAAAATCACTTGCAAGCCGAGGGATAGATAGAGATCAGTAAGGAATGTCATCAAGTGCTGAGTATGGCGGCTTTGTCAACTTTAAGCCCACTATGCAGATGCTTTTTTAAAAATGGAAATTAGACATAAAAGCAAGACAGGATTATAGCAGATGTCTGGATTCAGCTCTTAATCCAAAAATGTCAAGTCTGACCTATTTGTTTTCTGGGCGATTTCTTCAGTTTTCATTTTATTATTATTATTTAATGACAACTGCACCTTTCAAACTTTTCACCAAAATGTGTATGCACAGAGAACAATGACTATGCAGTATATCTTAAATATTTATATATGCACTTTGCACTTGAGTAATACGAAAAATTAAAATTGCATTCTTGCAGACTCCTTTGCTCCTTTAAAGAATGCTGACACAGAATGGTTGTGCCTTTTTTGCACAAGTGGAGCTAAAGTGGAGCAGGTTTAAGTGGATTGTTGTCATGGGGCAAGCAAAACCTCAAGGTTCAGTCATAAACTGTAACGTCCTTAAGACATTAAAATGAGAATTACCACTTCATCATAGCTGTTAGGCTATGAGTAATGATTTTTTAGGGTGATGAATGAACATAATCTCAAATATGATTTTTAATCTCTTTCTTTACTCATTAATTGGAATGCAAAATACTAGTATTTGCTGGATTAAAAATGCTAAATAAATGTATTAAAATAATCGTGTGCATGCTGTTTCACATGCTACTATTTAACAAATAGTGTGCCGTATGAAGTATGCACTGTGTATTATGAGCCTCACTAGTATGCTAGTATTAAATGTCACAATCAGAGACATTTATATGTATTTTGTAAAATCTAAAATCAAATTTTGGGGGGAGAACCACATCACATAATCCAGCATCACATAGAGATCTTGAGGCATGCGTATAAACATGCTGCACAGGAAGGGTGCATTAATATTTAGTCTGGCCTTTGGATGCTGACATCCACTGCTAATTATACTGAAGGTCGCATCATGCAGTCAGGAGCTGTTTAAAGACATGACAGGTTAAAGTGGTATCCAAGGACTAAAGAAAGAAGGTGAATGCAAGAAAGCTAGATACTGTATAGTAGAGAGTTACATTTATTTGCGTTCTGGTTTTATTTATTGATTTGTTATTATGGTGCTGCCCTTACGTATTATTATCTTTCTCACTGTCTCATATGCACTAGTATGCCATAGAATAGATAGAGCTTATTTACGATGTCTTTTGTGTTTGGGGCAGTTTTGACTCTGGTAGTGATAAGAGTAATATGAATGAGAAACCCTGAAGGCTGAATGGCCAATTGGTGTGGAGCATTTGACAAGTATAGCCTTATTTTGTATTCACTCCCAGCCATGTCTTGTCCCTCGACTCCCAACTTCTTCCCTTTTGCTTTTATTTTGTTTGGTCTTGAGCTGTCCTTGGTCCTAAACGGCTGCATGAATGCTAAGTAATGTGCATCTCCGGTCAGAGGCCATTCATTTCAGTGCTCTTGAAATTCTGGTTGAAGTTAACTTTTTAGAAAGCTGTAGTGTAGTGTAAATATTGTAATAATAAATATTATGCATTTGTTTTAAATGTTCTGAATTGCATTGTGATTTATATGATACAGAGTGGCTTCTTCTTGAACCCAAGATGTATATCTTACCTTTTACTTAACTTGTGAAAGTCATGGCACTTACAGGTAAATCGCTGCAAATGCATATTGCCGCAAAAACACGGCAACAACCACTACACCAAAGCAATTATTATTATTATTCTGGTTGAGTACCATATGTATCATATGTATAACTTACATAGTACAAAAACAAAAGGCCAAAATGATCTGCTATACGTTTGAATGGATTTGAGGCTGAATTGATTGCTGTAATCAGGTGTTCCTGTGGCTCAGTGGTAGAGCATTGCGTTAGCAGCGCAAAAGGTTGTGGGTTCGATTCCCAGGGAACACACAAAGTGATAAAACATGTATAGCCTGAATGCACTGTAAGTCGCTTTGGATAAAAGCGTCTGCTAAATGCATAAATGTAAATGTAATAAACCAAATGTATATTTCCTCATTTAAAGGGATATAGTTCCCAAACAGTTGAGCCATTGCCACTGACTTAAATTTAATTACATTTTTTTTGGGTGAATTACCCCTTTAACAGATGCTTTTGCCCAACGCAAATTATAAATAGATGAGTAATTTAACACTAAGTGAAAATAAGCATCTCTTCTCGTTCTAATAGAGAGCCGTGATGGAGATTAACTCTGACAAGGTAGTTTAAAGTTTTAGCAACTTCAACACACTCAAGCTCTTCAGCAAGACTAAAGGTTTGTCATCTGCACACGTGGACAGACCTGTCATGTCCTTTTCCTGTAGTACATCTCATACAGGCTTTATATTTCCTCCATCGCTCCTTGTTTTCCTCCAGCCTACAAGAGATGGACAGATCAGCTTTCGGCGAACGAGTGTAGCTCTCTCAGTTCAGTCCAGGACTTGACTTCAATAATGAATAGGAAGTCTTTCAGCAGAAATGATTCATATCCAACTCAATGAGTTTCAAAGAACACAAAAACTCAAATAGTGCCAATCTGAATCATTCAGAGTGAAGACATTTGGAAATAAATCATTCTTGGACATATTTCATGCAAAGTTGCAAAAAATGTTTTTTTTTTTACTTTATTCTGATTTTACAGAAGAACAGAGCTGATTCGAGTAGTTTGGTGCTCATTGCAGAGCCTTATGCTCTAATAAGCACAACATGCAAAGCACATTCAAATATCTACATCTCTCTGTCTGCTATCTTAAATATATATTTTTCAAGGAACTCCTTGCAGTGCATTCTAGGATTGTGTTCTAAACATACAGTGCCTACGATACATAAACTGTAAACAACGCATAAAGCACAATAACATTTATGAGAGTGAGTCAGAGAGAGCGAGTCAAATGCTAGTATAGGCCAAGGTGGGAAACTTGAGATACAATTTTCAAATAAATCAGTGCTGTTATTTAATAAGGATGCATTAAATTGATCAAAAGTGACAGTAAAAACATTTGTAATATTCCAAAAGATAATGACACTAAACACTAAAGCTGTAATGGCTGCTAAAAATTTATGACTGCAGTTTTGCCATCACAGGAATAAATTACATATTAGAAATCATAAAAGAAACCAGTCGCCAGTTTTTACATCAGTTTCAGCTCTTTAAGAAAGTTGTTGTTTATTGTAAATACTTCATTATATTATGTAATTTTAATTACGCTCTCAGGGCAGGATTGATTGTTGATTCATCTATTTTCATAATTTAGCAGTTTAGGTGCTAATGAGTACTAACTGATTTAGAATTGGTCCCAGTACTTCAGTTTGATTGGTCATAGTCTCTCCATGCATTTAAATCACTCTGTTTTTTTCCTTGCAGTATGAGTTCAAGGCAAAGAGCGTGAAGAAGAAGAAAGTGAGCATAGTGGTTTCCGTAGACGGGGTCAAAGTGGTGCTGCGTAAAAAAGCCAAGGCATGTGGGATCTCATCAGCCCTACACCTCTGATATGACACATAAATATCATTATTCTGTATCAAAATTACAGTACTAGAATTTAGTCCCTGACATTTGCCTTGTTTTGACCTCAAGAGGAAAGAGTGGACATGGGATGAGAGCAAGATGCTGGTTATGCACGACCCCGTATACAGGTGAGATGCAGAAAATATAACAAAATAAGTGGTATGTCGACCTGATGTACTAATGTTTAGCCTATGTTGACTTTTTCTTCTCTGTTTCCTCCAAGGATCTTCTATGTATCCCATGATTCTCAGGATCTGAAGATTTTCAGCTACATTGCTCGTGACGGATCCAGCAACTCGTTCAGATGCAATGTATTCAAGTCCAAAAAAAAGGTAGAGCAGTCTCTTTTTTTTACGTAAAAGGAAAAATAACGGTCTCCTGTTACTCTCTTTTTCTCTGCCACATTGCCCCAGACCAAGGATATCTATGCCATTTTTTCAGTCCATCTTGTCCTTGAGCAACTGATGAAATGTGTAGAGGGCCTTGATACTAACCTTGATACTCTTCACCTATTTGTCTCTGTTGTCTCTGCTCTTCTTGTCATTCTTTGCCCTTTGCTTTTTTCATGGAATTGTAGTAGCACAGCCCCCATATTGGAAAAAAAACTACCTATGAACAAAAAGCAGAAAAAAATATTTTATATGATAAAATCAAGAAAATGTGTCAAAAAGCTATTTTGCAATACAGTTAACAAAATATTTGGAAATAACCAATATAAAAAAAAAAAAAAAAAAAAATATATATATATATATATATATATATATATATATATATATATATATATATATTCTTTTTTTTCTTTTTAGAAATATTCTGGTCATTGTATTGTAAAAAAAAAAAGTGTAATTTATATTTAAATTATCCTTATGTAAATATATATATTCCATAAATATATATAATTAATATTGATACATATTCCACAAATGTTCAATGTTTTATATATATATATATATATATATATATATATATATATATATATACATACATACATACATACATACAGTACATACTTACTTACTTACTTACTTGCATACATACATACAGTCGTGGTCAGAATTATTGGCACCCTTGGTAAATATGATCAAAGAAGGCTCTGAAAATAAACCTGCATTATTAATCCTTTTGATCTTTGACGTCTATATCGTCCTAATGCACGGTGAGAAGGAGAGTTTGAGTGGCCAAAGACTCTTCAAGTACCACAGCTGGAGAATTGTAGAGAAAGGTTGAGTTTCGGGGTCAGAAAACCTTAAAACAAATTGTCAAACAGCCCCTACATCACCACATGTTGTTTGGGAGGGTTTCAAGAATTTTTTTTCTCACTCATCCAAAAACAAACTCCAGCATATTCAGTTATCAGACACGACTGGAACTTCAAATGGGACTGGCTTCTATGGTCAGATGAAACTAAAAAATGAGCTTTTTAGCAGAAAACACTCAAGATGGGTTTGGTGCACACAGAGATAAAAAGTACCCCATGTGTACAATGAAATATACTGCTGTATTTTTAATGTTGTGGGCCTATATTTCTGCTGGAGGTCCTGGACATCTTGTTTAGACACATGGCATCATGGATTCTATCAAATACCAACAGATAAAAAATCAATAAGTGACTGACTCTGTTAGAAATCTTATAATGGGCCATGTTTGGATCTTCCAACCGGACAATAATCCAAACACAAACCTCAAAAACAACACAAAAATGGGTCACTGAGCACAAAACCAAGCTTCTGCTATGGCCATTCCAGTCCTCTGACCTGAACCCTGTAGAAAATGAGTGAGGTGAACTGAAGAGAAGAAGCACCGTCATGGAGCTGTGAATCTGAAGAGATTCTGGATGAAGGAATGGTCTCTGGTCTCTTGTCAGGTGTTCTCTAACCTCATCAGGCATTATAGGAGAAAATTTAGAGCTGTTAAACTGGCAAATGGAGGTTTCAAAAAGTATTGAATAAAAGGGTGCCGTTAATTGTGTCCAATGTGTATTAGAGAAAAACATTTATTTCATAATGATATTTCCTACCATTTTAAATTATTATTCTCCAATGAAAGGTTAGATTTTTGAGATTTTTTTTAATAAAAGATCAAAAGGATTAACAATGCAGATTAATTTTCACAGCCTTCTTTGATCATATTTACCAAGGGTGCCAATAATTCTGACCACAACTGTATCTGTATATATATATATATATATATATATATATAAGAAGAACATATATATTACGTGTGTATACACTATATTTCATTAACAGTTGTTATGCTAATATTATTTGTAATGAGTTTTGCACCCCACACATATTTTTAATTTTAGAATTATTAATCAAATGTAAAAATGAAGATTATTCATATAATGTATGTTATGTATTTAAGATTCTAAATGTGATCTTTCTCCTCTCTCAGAGTCAGGCCATGCGGATAGTGCGGACGGTCGGTCAGGCGTTTGAGGTGTGCCATAAGCTGTGTCTGCAGCACGCTGAGCAGAATGCAGATGAACAGCCAGACGGCCCTGCAGACGGCCAGAGCGATCAGTCTGGAGAAGAGCCCAGCCCTGAAGGTGAGACCATGCCATCGCATCAGAGCATTAATGCCTAAAACACATGTCATCACTGAGTAAATCAAATCTGTGGAGTACAGCATTTCTGTGATCTTGCGTGATGTTTGAACGTGTTGATCATTGTTGTATAACTGGTTTCTTGAAGTGTGCATCATATTCTTAAAATGATGCTGTTGTTTACAGCTCGTCAGCTGACAGGGATGGAGCAAGGTATGGATGATGTCACTGGAACAGAGGCACATTCCACAAAGCTCAGTGAGCAGGCTATGGATGACATTCTTCAGAGTCTGTCAGAGCTCAACATGGCGAAACCTGGACAAACCCTCCAGGTGAGAGTGATCTGGAGTATGAGCATGCCTGAGAAGCTCTTTCATTTCTCCCCACAGACGTCTGTCCAATATCGCTCGTCAGCTGGAAATAGGCTGTTTATAAATTTAGAGGAAACCCCTTTCACCGCTTTTCTCTTCTGTTTTTTCCCCTTTAACTCAACTTTATTCCTCCTTCTGGGTATTCAGTGATACTGTTATGTTTCCCCAGGCCTGCACACTATTTTCAAAATCTTTGCCTGACTTTAACCACTTAACTGTGTATGAAGTGGAAATAATATCATACAGCCCCAGTGAGACAGGAATTTCATTTAGCCAGCAACACAAAAATCTCTAGATTATTTAAGTTCCACTCACACAGCAAGTCTCAGCTGAGTGAGCAGTTTCACAAACTTATGCCAGCTAGAAATCATGCTGTTAGATCAGGATAAAAAGATTTTATACCCCTTTTTATTATTATTTTATTTTAATTTCCCCTCAGATTTTCATTAGTGTTAGCAGCCATTACTCCAGACTGTCACATGATCCTTCAGAAATCATTCAAATGTGATTTCTTATTATTATCAATGTTGAAAGCGGTAGTGCTTCTTAATATTTTTGTGGAAACCATGACATTTATAAATGCTTTTTATACCTTAAATAAGATATTATTATTATTATCCATTAGTATTATTATTTGTGCATTACTACAGTAATGAGATTTAGGTGTGGTGGTACTTACTTGTAATGAATTTAATGGAATTTATATGCAAACTGGCCAGTCAAGTTGATTTGGCTGCATGTCTGTGTTTATAAGTTCATATATCTTATGAGAGTGCCATAAGGATTAAGTAAGTTCAAATTAAAAAATTGTTTGATGTTTGATATCTCTCCATCGTTCTTTACAGAAATGCCCAGTGCAGAAAGGCTGCCTAGCCTGAAAGCAGTTAATGCATGCATTCATTTTACATGTATTCATTTAGCAGCAATCCATTCATAATGCATTCATGTATTACTTGTCTAGCAAACATCAAAGATCCAGAGGTGTTCCATTAGCTTTGTAGCTGACGTTCATGACAAATGGATCTACTGGAGAATAAATGAAGACAGAATGGGAACATTCATTGTTGCAGCTTCCTTTTTATGCTTTTTTTTTACAATGTAGTCGTTAACTGTTATCTCTTTGCCGTCCTACCTATGGAAGATATTTCTGTCTGCACAATGGCGATAATGGATATGAAAAGATTGTTTTCATGAACGGGTTTATTTTGGCAGTCTTGCCACTACCTCCATCCTCTGTCTCTGCTCACACTGACATAAACCTCCAGCTCCTCCTGGTGGTTAATATCAGATATCACACAGAAAGAGGAATTATGTTGTTTTCCTTGCTGCTTTCCAGTTGTGATAATGTCATGCGTATGTTTACCCTATGATCTTTCTGCTTCTTGATCCAAAACTTTGACACTACTTATGTTTTGAGACATATTTGTATTTATCTTATGGCGGTTTGTCGTGTTTGGCGCTTATGGTGGAGTGTTGTGATTTGTTTTGACAAACAGATACTTGAATTTACAGCTCATGACCTGTAAACTAAACTATAATGAGCAGTTTCTAAATTATAACGGGCAAATTTCTGAGTGATGACTTGAAACTAGCACTGAATTATTTTTTTTTTTTGTACACCAGGACAATGGTCAAATTTATTTTGTTTAGCAACTGTCCAAAAATGATACACAAATAGTATAACACAGTATGCCTCAATGTATCAAAAGAATATCCAAATATATTTAGTTCAAAATTGCTTAATATTTCTGTAATATACAAAGTACCTATTCAAGGGAGCCGAATATTAAAATGATAGTTCACCCCAAAATTTAAATTCTGTCATCATTTACTACCCTCAGTTTGTTCCAAACATGTACGAGTTACTTTATTCTGCTGAACACAGAGGACATTAAGAAAACTGTGGTTAACCAATCAGTCTCTGGTCCCCATTGACTTCTATAGTATTTTTCCATACTCTGGAAATCAGTGGCTACCAGCAAGTTTCAAGTTTCAAGTTTTTATTTGTCACATACACGACTATACAGAGAGTGTATAACCAGCAGTGAAATGTGAGTCAGGTCCGCTCCATGGACAGTGCAAATATTGTAGAATACAACACAAGGGAAGTATGCATAAAATAAAATGAATAAAAAATAAGATATAAAGAACAAAATATAAAATGTAAAGTATAAAAGAATGTGCATGACAGTATGCTGTAGAATTAAATATTAAGATAAGCATGACTGTACGAGAGAGGAATGTGCAAATAGGTTGAACATGGTTGACATGAAGCAGCAATCACAAAAAAATAAATATAAAAATAAGATAATAAGATATCAAGACACAGAAAGTGTTGTGTGCAAATGACACTGTCAGTATGAGGTAGAGAATAATGAGTGTGAATATCTAACTGATTGTTAGTGATTATAAAGTAAGTCATGATAATGTTAAGAGGCTGAGTTTGAGTTAAGGAGTCTGATGGCCTGGGGGAAGAAACTCCTCCTAAGTCTCTCAGTTTTTGCCATCAGGCTGCGGAAGCGCTTACCAGATGGCAGCAGAGTGAATAGACAGTTTCCAGGGTGATTTGAGTCTTTGGTGATTTTGACAGCTCTGCTTCTGCAGCGTTTGAGGTAGATGTCCTGCAGAGAGGGGAGAGCAGACCCTGAGATTGCTAAGCGCACAACTCTTTGCAAGGCCTTGCAGTCTTGACTGGAGCTGTTTCCATACCACACTGAGATGCACTGAGTCAATACACTTTCTATGGTCCCTGAATAGAAAGTTTTCAGGATTGTTGGAGAGACCCTGAATTTCCTCAGCTGTCGCAGATGGTACAGTCTTTGCCTGGCTTTCTTAACCTGTGTTTGAATGTGTGTAGTCCAAGTCAGGTCCTCGGAGATGTTTACACCGAGGTACTTGAAGCTGCTTACTCTCTCCACAGGGGTCCCACTGATCATAAGAGGAGTGTAGGGCAGCAGGTGTCTCTTTCTGAAGTCCACAATCAGCTCTTTAGTTTTGCTCACATTCAGAGAGAGACAGTTGTCCTGGCACCATGATGTAAGTCTCTCCACCTCATCCAAGTAAGCGGTCTCGTCATTGTTGGAAATGAGACCCAGAACCACAGTATCATCAGCAAATTTGATAATAGATGTGGATCTGTGAGAGGACACGCAGTCGTGTGTAGAGAGAGTAGAGCAGGGGACTCAGGACACAACCCTGTGGGGCTCCTACGTTCAGGGTGATGGAGTTTGATGTGAACTGGCCTACCTTCACCACTTGTGGTCTGCCGGTGAGGAAATCTTGAATCCAGTCACAGAGTGAAGAGTTTAGGCCGAGGCCTGAGTTTAGAAGTCAGCTTGATGGGGATTATGGTGTTGAAAGCAGAGCTACAGTCTATGAATAGCAGCCTTGCATAGTTCCCATTGCTGCTGTCAATGTGTGTGAGGGAGGAGTGGAGTATGTGAGAGATGGCATCATCAGTAGATCTGTTGGGACGATAGGCAAACTGAAGAGGGTCCAAAGTAACAGGGATGGATGAGCTAATGTGGCTCTTAACAAGTCTCTCAAAAACCTTCATGACTATTGATGCGAGGGCCACTGGACGATAGTCATTCAGGCAAGAGGGTTTATTGTTCTTAGGCACAGGGATGATGCCAGATTTTTTAAAGGAGGTGGGAACTACAGAGGTAGCAAGGGACTCGTTGAAGATAGAAGTGAACAAACCAGCAAGCTGATCAGCGCATGACCTCAGAACACGGCCGGTAATCCCATCAGGTCAGGCCACTTTCCTTACGTTCACTCTCTTTAGGGCCCTGCGAACCTCGTCCTCCGTCACAGTGATCAAATGATTCTCGCTTCTTTGCCTGCTGCTTCCTGACGCGCTGCTCGGCAGAGCCGCGCTGCCGCCATTGCATTCAAAGCGGCCGTAGAAGGCGTTTAATTCGTCGGCCAGCAACGGATCAGCTCTCACCTCTGCGGAGGATTTGTTTCCAACAGTTTGGTTAACCAAAATATCTTCTTTTTTATGTTCAACAAAAGAAAGAAATTATACTGCAAAGTACATTACAGTACATTGTGACAGAATTTTCATTTTGGGGTGAACTATTCCTTTAATGTCTAAATATTGTCGATGGAAATGTGTGAGGGTTTAATTTAATTAAAAATGTAATTGTTAACTGTTAGTAAATGCAGTACATCTGTATTGTAAGGTGTTACCCAAAATATAATTAGATGAGAAAGCAGAGAGTGTTTTGGTGTTCAAATCCCTAGAGCCATGTTTCTGTCTTAGTCCCTTTTATAACAGACAGAGTAAAGCTACTTATAGAAAATTAGTTTCTCTCTCTCGCTCTCTGTGTGTGTGTGTGTGCGCTTTAGTTGTGCCTATGTGTATATGTTCCTCGTCTAATGAAAGCACTTGAGGTGTCCTTTTTTCCTGTGGATCCTCATATTAAAGTGCTCTCCCAGTACAAAAACACATGCCCACTAATTAACCCTTTACTATGCTTTCAAAGCCCATAGTCCTCAGTTGTACTGCAGAAGATGATGTTTCAAATGATAATGTTTTAGGACCCAAATAGTTTGTTAACGTTTGTTTTCTCTCTCTCATATTCTCGTTCTTTATCTTTCAGTCTTTACAAGACCTGGAGGGTGTCTCTCTCTACACGCGGTCTCCCAGCAGCCCTTGCTCTCCTACTCTCACACCTTTGGCCACCCAACACCACCTGCAGTTACTCCAACAACAGCTGCTACAGCAGCAGCAACAAACACAGATCTCTGTTGCACAGGTAAGACATTTGTTCTACCCTTTTCTAGCTCTAGGAGGCGCTACAGCTCTATGAAATATGCAGCAGTTGATTCCGTATTTTCAAGCTGTTTCACAATCATCTGCTCTCCACCCAGAGTACAGATCTATTCACCTACTCCAGCAATTTCAGAGCCTCATTTCCTGCATAACCCTATTTATTTTTCTCTGTTGAAATGATTACTGATAGCCTTTGTTAAAAAGTACTCACATACCCTATAAGACATAATCATTCTCCATAACCATGAGGAAGCAAAGATAAATATAGGGGAGACGGAACAAGATGCTGATAAAGGCAATCACCTCGCTGCGTTTGCCTGTTCATTTTTGTAATTCTGTCTGCGACTAATGATATTAGTTCTCATTTTGGATACTGTATAGGGTTCAGATGCTGTTATGGTTATAATGTCCTGTCAGAGAGAGAGGAAGCTGATGTGCTCTCAGCTCTGATTCAGCACAGTCACGCTACTGCATAGCAATAGCTTGGATAATGAGATTGACGTACAATCACCCCCCGCCCAGAGGAAAATTTTGTTATTTCATATCTCAGGAGACTTAGTTCCTTTTGGGTGTCAGCCTTGTCTCAGATGTTTCTTAACAAATCAGACAAAATGAATTTGTATAGCAGAATTTATATTTAAACTAAATTTGACATTTGATTGTTTTGTTTTTTTATTGGCAAATCTAATATTTTTAATATTGTTGAGATCTTGTTTAAAAAAGTCTACAGCACTGCTTCTCTACCAGGGGGCCTCAGCACACTTGCAAGGGGCTGCAAGACAACTTTAAATTATTTGAAATAAAACAAAACTTTTACAAAAAGCTAAAAATTAAGATTGAATCTAAAATCATGTTTCTTGTTTAATTTGTTCCCTTAGTAATTGCCTGTTTTATTTTAGTATCAGGATTGTCATGATTCTCAACCTGTATAATACTGTACTGTAAGAGTGATGTGATGTCTAGACCTGGAAAAGTTATGGAAATTAATAAACCATGAAGAACATTCAGTTTTTGTGATTATGGAATTTAATTATTATTTTAATTTTGCCACTCTTAGTTTCAGTAAATCAAAAGTTTAAAAATAAGCAGCTATGTCATTAATTATTTTATTTAATTAGTTTAATATTGCTACTCCTAGATTCAGTAAATAAAGAGTTTGAATATTAGGAGCTTTGTAATTATAGCTGATGTTTGAGAAAAGTCTTTTGTGGACCTTTAAATGCTGTCATTGACAATAGGGGGCCTTAGAGTCAAAAAGGTTGAAACCACTGCTCCAGGTGAGAGTACTGGGCTCAATAAGTCTCTTATTTGCTCTCTTTGTCTCATTACTATCTAGGAGAAACAACTGCGATATTAAAAAGATCTTGCTTTCTTACCTATGGGCTGAATCTCCCAAACAGCTTAATGATGAAGACAACAAAATAAAGCCACTGCAGGAATCCACTTTAGATTCTTTGAAAATTATCAATTAATAGAATAATAGTTTAAAAGCTTAATATTTGTCATTGCTACTGATACACCAAAGGAAGTTGGAGAATCAACTCTCTATACGACTGCGATTACCTGAACTAAGAGTGGTTTCACTCACTATAATCTTCAACTCATAAGTTATGATAGCTTTCAGTAAGATCGGCATTATTCTTGACTGAGCGTGTCTCTGCTATAGGTGCAGCTCCTGAAGGATCAGCTGGCCGCAGAGACGGCTGCCCGCATGGAGGCGCAGGCCAGAGGTCACCAGCTACTGCTGCAGAACCGAGACTTACTGCAGCACACAGCCCTGCTGGTGAAACACCTCAGCCAACTGGAGATCAGAGTCAGTGGAGCCACACAGAGTAAGACAGTCTCTCTACACTCGAAAACAAATTAAATATTTGAATATTTTGCAAAAAACTTAAAAATATTTTATTTTAAATTAATAATCAATATAGTTAATAGTTTAATAATGTAGCATTGTTTATGATTTGGTTATTATCAATTCTTCATGAGTTGAGTATTTCATTCTGTCAATTAAACTACCGTTCAAAAGTTTAGGCCTACTTACTATTATAAAACAAAAAATTATGCATAATTACATTAAACCAAACCCTAATCCTAGCCCTAACCATATAGTAAGTGCATGTAGTTAATTAATATTGACACCTTAAAATAAAGTGTAACCTTAAGTTCTTTACCAATTTTGCTGTTGTTACTATATTTTTGATAAAATTTGTAATGGTAGTGTATATTAACAAGAATTTAAGCATGTCTTTTTTTAATAAAATTTATTTGCTTAATAAATGTATTAGGGATGTGGAATATGGTCGTGCAGAATATGTGCTTTATAAGTACTAATAAACAGCCAATGTGTTAATAATAGGCATGATAATAAACAACTAGTTAATAGTGAGAATTGGTCCTTGTACTAAATTAAAGTGTGACCAATGTATTTTTGTGATTTCTGAATATACCTTTTTACATCATATTGCTGTGATTCATCTCTTAGCTACTTGGTTTGGTTCATAGCTAAGAACTTTTTATAAGATATTTCTACAAAGAAAATGAATGGGAAAAATGCTTCCAGAACCCAGGCTGCTGAAAAACTGGATGGTCACTGTTGAGCTCTATTACAGTCATAGACACACACATTATTTTTTGGCAGGCTGGGATGTTATTGAGTTGGTTGGTGTATACTAATCTATTTCAGAGTTTAGTGCAGGAGTTTATTGGGTTTGATTCATCAGCACTGGGCTCCAGGCCGACTTTCTCTTTCAGAGAGAGTGTGTGTATCTGTGTATGTGTGCATGCATATGCTTATGCCTGGTGGGATGATGGTTGTGTGCTTGCTGGATGGTATGACTGGTCATTTGGAGAGTTATTGAAATAGTCTGTCACCATTATGCCCTTGAGTGTCTGTCACTGAAGGGCTACTGTACGGCCAGTCTCGCAACAGCAGATTTTTCAATTGTAAGCTTCATTTACATAAGCGTTCAAAACATTGAATAGGTATGACATCCCCATCCTCTAATGTTATTGACTGTTTCGGGGTGCCTATTAAAGGGATAGTTCACCCAAAAATGAACATTCTGTCATTAATTATTCACCCTCATGTTGTTCCAAATTCATAAGATTCACAAATTAAGATGTTTTTGATGAAATCTGGGTGAACTATCCCTTTAAGACCTTGATTTTATGTCTCAAATTTACATTTGTGTCTTCTAGAAGAAGAATCACCATGGAGTAGCGTGCCCCCTCGTTCTCTCTCTCTCAACCTGAAGAACTTCTACACCCCTCACTCAGACCAGCCCGTCACCTCCACTCCAGCAGGACAGCCAGACAACCCTCCTGTGTCCTCCCACGCTGAGTCCTACCTCAATCTGCTCAACCTTCGTGATGCTCCCACCATTACAGCTAATGGGAAGCCAGCGAGTGCGAGCAGTGAAGCGGGACTGGACGCAGCAAGAAGGGAAGTTGCAAGGATAGAAACTCTGAATTCAACAGCACTTGATGAGAGGTAACGACACAAGGCAATAACACATAGACTTGTATTATGTATACAAATAAATTAGTTTGAGTCTGGCAAAGATTTACAGCTGAAATATATTCATATATGTGACCCTGGACCACAAAACCAGTATTTGGTTATACCATTGTATGGGTCAAAATTATAGATTTTTATTTTATGCCAAAAATCATTAGGATATTAATTAAAGATCATGTTTCATGAAGATATTTTGTAAATTTCCTATCGTTTTCCACCCTCAGATTGCAGATATTTCATATATATATATATATATATATATATATATATATATATATGCACAAGCTACTGTTCAAAACTTTTATGAATACTTTATTCAGATAGGATGCATTAATTGATCAAAAGTGACTAAAGAAAAAAATCTAAAAAGTTTGATATTTCTATTATTTTCTGTCACAGTACAGCCGTTTTCAACGGTATTAATAATAACAATGTTTCTTGAGCACCAAAATCAGAATATTAGAATGATTTCTGAAGGATCATGTGACACTGAATACTGGAGTAATTTTAAATTGTCATAATCTTTCACAATAATAATGTTTTTACTGCATTTTTGATTAAGTAAATATTTACCAATATAGCTGTTGTACTGGTAAATATTATATATAATAATAATAAATATATATATAATATTATAAATACAATGGTAGTGTATATTAAAAAGAATTTAAGCATGTCTTTTTTTAATAAAATGTATTTGCTTAGTAAATATATTAGGGATGTGGAATATGGCCATTCAGTAAATGCTGCCTTGGGGACCATTAGAGGCTTCTTTTAAAAACATTAAATATCTTACAAATCTCAAACTTTTCAACTGAAGTATAAAAGAAAAAGAATAAAAAGAATGTGACAGAAATAGATAAGTGCAGAAAGGCAATGTTAGAGCACTTTTGATTGTGTTAAAATGTTTCCTATTTCTTAGTCAGTCGAGTTGCTCCTTTCCGATCTGTAATTTAAACATACTGAAATCTGAGCTGCAACATCTGGACAGAATAATCTCAGCGTGTCAGTGTGTGGAACAGAGTACAGCAGCATCAAACAAACCAAGAAATACAACAGAGCTACAAAAAGTTTCAGACGTTATGGGTCTCAGACTCTCCAAAATGTTGAAAACAAATTGAGCAGATGTTTATGTTTGTGAAGATTAGATTTTTTACCACATTTGGCTGGTGTTTGGGGTTTCTAAAACTAGTTCACATAATCCCACCTCCTCTCTGACCCCCTCCTTTCCGCTCTCTTCCTTCTCCTCACTCCATACACAGGCAGCAGACCTGTTGGAATGGATAACGGTTGTGAGCAATGTAAACAAATCTAATGAAAGTATATTAGAAGGCAGAGAGCAATCTTTCCACACTGACTTTTGGCTGGCAAGTTTCTTTGAATAGTAATGGAAAATGTTGACCTTTGTTGAGTACTGCACATTCATCGCTCTCTCTGTGTGTGTGGTTAGCACTAGCTGGAAACAGTTGTTGAGCTTAGCAGCACACACCTACACCCGCTCCTTCTGCTAGAGATGTTTTGTTGCTTTGATTGGTTAGTTATTAGTAATAGATTGCTCAATTTTTATGTAACAAAAAGAGTGAAAGCATGCATGTGTTTTTGTGATTGTATGTGTATATGCTTGCTTCTCGATCTGCATGTGTGTCTATAAATGTATTCAAGAGTATGTGTGCGTGTGTCTGGGAGAGTGATTTATTTTACAATTATCGTGTCCCTGTGGATAGCTGCAGTCTCTCACACACAGAAAACATTCATTTTCACACTTTATTAGAGCAATTTAGAGCTTGCAGAAAACCTCGCACTTATGTACACACACACACACACACACAAAAGTAAAAACACACTTACTGATTTATATACACTGACAACACACTCACAGGTCCAGGGAGAGGCTCAAAAATATGCACACAGTCACTATAACACATCCTCACATCATGAACAGTTTCCTGTGAAAATACATACAAGGGCAGTTCTTTTTTTATTTTATTTTTATTAGCATGTATTGTTTTTAGTATGCACTATAAGTGTATTATGGTTAAAAGGAAAGTTCTGGATGCTTTCTGTTTTTGATACAGTATGTTGTAGTCAAAAGTACAAAGCCAGCCCAGCACTGAGCCCAACTGCATTATTTTTATTAAAGCAAAGAAAATGAAAACAAAACAAGATATAACAAGACCTCTGACTAGACTTGACTTGAAAGACAATTCTTATAACACTTGCCAAAATGAGCTCAGGTAAACAGACAGGCTACACTAGAAACGGCCAGTACGCTATATAAACAAATGGACTAGCAAGACACAGGTGGTTATAATCAGGGCATGTACAGGAAATACTTGTGGCTGTGTTCAGAATGAATGCTAATGTACTGCTTACTGTGTACTGTGCAGTATTATAAAAACAAACCTTTCAATGAATAATGCTACATCATTGTCAAATGACCTCACTATGACCACCTGGAATTCATTGTCTATATTCTGGTTAACCTTTTAATTTACTTTTTCTATTATCTCCCAGAATCACCTTTTATTTGGACATATGCAGCTATACAGTAAATATAGTAGATATTCACAATTAGGTGTTTACATGACACAATATGAATACAGAGGTAAGCTAGGTGTCTTTTATTTTGTCTCTGATTTCTAAACTGAACAATTGTCTTAATCTAGTTATGACTGGCTGCAATCAGGTTAATGTGTTTACATGCCACTTTCACAATCAGAATATTAGTGCAGAATCGTTTTAACATTGATAATAATAAGAAATATTTCTTGAGCAGCAAATCAATATATTAGAATGATTTCTGAAGGATTATGTAACACTAAAGACTGCTTAAAATTCAGCTTTGCCATCACAGGAATTAATTACATTATAATTTATAACATATTAACATAGAAAACACATTTTTTGCGAACGGTCAATTGAACAGTGTTATTGTTATATTTGTACTGTAGTGTGGCATTTTGTCATTTCATTTAACTTTCTGAACAATATGCAGTCTGTGTATGAGCTGTTTTTTATGGTTTAGCTGTTTTATATTTAAAAACTCTCTTGCATCACAGTCACAAATAATGAGGAAGTAGAGCCGCAATGTAGAAACTGTCAGACAGGACTTCAGTGTGTTATGTCGTGTGTGTCTGCTGGGTCTCAGTGTGTGTCCATCAGTGAGTCTTCACTGTGACCGTGGTTTTATGCACCTGCCCATCATTTGTTCATTTATCTGTCACTCCTGGTGTTAATGTCAGCGTGAACTCTACATGAGCTGGAATCTGTCCATCCCTCCTATGCCAGTCATAAGTGCCATTTCTTTCTTTATTGCTTTGAAACTCCTTGCATCTTGCTCCCCTCTGTTTGTGTCTGTGCTGTTATTTTATTCCTCTCTACATGCGCTGTTGCTGATTTCTTGTCTGCCCGTCCAGAAACTGTCTCCACTGATTTAAGATGAATTCAGCACCGTGGGTCACTGCGCACTAAGACAGCTTTCATGGCCTCAGAACTGCGTGATCTTAAGCTTGTTTGTGTGTCTGTGTGTGTTTGTGTTGTTGTGAGAGGGTTGAATGCATGGATGGATTTAATGTCATGGATTAGTCTATCTGCTGTTGCATTGATCTTCCATAATCTCCACTCGCTGCTTGATTACTGCTACTTAGACTAATCACAAGTGTCTCTCTGTGTGTGTGTGTGTGTGTGTGTGTGTGTGTGTGTGTGTGTGTGTGTGTGTGTGTGTGTGTGTGTGTGTGTGTGTGTGTGTGTGTGTGTGTGTGTGTGTGTGTGTGTGTGTGTGTGTGTGTGTGTGTGTGTGTCTGTGTGTCTGTGTGAATGAGTTTATGTAAAGTTGGAATAGAGTACATGACTTTTGCCCAGATTTGTGCCCCAATTATCTGTCTGGATACATCAACACTAGTTGCCAAAAATCAGTTTGCAGCCTGAGTTTACAAGAAAATTGCATAGTGTATGATGATGGGCACAGATTCCAATTTTTTTAATTTTAGACCGTGATTTCATCCAGTCAGAGCATATAAAAAAAATTCATATTTTGAAGTTTTAGAACACTTTTCATTTGTAATGTGTCTCCTAGCAATAAGGTGGATGTTTCTGTGTGAGTTTGGGATGATTTGGAAGTCTGGTAGTGTGACTTCCACTACCAGGTTTTTTCCTCAGTTTCTATTTACACAATTGGCAAATATATGATGCCCAAATATGTTCATGTAGTGGTATTCCAGCCTTTAGGTCAACTTTAGGGGAAAATTGTACACAAAAGTGAGCTAAATATGAAAGCCTCCCTTTAGTGATGTTTGGGGTCTAAAAAATGGTGCATTTGGCAGGATTATACAATGAAAATGATTGCAGTGTTGCCGAGGGAGTCAGATCAGAGGATTTTCTAGATGGTTTTCTTAGGTGAAAAGGTTTGTGTGAGTGTGAGAGTTGAAAGGGAAGATAGACTTATTTTTGTTTTTCTCTGCTCAGGTGTACGTGTGAGGAGCCTCCCCTTCTGATTATCCACTTCCTCCTGTAACAGCCTTCTTCCTCCTCTCTAATCTTCTAACCCTCTCTGATGCTCTCTCTCCATCTCATGCCCTCACCTGACCTATCTTCCTTTGTCTGAAATCGCTGATTTTTGTTTCACTCCTCTCTTCTACACTTTACCAACCTCCTGTGAGTATAACAGTGATTGTACTTTATTTAATTACAATGGCATGCTAAATGAATGATGATAACAGTGGTGTGTGTGCGTGTGTGCATGCGCGTGTGTGTGCATGCGCGTGTGTGTGTGCGTGCGCGTGCTCATATGTCCAGAATGATGGATTTACTCTGCGTGTTTGTGCGCTTGTGCGGTCAGGTTTTAACTACACTGTGCTAGAGCTGAAATCACCTTGTGAGGCCTCTAAAAGGAAAAAAATAAGGGATGCACTGAAATGCAAATACTATTATTTATATATATGTGTGTGTGTGTGTGTGTGTGTGTGTGTGTGTGTGTGTGTGTCTGTATATTTTAAAAACAATTATGTATGAAAACCATCTATTGCATCTATGACACTTTGCTAATAGGTCTGTATGTGTGGGACTGTATGTTATGTTAGAGCTTGTATCATGTAATACACAGCCATACACTCTCAGTAGCAAAGTAGATTTATGAAGTAAAATTTATTGTATGTGTTTGTGCTCTCTTGCTGTCAAATGTCAACAGGGTTTAAATACTTTATTAGATACTTTATTATGCACATACGTGGACTTCACATGCTAAATTCCCCTTCAAGAATAAAAATAGTATCTGTCTACACATACACACACGTTACCATGATCAGGAGCAAGTTTAATGTTCTCCCTCAACGAGCTTTTAATATTTCACGTGATGAACACAATCTATCAGCAGCAGCCCCCATCCACAGCTCCTGTGCCTCCGCAACGGCTTAACAAGTGCAACATTGAATAATGAGATTTTGTATTATGAAAAGTAAATTAAGCTCATCCTTTATTGATGCTATGGCATTTTACACAAAACTTGAGGTTATATTATTAGACTTATTAAATGTCTGGTGTGACATTTCATCGCAACAGCTCCACTGCTATTCAAGATATTATTCCATTATTCGCAAGCTTTATAAGGGCTCTTCACATTTACAAACACCCATATATAACAGCACATGTACTCTGAAAGTCATTGCAATACTAGGCAGGAGAGGTGTATATTAAGGAAAAAAACTGAAAATGAAATTATTCAGACTTTTCGACACCCACAGGAAGATGAGTTAATATAAGATCCCCTGAGACGAGGAGACGGCAGGAGGCAGAGTGCTCTCTGGAAAGATGTGGAGGAGGAGATGTGACAGCGTTTGGTCTGGGGCCAGACAGAATTGCTGATATGATCATATGCTAATTGGAGGAAAGAGAGAAAATGGAAAAGAAACTCCAGAAAGAAAATCCAATATCAAAAGGCTGTAGCTAATATGTGAAGTTATACTGAATGTGTTGGATTGTATGTGTATTTATTAGTGTATCAATGAAGTATCATTCATATAGGATTAGGGATTTGACCAAACACCCAACCTTGTTGGGCTGACTGAAAAGAAAAGTGTATTACTACTCACTATAAGAGATCAGACTTAAAAGTTAAAAAAAAAAAAAAATCTCATAGACAATGCAGGCAGCTCTTGAGTCATGTCTAGAGAACAGAACATCATAGAGATTTAGGGATGGGCTCTTTTAACTTGAAACAATAACCAATCACTGACCAGCCACCTAGCAACTGCATAGCAACACATGAAAAAGCACTTCATCCATCTTAGAGACTGCACTCTGACAACCACCCACGAGCATTGTGGCAGCTTTTACGCAGGCAGAAAATGTACGCATCTACCAGCTATGTGTTCAATGTATTTATTTACATTTTTGCACATCATGTAGCTAGCATGTGTTTGAATGTGTATGAGTGAAAGAAGAGATAGACAGAGTCTTATGTTGTGCTTTCTCTGTCCCATGCTGAGTGACTGCATTGCAGTTATTTTTAGTAGAGCCATCAATACAAGAACCTGCAGCTCTGTCTCCCATTTTCACTATCCCCCTCTCTTTTCTCTCTCCCCCTCTCTTTCTCTACTTAATTCACCCAGCAGGGGAACTGTGGGACAGAGATAAGTGCACACACGCACACACACACACAAGCACATGCAGAATAGAGGCTGTCTTAAAGAATTGTGTATGAGCTCTTTTTTGATGATTCAGCAACTGTTCACCACACAATCCCATCTCCCTGCTGTGATTTCCCTACAGTTCTGACACAATGTCCTGACCTGACATGCTATGATAAGTGATAAAAGACTTTCATCCATGTATCAGCTGCTAAGTATCTAAAATCATGACAAGCAATGGGATATTTTAACTGGGTTATATTACTACAGCGCTGTGCTATGTAACTCGGCCTACTGGAAATCTCATTGGTCTCAAATCCACATAACTGTACATTTAATCATTAAATACTTTATTATTGTCTGTGGTTGTGTCATGTTGCATAGCAGTAGTGGTGGGGAGTTTGAATCATCCCTGTATTTTTTTTTTTTTTTTTTTTTTAATGGTTCTCTAAAAAGATTTGTTTCACTTATTTGTTTATTGAAGTCTCTCAGTATGTCACTGAAAGATTACCTTTTATTAAGTTTATTAAGAAACACAGAGTCATATTATAGTTTATTAAAATTTGCATGCCTACAAAGAGACTCCACAATGCATAAATATAAGCATCATAAATGTTTTCCTCACAAATCAAATGACAAGCAGATCTGTTGTATTTAATATGTTTGTTATGTTAATAGCAGCCTTAGATTTTATTCAGTATTATTTTAGTATTAGTTATATACTATTGTAGTGTTTATTATTATTTTGAAATTGCTTTTAATTTTAGTTCATTTGATGTGCTTTTGTCATTTTCAAACTTCCATTTTTATTTTAGCTTTAGTTTTAGTAATTTTACTTAAAATAAATTGTATTTATTTGCAAAAACATTTTTTTTAATTTAAACAATTTGTTTATTAGTTTTTTTTAAAGCTATTTTTAATAGTGTAGTTTTAGTTAACAATAACAACACTGCTTTTATAATTTTTTCGCCCCTTCATTTTTTGGTGTGAACAACACTGACTCACATGACACTAGCAATACGCCTCCGATGTTCAGTCAGGAAACAGACTGAAAATGATTCTTTCATGTAAAAGATTTTTCAGAAACACTGATTTGTTTACAAATCTGACTGTTGCATTGTGGGATAAACGTACTGTAATTTTTATTCAATAATGTTACCCTGACAAGTCCATTGACTGACAAAATTTGCTTCTTTTTTGTGTGTCTATAGGTATAATCAAACCATCCCTAAACTGGACCCTCCACCTCAGCCCCTGAACCGCAAGCGTTCAAACAGGACTCTCTCGGGTGTCGAAGCGGAGTCGAGATCTTCAGCTGTAGCCACACCTGTAAATGGAAACATACTCACAAACATGAACAGTAGCTCCTCGTTTCCTGACATCACGCTATGCTCCGTTTCACCTGGGGATTTCTATTCTCACACCAACGGTAACAGTGTGTCATGTTCAGTCAGCGAGGATTCTGGCGTGCGCTCGGATGACAAATCCCTTATATCCCCCCAATCCAGAGACGACCCCTCTGATGACCAGAGCTCTGCGTTCATCTCCACATCCAGTACCTGCAGCAGCTTACCTGAGGATCATCCAGCGGTGGATGGAGTGACTCCACCGCATTCTACCACACCGCTGGGATATGAGCAAACCATCCCGTTCTCTTCGCCTGTCAATGACACCTGCCTTCATATAAGCCTAAGTGAAGATGAGTTTCTAGAGGACGGCACCTATAATGTCGCCACCCCATGCAGGAGTTAGAATCCCATGCAAAATATGTGAGAAATCACAATAATAACAATTCCACAGTGTTGGACAAACATAATGAAGAAAGGAGGAATATTTGACAACTGAACTGTGTGATATTAGCCACAAGCTCACACTGATGTTATGTTGCATATTATTTCACACAGTTTTTTTTCTTCTTGTTTCGATCAATGACTCTCCATTTTTGTACCATGCCCTCAAATGATTTTATCTATAAAATTTGCTGAAAGAATATTTAGTATGATACAGAGTAGACTACTATTGACAGATGGATAGAGTGTATTTTTTTAGATTGAAAATGAATAGTTATTTTTAGCAATGAATGAAGTGCACTAAGCTGAATAGGAACTGCTTCTGTTACTGCTGCCGATGTGTTTTATAAGTTCAGTCAATTTTTTTTTTTATTACCGCAAATTGATTTATTCATTGTTTGAATGTTATTTGGATGCTAAAGAGCAGTTATGTAGCAAAGAAACACAGAAGTATGTTAGCAAAAGAGACATGACTGGTGAGAAATAGATGAGAAACATGGAAATATGAAGAAATTGAGGTGGAAAAAAACTTGCTTGCAGGAATTCACAAACTGTGCACATTTAGTTTCATACAGTAATCTGTGTGACTGAATAATTAAGTATGGCAGCTTGATAGATGACTGCAGACAAATAAGGGACTTGATTATGTCTAGACATCTTGGAGGGCTGAACCTCGCTGATTTTAATGCTTCACCAATCAAGGTAAAATGAGGGAAGATCATTATCACCTTTTCTAGGTGGAAAGGCTGCAAAGGGAAAAAAAAAAAAAAGAGAGCGAAAGTAGAGGTGTTGCATTAGCAATAAATGCAATAATTTTCACATCCTGTGAATGTGTACTCACTACACAGATCTCAATGCTTTTCTCAGTTAACTAGTGTCACACTGTTGTCCTTATGATCCCTTCTTCAAATAAACCACCAGATTATCTACTTAGGAATTTAAAACTAAATTGAGCGTTCATAGTAAAGCAAGTCCAAGTGCTTCCCAGTTCTCGGAGTCAGTTCAACTCTTAATGCTTTTTCTTAATATTCAAACAGTATCTCATCTAAATCAAACACACAGAAGAAATATTATAAATATGTATTGACTACAGATTATGTTCAGCTTTATTTTAAACATACTGGAACACTCAAGACGTCTATGACCTAAAACTGTGAAATAAGTGTGCCAGTTAATGAAAAACAGTTTTTCATGTTTTCACATCGAGACAGAGCATTTCACAGAGCCGTGGATTTGTGTATCACACAAAAGCATACGTATCAGGGTAAATAATGAAAAGAGGCGAATTAGAGGAGGGTTGGGCAGAAGGAAGAACCGAAGGGAATCATGTCATTTTGAAAGCAATGGTGTGAGCAGGTGCTTTTAGCTGATATGGGTTAGCATGACAAGAAGGGAAGGGAAGGAGAAAGGAAGAAGATGGAAGTAGAGGAAGGAGATGACAAAAGAAAAAATAAATGGTGTTTTACATGTATTGTTCAAATTGAAATGAAGCAGTTGTGGCAATAAAAGTGGACTAAAATGCAAAGTGGGTTATTTTTCTAACATCATTCTAAAAAAAAGTTTTTTTTTTTTTTTTTTTCAAAATATGTATATGTAAAATATTTTCCACAGACCAAAACCCTTCTTTTTTTCAGATAAATGAAATATTACTAAATAATCCTATGCAAATTAAGCAGTGCAAAGTAAAATAATCATATACCCGAATATTTTTTTTAATGGACAAAAGACTCCTCACTGACAGCAGGTTTCTCATCTGACCGGTATTCTTTCTTCAACAATGTGATATTCTGGTCATTAAATATTCTTACATGTTTTACATAATGGTTGGCCTTTTTCTTACTGTCTCTAGCAATCTGGCCCTCCTGACAAGTGGCTAATTTATGAGCTCAAGGGGGGAGAATTCAAGACGTCAAGTGATTTTTGACAGTCCATGATTTATCAAGTATTTGAATCCTACCAGCTTCCACCATTTTACTCCTTTGGAGAAAACAGCATGATCTTAGGCTGTATCCGTGCTGTGGTGCCCAGAATGAAAATGGCAGAATAAAATTTGTCTCCTGCTGTGGGACTCCCTGCTTCCCACTTCACTTACAACAAGGGAATCCCTTTTCTGCAGGATACTCATTTCACAAGAGACACAGGACATTCCTCTTACTTCATCCTCACTGAGAGAGAAAGAGGGCAGAGGGGGATGGTAATAAAGGATAAATGAAGGACATGGAGACTGTTTAGTCCAATCGATATTTAGGCTCATGTGAGCTGCAGTTCTGGGCCCTTGACTGCTACACTGAAGATACTCTCCATACTCTCACACACACAAAAAAAAGATGCGCTGCTTCCTTAGGATATTGGAATCTTCAAAATTAATTAATGTCTCTCTATATAGCATAATTTTTTACAATACCTCAGAATATAAGCAAATAAAATTGTTTTAAAGATTGCAAATGATGTGTTACTTTTAGTATTTTTGTCACCTACTGAACATCCTTATAACATTTATTTTTGCCACCCACTTTTCACTCACACCTATATTTTATTTTCTCCAAACAGATTAGGCTACTATGACTATTTGATTATCACTCAACTCATCCTACTGTCCACTTCATTTTCATTTAAAACAGAATTATTGGATCTGTTGTGTCACAAAAATCTACTTGTCACACAAATCAATTTCTGAGTTGGAATTTAAGGTTATTATGGAATGGCATGCAGAAAATCATATAATGACTTGATTTCATTGAAATAACTGTTCTGTCAATCTCTGACTTAAACCCTATTCAGATGGGAATGGTTTTCTAAACTAAATTTTTATCACCCGACATCTGCAATTTCATGTAAAATCGCATCGCAAATGAGACTGACATTTCCAGGTTTATTACAGAGGTGGGTGCCCAGTGCCCTGATAGCACACATACTATGGCAAGCCATTAACATTTAATTTATAAGCAGTACTAGAATCTATTTTCATGCTACTTGTACTTATTTAATAGATACTAGTTATTCATTAGGTAATAGCACTCATTAGACACTAATATATTTTGTAATTATTACTAGAAACAAATATAATTGATATGTCATTGACAGATCTCCATAAAAGTCAATGGCAAAAAAAATGAAATGTGTTACTAGTAACAATAGAATAGTTACCAGTCACTATTGAAATAAGTACTAGTGTCTAATGAATACATACTAATAGGTACTAGTATCCAGAGGCATTAAGCCCATTCAAAACAAGGGGGGCACGTGCCCCCATAGATTTTTTCAATGCAGCTAAAGACATTCATGATAAGAACATTCAGTTCGGCACACCACCAGCTGCTAAATTCAAATCTGCGTTGGCTGGCTGGCGCTAAACTAGAGAGAGAAGCATTTTAAAGCACTGCGCATTATAACCAAAAACACACAATTCTGTTGAGCTTATGAATACAATGACCAATCAGAGGTTATATCATTCAGATTAGTTATCGCTGAAATGCTGGTGTTTTGTTCACTCGCTCGCTGACTGAATTCTGCTCTCCGGCAAGTTCTCTCATCTTGTGTGTATAATGTAAGTAAGATATTCATTTCACAGTGTAAATAGCTTCAGTGATTTTAATGGCAGTTTTTGAGAGTGCTTAAACACTGGCTAGACTTTAATCAGTGAAAATGTTCTTTGATAATGTAAATGTTCTTTGCTCTCTTTTTGATGTGCGTGTTTACATCGAAGACATATTTTTTTAGTGTCTGCAATACGTATAGGATGATTCCTCAGATGTTAAATTAGCATTTAGAAAAAGTCTTTAAGATGTTCATTATTTAGAATGTGAGCCATTTGGCTGTCCTTTTCCATCCAAATACTGCTTTGGTAGATTTGCACGGGGTTAAAATCGCAAGTATCTGTGACACACAAATTTCCCTGATGTCCTCCTGGAGAACTTGTCTTGTCCGGGTAGGGATTTAAATGTCCGATAATTTGGACATGTAACGCTTAACACATAATTACATTAAACTAAAACAAACATCAATGGTCAATACATAGTTCAAACAGCATTTATAATAACATGATTTTTAGCTAAATATGGCAGGGGTATTTTGTACTACAAACATATTAATATAACTTATAATTTAATACTGATTTTTTTTTTGCGGGACTTGATACCAAATAAATAGATTGTGAGTATTGATATATGGATACTGCTGTACTGATGTACCCATCCCTAGTAAATTACTCCTGTAACTACACAAACTATGGCATCATTTATGCCATATCAGTTCTGAGTCTGATAATACAGTCAAGAAAAACAAGCTGATCAACCTGAACCACCTTTGAAAGTACTTTTTTTATATATACCACTATTCAGCATGGGCGGCGCTAGGGAGGGGCTAGCAGGTGCTCCAGCACCCCCAAGAAAAACCAAAGCACCCCCATTATAGCACCCTCATAAAAAATGAAATAAAATAAAAACATTTGACTCATTAAACACATGCATAAATACTGCAATGCAATAAAGTGATTTGCAGTCGCACGTAATGTCAGCATTTTATTTTAAAAATGGATCGGTTCCTGTGTCAAGTACTGTTGGCCTGCCCCGACTAAAGATTTTTCTAGTCAACTATTCGCACGTTTATATTAAATTGATAGTATAATAACCATTTAGGTTATTATTTATGCCTATTATTTAGGCATTTAGGCGTATTATTCCGCGCTCAAAACGCACGCATAACGCTTGCCGCAATGATTATGAATGCATCGGGGAAAAATACATTTGAATTATTTATTAATAAACTAGTGCTTTCTCAGACTCAACATCTCCACAGTGGACGTGCCTTTAATAGAGAAATGCACCTATACGGACTACATAATCAGAGAAGATTTGTTTTTTTTATTTTAATTGGTTTTCAAGCTTTCTGCAGATTTATTTCTTATGTCTGTGAGCTGGTTCATTGTTGTGACGCGCTCCATTCACGGAGACTGCATGAGACAACAGAAAGCACGTCCAAAAATGACGGGAGTATAAGCTCTTTCAGCAGGAAAAAAATAAATAAATAAAAATAATTGCGTGCGCGCCTCCATGCAGTAGGCTAAGCGTGATAATACTCCCACATTCCTCATAAACATTTGAAATGCGCCTATATAGTGATTGTATTATTCATATAAAAATAATAATAATAACAACCTGTTTTGGTCATATTTACTATTAATTGCCCAGCTCCCCCTGTCATTGATCTAGCACCCCCTCAGCACCTGCGTTCAAAATTCTCTGGCACCGCCCCTGCTATTCAGAAAGCAGTTGTCAGAAAAATTGTGAGAATGCAACAAAAGGTTGTGGTTGTACTGAGGGTTTTGTCGAGGCACTGAGCAGCAATATTCAGAACTCCAACTTGAGGAGGTGTTCCAGTATAAAGTTTCTCTTGCGAACTCAAAATTTCTGACTTACAAGCACAAATGGAACGCACCATTATAACTACCTTTGTTTGAGGGCCAGCAGTAGCCAGCAGGTGGGTATTATGCAAATGTATTATATGGTGACATAGCTACTGTATTTCACAGAAATAATGACAGACAAACATTGTAGGATTGAGGATTTTTGAAGTGGTCACCTTTATTTAAAAGACTCATATATCAGTCCAATCATGTTTTGCTTTAAAAAAAATTCAACATGTGGTTGACAACACAGGGTTTCACAACGCTGGCCCTCAAGGTCTATGGTCCTGAAGAGTTTAGCTCCAACCCTGATCAACTCACCTGCCTGTCTTTTTTTTTTTAACCCTGAAGGCTAGCTTGATTGATTAGGTTGTACATATATGTTTGATCAGGGTTTGAAGATCAATTTTCCAATAATTATCAAATGTGTCCATATACTGTATTCTCACTCTCTTACTATACATACACTAGAAAAAAAATATATTTGAGTCAGAAGCAACACTACAAACATGAATTCCTTGCAACCTTTGGATGGTATCTCCTTACTGTGACTCAGTATCCCTGGGAAGTAACGGACAAAATATGTTAGTGTACAAGAGACAAATGAGATCCACATACAAGAATAAAACCCTGTAGAAGTTATATTTAGAATAATATATCTTTTGGGTGTTGGGTTAAAACTAAAGGGCACTCTATATACTGTATATATAGCAATTGCATCATCACCACTAAATCATTTACCTGGTTTAGTGCTACATTGACCACTGTAGAGTCTATGCTGCAGGTGGCTTTGCAGGCAAATGCTGAGATACAGATGGAGATGATAAACTGAAGGATGGAGAACACCAGCAATATTCCAAGGATCCCTGAACCAAACCCCTAAAAACACACATTCAACGCCCATATTTGAAAGCAGTTCCACAAATAACATCCCAGCAATTATATTGAGTTTATTCTGATGATAAGAGTGTATCTCAAAAATCAGGATATAAAAGTTCATAAATGTTCTGTCATCATGTACTCATCCTCTTGTCATTTTATGATTTTTTTCTTCTAAAGAAAGTATTTTAAAGACTGCTTTAACACAATTACAGTGAATAAAGACTGAGCTTTCATGCTTCAAAAACCACTGAAAAAATATTTTAAAATCACCCAATAGCTTTATGTAAGGAACAACCTGAGGTTTACATTAAGATGTTCAATGATTAATGACATATTAGTAATAAATGATAACAGAATTTTTTGGGGGGTGAACTTTTACATAAATAAATCCACAATTAAAACAAAATAATGTACATTTAGTACCTGAGATATTTTACAGTCATATCTATCATAGTAGCAATCTGGACGATTCAGCTGGGTGATTCCTATGTCTGCACCCATCAGAATAATGGATATCCCTGCAGTTATGGCACTGATCACATTCATTCCAAGAGAGGCTTTCACCTACAGGGAAAAAAAAAAGAAGCTTTTATGTGATAGGAAATGTAATGGCACATACTTGTAAAACGTCCCGAACTCTGTAAAGTAATAATGAGTCAGATATTTTGATCTGTTAGTGGTAAAATAATGAGCGTCTTGTTGTGCTAAAAAAGCTGAGTTTAATGTCTGAGAGAACACAACAGCTACACAGTTTGTTACTGGCTGTACTAACAGGATATATTTATATATATATATATAATTTACATTACTCAGTTAATTGTAGTGCAAGTATAAACTAATGAATATGATAAGTTAGGCAAGGTCAGAGGTCAGTTGTGCACCTGATACAAATCTTGATCAAAGAACATTTTACCACCTTTCTAAAGCTGCAATGAGAGCTTTACTGCTAACAGATTACGATGTCTGGACTGCTGTTCAATTGTTGACAGCTTGTGGTGATTTTAATTGCACAACAATTACTTGAGTAATGTAAATAATGATGTACAGATAAGTAACAACGTGACAAAAGAAGAGTTCTCACTCTCAGATTTTAGCATATTGTATGTACATACCACACACGGATGAAGTTTATTCTGCGCCGCAACAGACAGAGATCCAGCACTGATGTACTAAGAAAAAAAACACAGGACGTGTTAAAGTTCATCCAAGAAATTAAAATTAGCAGGGAAATAATGCTAAAATATTAAATTAAACTTACAATGAAAGATCCCCAGAAGGTGATGCCACTAATGACAGAGATAGTAAAAAATCTTTGGAAATTTGCGATGAGTACAATACCAAGTAAGAAGACCATCACTCCAATCATTATCTGTACAGTCTAGAGAGCAGAGCAGATATAGGTCAGGTGTTTTATTCATCATGGCATAACATTTATGTCTGGAGACACAAAAATAGAAGCTATTTGTGTTTAGTACACTAGGGGACAAGAGACTACTGTCATTTCAAGTGATCTAAAAGAAATTAAATGCTAAGAATATTCCCAAAACTATGCATATCATTATAATTCATCAAATGCATTACCCCCAGTGCCTTTGGTTGTGCTTTGAAAAATCCTTTAAGACCTGTGTTGTGAGATACTCCTCTGGCCTCCTGTCCATCAACAAAAACAGCACCATCTTTTGCTTCCAGTGGATTTATTTGAATGACAACTGTCGCTTTGTCAGTTGAGATGACCTGGGTGGTTTCCATTCTAATATATATTTTGGATTTTACCTGTAAGTACGCATTACATTTTATTTATATACTTTATTTTGACAAGGATGCCTTTACTGTCTTCTGAAGGATCGGAATGTAAAATGTATATTGTTCACAAATAGTTTGCATGATTGTATGTTGTGTCATTTGATTTTGACATTTTGATTTATTTATTTGTTTGTTTTAATAACCCATAAATGCCAAAGCATAGATGAAAGTCAATAGATGATGGTTATTTTTAACTGATGTATGTCAAACTGTGTATATAAACATAGGCCTTATAATTAAAATCATCATAGATGTTAAAATAAAATATTTTACCTGAAATGAAATGAGTTGTGTTGATGTGGATGTCTGATCGCTCTTCTGGTGTATCTTTGTGTGTGTGGACTGTGAAGAACCGCTAAGGAGGAGCTTGTGTCATATGAGCTTGTATAATACTTTTAAGCATTATGTTGATGCTTTACATACAGATTTAAAAAAAAAATACAAAGCACCAAAAACTATAGACATTGATTAAGAATGAAAATATCTGTGATTGAAAGC